>CM021250.1:12537043-13007085 GCA_010577795.1 Isatis tinctoria | reverse complement strand
TCAATTGAGCACCAAAGAAGGTTGAACCCCAATTTGCAGGAAGTTGTCAAGAAGGAAATCATGAAATTGCTGGAAGCTGGAGTCATATACCCTATATCAGACAGCAATTGGGTCACTCCAGTGCATGTGGTTCCTAAGAAAGGAGGTGTTACAGTGGTTAAGAATGAGAAGAATGAGCTGATTCCTACAAGGACTGTGACAGGGCACAGGATGTGTATTGACTACAGGAAGTTGAATGCTGCTACAAGGAAAGATCATTTCCCCCTGCCATTCATTGATCAAATGCTGGAGAGGTTAGCAAATCACCCTTATTACTGCTTCCTCGATGGGTACTCTGGGTTCATTCAGATTCCCATCCATCCAGATGACCAGGAGAAAACCACTTTCACCTGTCCCTATGGCACTTTTGCATATCGCAGAATGCCATTTGGACTCTGTAATGCTCCTGCGACATTTCAGAGATGCATGATACCTATCTTCACAGATATGATTGAGGATTTTATGGATGACTTTTCTGTATATGGGTCTTCCTTTAAAGACTGTCTTGATAATCTCTGCAAAGTGTTGGCCAGATGTGAAGAAAAGCACTTGGTTCTTAACTGGGAAAAATGTCACTTTATGGTGAAAGATGGTATTGTGCTTGGACACAGAGTTTCTGAAGCTGGGATTGCGGTTGACAGGGCCAAGATCGAGGTGATGATAAGTCTACAACCACCTGAGAATGTGAAGTCTGTGAGGAGTTTTCTGGGACATGCTGAGTTTTACAGGAGGTTCATCAAAGATTTCAGCAAGATTGCTAGGCCACTTACAGCACTTCTCTGCAAGGATGTGAAATTTGAGTTCAATGCTGAATGTCTTTCAGCCTTTGAACAGATAAAAAGGCTTTAATGAGTGCTCCTATAGTGCAACCACCAGACTGGAATTTACCTTTTGGGGTAATGTGTGATGCCAGTGATTTTGCAGTAGGAGCTGTACTTGGACAGAAGAAGGACAAGAAGCTTCATGCCATCTATTATGCAAGTAGAACACTTGATGATGCTCAGAAAAATTATGTAACCACTGAAAAAGAGTTGTTGGCTGTGGTGTTTGCTTTTGAAAAATTTCGTCCATACTTGGTTGGATCTAAGGTGATTGTGCATACAGATCATCCAGACCTCAAATACTTGATGCAGAAAAAGGAGGCAAAGCCAAGATTACTCAGATGGATTCTCCTTCTTCAAGAATTTGATATTGAAGTTAGAGACAAAAAAGGAGTGGAGATTGGAGTATCTGATCATCTCTCAAGACTCAGAGTTGAGGAAGATGTTCCCATTGATGATTTTCTGCCAGAAGAGAATGTTTACATGGTTGGAATTGCATCAGAATCGGATTTGGTGAACAAAAGGCGAAATTGGCGATGCACAGATATGGTGTCGACCGACACCCTTCAAAAAACTCGAAACTTCGAGTCGTGACGGACGAATATCGACCAGCTTGGTCGACACCAATTTAGGCTGCTGACATCACTCAGTGTCGATCGACACCACCTTGGTGTCGATCGACACCTGTCCCAGATGAGCCCAGAAACTGCAGAACCTGAAGGTTCGACTTGGAAATTGCAAACAACTGCTGTAGCTGTTCCTGATCATCCTTGGTATGCTCATATTGCCAATTACCTTGCTGCAGACATTGATCCAGGTCTCAAAGAGTATGCTAGGAAGAAATTCTTTAGTGATCTCAAGAGATATTATTGGGATGAGCTTTATCTCTACAGGCATTGTTTAGATGGAATCTACAGAAGGTGTATTGCAGAGTCTGAGGTTCCTGACATCCTTTTTCACTGCCATGGATCTGAGTATGCTGGACACTTTGCTACTTTCAAAACAGTGTCCAAGGTTCTTCAAGCAGGCTTTTGGTGGCCTACTATGTTTAAAGATGCTCAGATGTTTGTTTCTCATTGTGATGCTTGTCAGAGAAGAGGGAAGATTAGCAAGAAACATGAGATGCCACAAAAATTCATCCTTGAAGTTGAAGTTTTTGACTGCTGGGGCATTGATTTCATGGGTCCTTTTCCCTCCTCTTATGGGAATAAGTACATTCTAGTTGATGTGGACTATGTCTCTAAGTGAGTAAAAGCAATTGCTAGTCCAAGAATGATGCTTCAGTGGTTCTTAAGATGTTTAAGACCATCATTTTTCCCAGATTTGGAGTGCCTAGAGTTGTGATAAGTGATGGTGGTTCTCACTTTATCAACAAGGTTTTTGAAAAGCTGCTGAAGAAACATGGTGTTCATCATCG
Source organism: Isatis tinctoria (assembly GCA_010577795.1). Taxonomy (NCBI): domain Eukaryota; kingdom Viridiplantae; phylum Streptophyta; class Magnoliopsida; order Brassicales; family Brassicaceae; genus Isatis; species Isatis tinctoria. The sequence continues at coordinate 13,004,808 of CM021250.1, read as the reverse complement.
TGTGGCAACTCCATATCACCCTCAGACAAGTGGCCAGGTAGAGGTTTCCAACAGACAGATCAAGCAAATCCTGGAGAAGACAGTGGGCAAGACAAGAAAGGAAGCTGGATGATGCACTTTGGGCCTATAGAACTGCATACAAGACACCACTTGGCACAACACCATTCCATCTGCTTTATAGGAAAGCATGTCATCTTCCAGTGGAGCTTGAGCACAAGGCATATTAGGCTATAAAGACAATGAATTTCGACATCAAGCCTGCTGCAGAAAGGAGATTGATTCAGCTAAATGAGTTGGACGAGATTCGATTTCATGCTTATGTAAACTCTAAGCTCTACAAGGAGAGAACAAAGGCTTATCATGATAAGAAAATCATTTCCAGAAACTTTGAACCCAATGATCAGGTACTTCTGTATAACTCTCGTTTGCAACTGTTTCCTGGTAAATTGCGTTCTCGTTGGTCAGGTCCTTTCACTATCACAGAAGTTCGACCATATGGTGTTGTAGTCCTGCGGAACTCAAAAGGCGAGGAGTTCAGTGTGAATGGACAAAGGGAGAAACACTATTGGGCACAAGCCGAGATTCCTGACGGACACATTGTTCGTTTGGATGATACACCATCCGCCTAACCCGCAGCCAAGTCAAGCTAATGACTAAAAACAAGCGCTGAGTGGGAGGCAACCCACTGGTAAGTCTGTACATAAGCAAATTTTCGTATTTCCTTTGATTACTAATTTTTAGTTTTGATTTTCATTAAGCTTTTAGGAAATTTATTCAAAAAATAAATAAACAAATTAAAAAATAAAAACCGAACCCAGATTGGTGTCGATCGACACCGTCACACACGAGGTAAGTGTTCTTAAACCCTCGAGTTTTTTTTTTCCCTTCAGTTATCTCTTCTCTTTCGCGAACATCCATCTCAAACTTCACTCCTCCATAACTTTTTCTCTACTTCACCGATTTGAGTGATTCAAGAGCCTATACTGTTCGATTTTCTGTGCTCTATCCATATTCATTACTCATTCTCTCGATCTGCAAAGGTATGGTCCTCTAAATCTCGATTTTACTTTCGGTCACAACTTGGGTAAACTCGAATTTCGTCTCTCTGAACTTCATTGGTTGCTGGATTCGCCTCTTTAGGAGGTTTTAGAGTGATTTTCGTTTTGAATACAGGATTTCCATGATTGAAATTGGTTGATTTTGAGATTTTTGGATTTGATATAAACCCTAAGTAGAAATCGTTTCTAGATGCGTTTTTAGGATGAAATTGAGATGAGTTTATGTTGATTGTGATGGCCTGGAATGATCTCTGTTGCTGCTATTGTTGAAATCCCATGATTTGAACTCGATTTTTGGATTCACGATTGGTGTCGATCGACACCGTTCGTGCTTTGTCCGACATGATTTATTTTGCTGAGTTCTTGTTCTTTCTGAATGCAGATGACAAACCGTGGTGGTAAACGCCCACGCACCGGACGGAACGACGGGTCTTCTTCTTCTTCTTCATCACAACTACCAGCACCACTTCCACCATGGCCCAGAATAGAAGGTGAGAAGATTCGCCCAGCTCCGGTTTGGGATGTATCAGACAAGAAGGTGGGTAACTCCGACGCTTACCTCTCCCACCCGATCAATGACGCTTGGGACGATTACGACACGTTCTTCTACAACGCGTGGCTTGGTGTCGAGATACTTCCTACTCGATACCCCGACTCCGCCACACTTCGGCGCATGGGTATCCTGAGCGAGGTCTTCCATTTACTTCGGGAGATGGGTCTAGGCAGGATGGTGACGGAGCAGCACGACTGTTTTTCAGACCTCGTCCGCCAGTTTCTCGCTACAGTTCTGGTCTACTACCCGCACGAGATCGTCAGGGGTGCTAGGGAAGACATTCTCACCTTCTTTCTTCGCAGAGTTCGCTACCGTATCTCATTGCCAGAGCTGTGCACCATTTACGGGTTCGATCCAAGCCTCGACCGTGCCACATTGCCGGAGCACTTTCCAGAGATGGGCACTTTCTGGTCCTTTTTTGGTCATGGAGCCTACGACTGCAAGATATCCACACAAGCAGACATTAGGTATCCCGTCCTGCACTACGTTGCTCGCGTAGTGGCGAACACCATCTTGTGTAAGATGGAGCCCGGTAAGATGCGCGTCTCCGAGCTTATACTACTCTATTACTGTCTGTGTGATGTCATTGCTCCTGAGCTCGATAGTCCCCTTCCCGAGTCTGATGTTAGTCGAGCCGCCATCTTTGCCCACCACTTGGTCTCTTTGAAGACCAAGCCCTTCTCCGGCACTGGTAAGAAGCACGAGAGCATTGGGAGTCTTCTCACTCCCATCTTCCGCCACCTCAGGATCCCTACAGATGCATACATCATCATTACTCGGCGCAACTACATGGATCAGGACCACTTGAAGAGCGCTCATTGGCTTAATAATGAGTGGATGTGGGTTTACAGAGACACCGAGGGGACTCGACTGGTTCGGCTACCTCAGCCTACTCTCACCACCATAGGGGATGATCCTGAGCAGCTCCGCTTTCGACCTGATCACACTAAGGTACATGATGCCCCGGTTTCTCGCAGATGCAGATGAGGACGACGTCGTCCCAGATCCTGCTGGGGATCGTCCATTTCCGTCCCTACCTACTCCACCTACCGTCCATGCTGACAAGGCGACATTCCAGACGTATGTGATCTCTGCTTTTCAAGCCGTGTGGGACGCGATCACCCATCCTCGCTGCAGCGGTGTTCAGGCTACTTCACCTGTTCGCCGCCACCGTTCCCGCTCTCGTGCACCACCAGCTCATGCCGCTGAGTCTGATGAGGATTATTCCTCCTGCGGTTTCTCTATCTTTTCTTTTCCCTTATTTTCTTTTCTTGCATTTGAGTCAGTTTTTCTGTTTCCTTTGAGTCAGTTTGTTATTTATTCTTCTCATTTGAACTTTGATGGATTATGATATTATGGTATGCCTGATCTTTATTATTACTTGTGTTTTTGGTGTTCTAACAGTGCTGATATTAGGAATCACGTTTTGGATTTCTAACTTTGGGATAAAACACAAGTCAAACAACGACATTGTCAGAATTCGGACTTGGTGTCGATAGACACCAAGCGAGTGTCGATCGACACCCTTCGCAACTGCAGGTAAGCACCCATAATTCTAACTCTAACATTGTTCCTTTTGCTTTCTTTTACCAATCTTAGGCATGTTAACACTGGGGACAGTATTATTCAAGTCTGAGGGAGGTGGTTACTAACTTTGATTTTCTTTTTCTTTTGAGAGTCTTGTGTCAAAAATTTGTTTTTATTGAGTCAAAATTTAGTTGGGAACAATGAACTTTACTTGGAATAAACTGTCTTAGCTACCTCTTTAGTGACCATTCTTACAGCCAGTTACAGTAGTTTCTACCAACAGGAAATTCCAAAGGTAAACTAAACTTCCATTATCCCCTCACTATTTGAGTGTTTAGATGATCTGGAGCTGGCCTAGAAATAATGAACTTAATTTTTGCTCATCTTGGGGCTTGGTATACTTAGAATTGGATTCATTGCTTAGGTCTAATAAGATTAGTCTGTGATTATGGTTTCCCTCTCTCTTCCCTTCATTGTCTCTAAAAAAAAAAGTCATAAAAAGAGTCATAGTTTGAAAAGATTTAATTTAAGAAGTTGAATCATTTGATACTTCAGATTTAAAAAAAAAAGAAAGAGAACAATAAGTCGATAAAAAAAAATGATACCCTAGTAGGGAAAAATCGACTGATTGGAAGAGAGAAAAGAGGGAGAAAGAAAACTAGAAGCAGATTGTTCAATAAATCAGTATTTGGGTAAGTAAGATTCCATGTGTCCTTAGATCGATATTCCCTCGATAAGACTGCACTTAAAACTTAATAAGGTCAGCAATGGGGATTTTAGATTACTCTTATGGTTGTGGTTTGGAATCTGGATGGTTAGTAAGTCTGCGGAAAATTACTAGAGGTCTTAACTTAAGTTGGTACTGTTGGATGTGGCTTTACTCTGGTGTTGGTGGATTCAGTGTTCTAAAGGTTAAGTGAGTTCATATGTTTTCAAACCTCTTTCACAGGTTCAGTTTTCTGTTTTGCTTGAGGGCAAGCAAAAAAGCTAAGTCTGGGGGAGTTGATATATCATGGTTTTTCCGGTTTTTCAGCCATGTTTATAGAGTCTTTTATTTGTTTTTGGAGTCTTTTCGAGTCTTTTGCAGGTTCAGGTACATATTAGGCTTGATTGAAGATACTGGAGCATTTTGGAGCATTTAGTTTGAAGCATCTGAAGAGAGTAAGTTGGAGACCACTTTTGAGCTTGGTGTCGATCGACACCACTCCTGAGTGTCGATCGACACCGATCGTTATTTCACGTTCTGCCTACTTTTGAAGAAAGGAAATTGCCCAGAAGTTTTCCATATTTGCAATTTTCTTGTTTTGGACTATATTTAGGTTTCTAAAAGTCTTTTGTAATTTTTTTATCTTAGTTTTTACTTTGTGCTTTGGGATTTTGGAAGAGAGCTTTGGAGAGACAAATCAGAACTCACCTTGTTAGGGAGAAGGTTTCGAACTCCCTTAATACTCTTTTTAATATCTTAATGTAATTTATTCAGATTATGATTTGTGTTTCATCAACCATGTCTGAGTAATCTACTTGTTAGATTTAGGGTTTTTCTAGGTTGATGATGAATTGTTGAATTGGATATAATTGTTGGGGTTATCAATTGGTTTCTTCATCTAGATTGAATCTAATGCTTGTTCTGGATTGATCACCTGGAATTTAGATCTTAGGATAATTAGTAGACACGAAAGTGTTATTGATTTCCTGAAAATCATCTTAGATAAGCAAAATAACTATTCGCAAAGAGATTTGGTCTAGGTATTTTGTGAACATATCAAACTTGATTTTAATGCATGTCTGAGCCTTTGAATTTGCAAAGAGATTTGGAATTCTAGGATCTAGATATAGAAATCTCTGCAACGAGAGTTGATTGATTTGAATATTGTGTTTCGAGTTCAAGAACGATTCTTCATTAAACCCTTAACATCCTGTCTAGTTTGCAATTCTGAATCACCGAAAGAATTTCCCTAAGTCTAGCGCTTTCTCCATCAATCTACAAACTTGTTTGATTTCGTTGCTGTCTTTTAATTACAATATCTCTCGTTTAGCTTAATTCGAAAACCTTTAATCTATTGTGCGAATCTTGAATCTCTGTGGAATTCGACCCCTAAGTATTACAACTGATCTCTTAATTTGAGAGATTAGTTTAAAGGGTTAATTTGAGCGTATCACTATTTAGTAAGAATCTCAACCGTTAGATCAAAAGGGATCTCATGAGCTACGTTGCTGATTGCACCCTCCTTGTCTTCAGTCTCCCCACCTCTCATCCCCTCTCACTGTACGAACATTCCACAGCTAATAATACTCCGGCCATTAGTATCTTCTAAAGACAACCTAGCGAAAGCAGAACCCAACTTACCATCACGTAATAAGCAAGCATGGTTATTCAACAAGCACCTCGATGCTATAAAGGACATAAATAAATAAATAAATGATGATAAGAAAAAGTCATAGCTATGACTATGATATGTTTTAAAATTTAAACTTTTGAGCAACAAATATGTAATCTTTTCGAACAGCAAGTAACTAAGAAAGGTCCATTCACTCACAAAGCAGATTAAGAAAACAATGAATCAAACGGGTAAATCTTCAAGCCATAAACACGCACATTGCAAATTTCCGTTGCGAATTGCAAATCATGGAAACAAACTTATCATGCTAAGCTAGAGGAACCTTGCATATATATATATGCAAATTTCATCACCAATTAGATACATTCGACTAAATTACGAAACAATGCCCAGAAAATTAGCAACTCAAAGGGTTTGTAGAGCAAATCAACAGAAGAATGAAGATTTCACTATCAACGAAAATCCAGTAGAATAAATCAAACGGAAGAAATTATAGACCCTTACCTTTACCTGCTGCAGTTAAATAACTTGTCCACTCGCGAAAATTGCAGAAGAAGAATAATAACGCAAAAATTCAACAAACCCTAACTCTTATTACGAGAACACGAAAGAGGGGAGGAAGAAATAATGGGGATGGGGTGAAATCGAGTCTGATATGATCCAAAAATCTGGAGGATTTTTTTTTATTTTCGTGTTTGGTAAAAACTCTATAAGAGCATGGCCATTGGCAGATATTGTGTGAGTATCTCAATAATAAAAGACAATGAAAAAAGAAAAAAAATAAGAAAGTAAGAGAGAGGTAGACAATAGTTTCTGTTGTGAACTGAATGTTCTGTGTATATTATTATGAGGACCAAGGGTCTCTTTATATAGTGGTTACACCAGGTAGAGAAAAGGTAATTATCCTTTTACTACTCATAACAAGAAAAGGAAATATTCTATAAACCTATTCCTTATCTATAAAGGAAAACATCTAATTATTCTAAGGACCGGTTATGTTAATAACCTCTACATGGATGATCTATATTGAGTCCATTAAACCAAATGGTTCATAACACTCCCACTTGGACGAAATGACTGATCCCTGATGCAACCAAGGATCTTTGTAATACCCTTGAGGATGCTGCCTCATTAAAACCTTTCTAAGGAAAACCCAATTGGGACAAAACCTTAGCGAGGAAAAAGAGTACAACACGTATTACTACCCCTGATTTAGACATCCCTATAAGTCCTTTAATCGGCGCATGCCGATCTGATACACCAGCTTCTTGAGCGTGGAAGTTGGGAGCGACTTTGTGAACAAGTCGGCTGAGTTGTCACTTGTATTCCTCCAGCCTTCTGGAGATCGTGAGTGAAAAAGAATTTCGGCAGAATGTGCTTCGTCCGGCCTCCCTTGATGTATCCATCCTTCAGTTGAGCTATGCACGCAGCATTGTCCTCATAAAGTACGTCGGTTCGTCCTTTCCATCTATCATCCCACAATCTCGCTTTATGTGCTGAGTCATCGATCTCAACCAAACACATTCACGGCTGGCTTCATGAATCGCCAAAATCTATGCATGATTTGATGACGTGGCCGTGATTGTCTACTTCATGGATCGCCATGAAATTGCGGTTCCTCCGTGAGTGAACACATATCCTGTCTGAGAGGTTCCAAGGATGTTCAAATCATCCACGTATATTGCTATAATCACAAATCCTTTGTTTGCAAACTTCTTTATAAAGATACACGAACTGATGGGATCATTTTTATATCCGGATTTAATCAGGTACTCGCTTAAATGATTGTACCACATGCGCCCACTCTGTTTCATTCCGTATAAGGATTTGGTTAGCCTAATGCAGTGTTCTTCTCGAGAACTTTTCTTATCTTTGAGCTTAATACCTTCTGGTAATCGCATATAAATCTCATTATCCAGTGGACCATATAAATAGGCGGTTACTACATCCATTAACCGTAAATCCAAATTTTCTTTTATGGCCAGACTTATCAGGAGTCGGAATGTCGTTGCATCCACCACAGGGGAGTATGTCTCCTCATAATCGATTCCTGGTCTTTGTGAGAATCCTTGTGCCACAAGCCATGCTTTGTGTTGAACAATCTCTCCTTGTTCGTTTCTCTTCTTCACAAAGACCCATTTATGTCCAACTGGGATTATATCTCGATGTGTCCGAATTATGGGACCAAAAACCTCTCTCTTCTTTAAAGAGTTTAACTCCACATTTATGGCTTCTTTCCATTTAGCTCAATCAGATCATTGAGTGCACTCTCTTATTGATGTGGGTTCTATATCCTCATTCATAATCTCAAGTGCTACATTGCATGCAAATATATCATCGACGTCGACGTCTTTTCTGTTCCATTGGATTCCGGACTTAACAAAATTTATCGAGATCTCATTGTTATTTTGAACTTCAGGACCATGATGCTCGGCGTCCCGAGCTTCATTTTGCGGTACCTTAGGCTCATCTGTGTCCGGACCATCCACTACCTCCTCGGTCTGAATTTCAGCACCTTTCTTTAATTTCCGAGGAGTCTTATCTTTGGAACCAGTAGGTCTCCCACGTTTCAAACGGGGTTTAGACTCTGTAGCCACTTGCGGTCCATCTTGGACATCAATTCGTATTTGTGCATTCACGGCTGGTATATACGATTTAGTTACTCTCTGCGGGTCAGCAAAGGAATCTAGCAATTGTATAGCTAGCTTTTGCATATGAATAATCTTTTGGACTTCCAAGTCACTTTCTTGGGTCCGAGGATCTTGCCAATTTAAGGATGTATGAATCCATGAAAGTTATTTTACCAGCCGGTTCTCACTACCTACTGTTGGAAAAACGGACTCCTCGAAATGACAATCCGCGTACTTGGCCTTAAACAAATCACCGGTAGTTGGCTCTAGGTACTTTATGATCGTGGGTGAATCATATCCAACATATATTCCCATCCTCCTCTGAGGTCCCATCTTAGTCCTCTGTGGTGGAGCAATCGGTACATAAACTGAACAACCGAATATTTTAAGATGGGATATGTCTGGCTCTTGACCCGTAATTAATTGGGAGGGGGAATATTCATGGTCACTTGATGGCCTGATACGGATTAATTCTGCGGCACGTAAGACTGCGTGTCCCCAAGCTGATACTGGAAGCTTTGACCGCATGAGTAATGGTCTAGCGATCAGCTGTATGTGTTTGATGAGAGATTCGGCCAAGCCGTTTTGTGTATGTACATGTGCCACGGAGTGTTCCACACTTACCCCCATGGACATACAGTAATCATCAAAGGCTGTGGAGGTAAACTCACCCGCATTATCCATACGGATGGTTTTTAAAGGAAAATCTGGAAAGTGTGCCCATTGGCGAATTATCTGAGCAAGGAGTCTTGCAAATGCCAAGTTCCGTGTTGACAATAAGCATACATGTGACCATCGTGTAGATGCGTCAATGAGGACCATGAAATATCGAAACGTCCCACAAGGTGGGGTATTGGTCCGCATATGTCTCCTTGAATTCTTTCCAGAAATTTATCGTTTCCTTAGTCACTTTTACTGGTGACGGCCTTACGATCAATTTACCTTGTGAACATGAGGCACAAGTTTGAATTTTCGGGATTACTCTCCTTTCTTTCAAGGCGTGTCCTCTCATGTTTAATATCAAGTTCCGCATCATATTGACCCGGGATATCCCAGCCGGTCATGCCATAAAGTGAACATATCCGTAAAAGCTTTGTTTACGGTGGCATTGGCTTCTATCATACTGATTTTATACAGTATAAGCCCGTAGCTATATCAGGTATAGTCTCAAAGACTTTCTTTTGGCCTTGGGCGATTTTAACTATCTGGAGAAATTCTCTGTTTTCAAATTAAAACTCAATAAGGTCAGCAATGGGGATTTTAGATTACTCTTATGGTTGCGGTTTGGAATCTGGATGGTTAGTAAGTCTGCGGAAAATTACTAGAGGTCTTAACTTAAGTTGGTACTGTTGGATGTGGCTTTACTCTGGTGTTGGTGGATTCAGTGTTCTAAAGGTTAAGTGAGTTCATATGTTTTCAAACCTCTTTCACAGGTTCAGTTTTCTGTTTTGCTTGAGGGCAAGCAAAAAAGCTAAGTCTGGGGGAGTTGATATATCATGGTTTTTCCAGTTTTTCAGCCATGATATAAGCATTTTTATAGAGTCTTTTATTTGTTTTTGGAGTCTTTTGCAGGTTCAGGTACATATTAGGCTTGATTGAAGATATTGGAGCATTTTGGAGCATTTAGTTTGAAGCATCTGAAGAGAGTAAGTTGGAGACCACTTTTGAGCTTGGTGTCGATCGACACCACTCCTGAGTGTCGATCGACACCGATCGTTATTTCACGTTCTGCCTACTTTTGAAGAAAGGAAATTGCCCAGAAGTTTTCCATATTTGCAAACAAGTCATTTTTCGTGTTTTGGACTATATTTAGGTTTCTAAAAGTCTTTTGTAATTTTTTTATCTTAGTTTTTACTTTGTGCTTTGGGATTTTGGAAGAGAGCTTTGGAGAGACAAATCAGAACTCACCTTGTTAGAGAGAAGGTTTCAAACTCCCTTAATACTCTTTTTAATATCTTAATGTAATTTATTCAGATTATGATTTGTGTTTCATCAACCATGTCTGAGTAATCTACTTGTTAGATTTAGGGTTTTTATAGGTTGATGATGAATTGTTGAATTGGATAGAATTGTTGGGGTTATCAATTGGTTTCTTCATCTAGATTGAATTTAATGCTTGTTCTGGATTAATCACCTGGAATTTAGATCTTAGGATAATTAGTAGACACGAAAGTGTTATTGATTTCCTGAAAATAATCTTAGATGAGCAAAATAACTATTCGCAAAGAGATTTGGTCTAGGTATTTTGTGAACATATTGAACTTGATTTCAATGCATGTCTGAGCATTTGAATTTGCAAAGAGATTTGGAATTCTAGGATCTAGATATAGAAATCTCTGCAACGAGAGTTGATTGATTTGAATATTGTGTTTCGACCTCAAGCCCAAATTTTCACCCACACATCTTGATCTATCTTAAGCCCAATTTAACCTACCCAATGTAATGATAAGGTTAAATAATTACAAGACACGTTAAGCACACGTGTCAACGTGAGGTGCAGTGAACGGAGGAAGCCATTGCTCCGTCGGCTGATGGACTTGAAGCAGTTTGTTTTCACAGAAGTCACCGACTCCGAACAGCTGAAGATTATATGAAGCCACCACGTGTGAAATCTTAAACTCTCAAACCAGCCTCCTAAGGAAGACTTCGCCTTGACCTAGCCGATATAGGCCACCATAAAAGAGACGGTGGATGGCGAAGACATTACTCCCTCGCAAAGGTTGAGATGAGCTTGGCAAGAAGATAATAATCTTCAGAGATGGATCGTCGGATTTGAAATTGAGATCCTGCAGAAAAAAAGAAAAACAGAGATCCAGACCTAATCGGATAAGAAACCGAATTAAACCGGAAACGGTAGATCTGAAATTAGAAGAGACCAATTCAGAAAAGTTTATTTTCCAATTGATCGAAAGGAACTCAAAACAATTGGAATTAAAAAAAAAACCTTAAGCTATAAACCCGGAAAAAAAAGATTTTTTCTCTGAAAGATTTGAAATTGAGAAGAGAGTAAAATCAGGAAAAAAAAACCCGAAGAAGAAGAGGGATTGAGAGTAAATTCTCTCTCTTCGAAGAGTGAGAAAGTCCTTCTTTATATTTTTATCTGAGAACTTGTTTTTACATATGTCACAATCAATGTCCATTTTTAAAAATGTATTTTGTTTTAATTAAATAGTCAAGTGATATTAAAATATTAATTTTATATATTTTAGATATCTATGTTAGAAAATCAACGGATCTTCAATAGTTTGAATAATATTTTTGGGATATTTTTTTTATATAACATCAGTTTGTTTTTAATAATAGTTTAATACCGTATTTGGAAGTGCCTGACACATCAGCTTCCACATCTGAAATTTTAGCCACAAACCAACGGAATGCACATCCAAGTAGAAAATTAAACGGATACAGGGTTGGGAAAAAGTGGATTGTTTCAGAAGCATAAGGCAGTCTGTGGATGAAGAATCACAAGGCAGTTCTGTGGATGAAGAAGAAATAGATACTTTTGATGATGATGAAGAAGAAGCACTTGGACAAGAATTTGAGTCTGATGACTCTATGGAAACTAGATTACACTGGACTTAAGAAAAAAAAAGTAGATTTACGTAGACACAATGTTGAAAAAATCTTTAGGCGATCACTAGACGCCCGATAGGGGCCTAGTGTCTAGAACGACTAATCGAGGCATAGTCTGAGCTTAGGCGTACACAAATAGTACACTGATTTACTATATATTTAGATTTTATATGTTTCATATTACATATGTCTATATAAAATTTTAAAAAATCAATTTAAAAGTGTAATAATAATGAAAAACTAAATTTATTTTCTCATAAACATATCTACATTCATTATATAACTCAGCAATTTTCCGTAATTAAATATTCTAACTGTATATTAAACCCGATATTTGAGTGATTTTTATTCAATTTTGGCTAAAACTGATCGTTAAATCGTTTCGGATAAGTATATTTAAACGCTTAGGCGGGGACTAGACCGATTGTTTGAACACTGCATAGACATGATCTTTCTCTGAAAACAAATAAGTTTATGTAGATTTCAGAGATTTTAATTCTTTTCAAGATTTGCTTCTTTGTCTATTGGTGTTGTGTGATGATTGATGCAAAGTATTACGTCCATTGATTGTTCATCGCAATGAGTAATGAGCTGGAATAACACAGCCTTTTACAATACTTCATAACTTAAGAATAAAACACATAATTTTAGAGCTCGGTAGACACGCGCTTCACGCGCCCCTAGTTTTGACGATTTAGAAGGCGAACCCTAGAGAGAGTTTTTGCTTCACGATTTGGGCGAATCTGCAACGGCGGAGTCATCGCCGGCAGCTCCCGTATCTCATTCGTTGACTTCTTCTCTTCCTCAATCATCTTTCTTGTTTTCTTTTCCATGGATTCGGGCAAGAGTACCGACGTGAACAAATCCGATGAGAATAGCTACTCTCCAAAATCGATCCCCATTCCGCCTCCGGCGATACCTCCGTCAATGAAGGCAGTGTCGGAGCCTTTCCTCCCTGACTCAACCGCATCCCCAACAATTTCAAAGGGTTTGATTTCTCTACCTCTGATTGATCCACCCTCTGATCCGATGGCTCCTCCTTTACAAGGTGCTTGGGCTAAAAAACTGAATTTGAGAGATGTTTCTGCCTCTCATCAAAATAGGAACTCTGGAGAGGTTGCAAAATGGCCTTCTCTATTTGAAGCTAAGGCGATTTGCATAAAGCAGGGGCATGGTCTTCAAAGCTTCAAACAAGTAGCCATGGAAGACGAACAACGGTTTCCATGGGCAGAAAAAATGAACCCAGCTTCAAGGAACCTCTACCGAGCTTCGGAACCAGAATATCTAGAGGATGGTACTCCAAACGTAACAATTCCACCCGAAGTTATGCTACAAGGCATTGAGAATCAGAAAGATTATATCTTAGGCCAGTTCTATAGATGCTCTCCACCATCTGGTGGTCTAATTTATGCGGTCCTCAACAAATTATGGGGAAGAAAGTGTAGAATCACCATTAGGAAGCTTAGTGAAAAGACCTATCTTTTTCATGTTCCTGATGAATCGTCTAGGACTTGGGTTCTGCAAAGAGGCCTTTGGCATGTTGATGATTGTTTAATGTTTGTTGCTCCTTGGACTCCAGAAGCCTCTTTAGACATTCCAGAAGTCAAAAAATTTCCAGTTTGGGTGACTTTGAAGAAGATACAGAACATCTCGTACTCTATTCCCGGAATTAGTCATATTGCATCAGGTTTAGGGGCTCCAATGGCAACACATAAGCCTTGGTTGGATCCCGTTAGTATAGGGGAGGCAAAGATTTTGGTAGAGGTTGAATTAAGCAAAGATTTTCCCTCTCGAATTGCAGCTGGCGATGAATCTGGTTTTATATCCATGGTGGATGTAGAATATGCTTGGCTTCCTGCTAATTGTAGTAGATGTGGGAAATTAGGACACAAAGTAAAGCGATGTCTACAATTGGAAGGTAATACTAAAGATATTGGTAACACAACGACAGAGAAGGAGACAATTATTGGCATGGAGATTGACAAAGTGACTGTCGACCAATTTTCTGATTCAGCTCCCGCAACAGGTAACGAGAATCCAAAATCTCCGGCTGCAGTCCAGGCCTTGGGATGTGGCCTTTCAGGTTCAGTTCAGCTTCAAGTGACCTCGCTTGATAAAAGTTCAAAATCAGTGGCATCTTCTCCAAATATTGCAGAAACTCATCCAGATAATGAAACTGCCCATATCCATGTTGAAACACAAATTCATAGGGATAGTGCAGAAAAAGTAGAGTATGGTCTTCGCTCTAACAAGTTTGCTTTTTTGAGATATTCTGAAGGTGATGAACCCTCCTCAGATTCAGAAGAAGTCTCTGAATCAGAAGAAGAACAATCTGAAATTGAATCAAAAGAATTTATGACACCTTTAGGACAGAGAATTCTCAGGGAAAGACCGGTTAAACCATCGACAAAGGCACAAGAGATGGTTTGGCAAATGGTAGATCGTGGCCGTGGCAACCAAGGTGGTCGTGGCAATCGCGGTAGCCGTGGAAACCGAGGTAAATGTGGCTAAGATCTCTCTCCCAAACCTTTGAAGTCACAACCAAAGCCTGGTTGTATCTATTTTACATCTCATTTTGTAACTGCCAAAACTGTATGACTTTGTGTCATACCTTGTAATGGTTTAGGCCTGCTATCAAATAAATGTTGTTTTAAAAAAAAAAAAAAAAGAATACAACACATAATAACTAGACTAAAAGAAAAAAAAACGTTACAGTGTTGTTAACAAAAGAAAAACAGCGTTTAAAGATAAACAATCGAGATTAACAAACCAAAAAGTTGTATTACAGTCCTTGATAAACTAAAAAGAAGAAGAAAAACAAGAAAATACATGAAACAAGTTATAAAGGCACGAGACTTTCAAAGTGTTCCGGTGAGAAAAGAAGATGACAAACACATTGCTCATCACTCGTATGATTGCACCCAAACTCTTCAAATCCTTCAAGTTCAACTCTTCTAATAAAGTTGTTGCCTCCCTTTTTGTTGTCGTAGTAAATGTACGATGGTTCATGTTTGGGAGGCAACTTTACCGGACCTAAAATGATATCGTTGGTTTTGTTCATGCCTAAGAAGTTTAACTGAATTTTCCCTGACAAATCCAACAAGAGAGGGTGAACATGAACACTGTCTTTATCCATCTACGTTTGTCGAAGTCCTCTAGAACCCAGATATCAAAACTGCATAGAGGATCACGTGGATACGGATAAAACGCGGCTAACTTCCCATTGTAGTTGATCAATGATCCGCGAGTTATGGCAGACCAAGATGTTCTGATAGAATCTATCCTCTCACCCATAACGTCAAGACGAAATATCCTTCTCTTGTCTTCGGGTAGTCCAAGCACCGGAATACACCATTCCATCGATGCATATTCTGTTGGTTAGAACGGTATAACGAGGGGTTTTTCTACCTTTGATGTTTCTCCATGAAAGTTTTCCTCCCCCAAGTGTTAAAACCCTGTGCTTTTGAAAACGTTCACCACGCAACACCATGCTACACAGTGCTTTGTATTCACTACGAACCGGGTCATACTCATATCCCAAGTACATATATATCTCCTCCCTTATACCACTAGAAGCTTTGATATCTGGCAGTGTTCTGATCTTAGTGCTAGGGTTACATATAGTGAATCGGCCTGGATATGAAGGAAGTAAGAAACCGAACAATCCATGGACGCAACAGCAATGAGCAAGGTCCAGGGGTAAACCGGAGAGTGTCATTTGGAGATTGGTATGCAAACAAGTATAAGAAATAGGGTTCACGCGCCAACCGGGTGTTGGCATTTGGAGATTGGTGGCCAAAGAAGTTGTAGATCTCTCTGTTTCCTTGTGTGCAGACGATAAGAGGAACACAGGATTGACAGCAACATGAAGAGCGACTAGAAATCGTGACCGAGTTTGGACATAGAGCTAAAGGAAGCGATGAACCATTGGTTTCGGATTGTGGATAACCATTCCTTGAATACACATTGGAACCTCTTGAGAGATTTAGCCTGCAATCTAGTAAGAATCTAAACCGTTACATCAAAAGGGATCTCATCAAAAGCTTTAAGCAAGATAAAAAGGAAAATAGGCGATTGAGATAAATATTTTTTTACTTCTAGAGTTCCTTTTCATAAAATGTGTAGATGCATGTTTAGAAATCCTAAAAACCCTTCATATAATCCCCAAAATCCTCTCAGTCGACATTCCAAGGCTTAACTCACCTCTGATCAGCAAAATCTTTAT
The DNA here is from genome assembly GCA_010577795.1 of Isatis tinctoria. NCBI lineage: Eukaryota > Viridiplantae > Streptophyta > Magnoliopsida > Brassicales > Brassicaceae > Isatis > Isatis tinctoria. Next base: position 12,988,903 of record CM021250.1, on the reverse strand, counting down.
AATCTTTCAAAAACTCAAATCATTATAGATCAATATACCATTCTATGCTCGAAGTATTTTATAATACTCCAACGTTAAATATTAATAACCGGAAGTCTTATACATGTAGCAAAGTAAACCATAAATTCTAAAATGAGACTATTTTTAAGTTGGAAATGCAATTCTATATCCACCCGTTTGTCCCTGTGGACTTGAGGGGTTTCTTAGAATTGTTAGTCATCGAAGAAGAGTCTCCGCTTCCCGTGGATTCATGGTTGCCATATTTAATTGGAAAGCCGTTATATGGAGGTCTTGTACCGGTGAATCCTGAGCCATGGCCAAGTTGAATGGCTGTGTTATAGGGATCTTGTGCCTGCGGCGAACCATGTCTCAATGCATCGTCCGGATTTGGTGCTTGCGCAAGTTTAATCGTGATATGTTTGGTTTGTACCGGGGCTGGAGCATGTCCCGAGCCAATTCTTTGAGGAGCTAATGATGAATAGCTTCCAGTAAAGCCTACGAACTCATCATACGGTGGACTCACTAGGTTTCCCTTTTTAGCCTTCAAGGGTTTTTTAGAACTCTTTGTTGTCTTCAAAGAAACTTCTCCTCTTTTGTTAATAGTGTTGACTGAGGGAATGGCTTGTAGCAATTCCAAGACGTTCTGGACGATACTGTCGATGAACTCTCTCTCTGTGTTGCTGCTAAATCTATTTTTTGTTTTATAAAAAAGAAAAGGGAAAATGGGACAGATCATTATAGTATAGTTCACCAAAAATCAAAATTAACAGATCTATGAAGTGTATATATCCTGTGAACTAACCAAATAGATATATAAGTTAGGAGTCTCACATTTGAGAAGCTTAATAATATGTAATAGATGAACTACGTCACTAAAGAAAATTTAATGTTTAGAAAGAAATCCACAAATCTTGACATGGACCAATTTAATCTCTATGAACTTGGAGCAAGCTATCACTGTTAAAATATGCCCATTCTAATAATATTGAGAAACTTAATTAGAAGATTAATTCTAATGCCCTAAAAAGCATGGCGCCATTTGAGAAGACTTTATAGAAATTCTTTTTCACCTCAGTATACAAACAAAGATTTAATAGAATGTATTGAAGTGAAGACTTAAATGTACTCTGATCAAGGGAGAATATTAGTACCCATTATTATCTATGAAGGGAAACCCATTCTTACAGGAGATGCATGCTAACGCCTCTTTCCATTTACCGATTTTCTGTTGCTCAAGCGGAGATTGATGACACTCGAGGTTGGAGCCAAACTCTCCTCTAAGATATTTCACATGATCTGTAGTCACATTGTAGAAGATGGGAAGCACCTGGTGATAGAGAGCATATATGCATTCCAAAGTTAGTATACCATTTTCTCAAAATATGCATATAAATATATCATCTACACTAAGAAAACTGGTATAGCTCTTAACTAAATGTATGTTCTTAATAGAAAATAAAAATATATACTTATATATATAAATGGTCACCTTAAGCTCGTCTAGATCTGCACGTTCTTTCATCTTCACAAGCTCATCCAAGCACCATCCTGATTCTGTATACCTTTTCGAAAAAATGGCTAGTGCTATCTTTGACTCCTCGATCCTATTGAAAAGATTGCATAGATCTTCACCCTTTTTCTCCTGCTTGTCTGTAAAGAAGTTTATTTCATTCCTTTGAAGGGCCTCCACGAGATGGCTGATGAAGTTTTTTCGCAGCTCATCTCCACGAAAATTGATGAAAACTTGATGTTGTGGTGGAGGTGGGATTTTGCGGTCCATCGAGGAATTAACTTAGAGATCTTTGACCAGAGGATGTAAAGAATTAAAGAAATGAATAGGATTTATTGTGGAGAGGCTAAGCTTTTAAAACCCCAAAATGTATACGCGTAGCCGTCAACTTTGAAAGGAGCGACTCACCAACACTCATTTCAGTCTTTCTTTAGTATATTTATTGTACAGTATAATACAAACTTGAGAAGTTCAATAACGAGTGGTTCTTCCATTGTCAGAGATATGCACAAACTATTTTTTTTAATATACATAACTACATGAAACCAAGAAATGGATGCCTAAACAGCATCAGACATTCCGGTTATTAAAATGTAACGATCCAATTCCTAGGCCTGAGAAAGGCCCAGCTATCCAGCCAGAAAACTTAGGTAATTTATCCTATAAATAGATTTCTGTTTTTCCTCTTTGTCAACAGAAAACCCTAACAACGCCAAATCTCTGCAGAAATAGTGTCATCAAGTGATAAAGTCGTCGATCTTACACCAGAATCTCGTAGATCACTCAGTCCACCGCTGAACCGTGACTCAGATAACCGGAACCGCCTTTTCCGATCTGGTTTTTCTTTGGTCGAATCGTAAATCGTTGATATATCTCTCATACCAAAATGTAACACCGTCTCATTCCCACTCGAGAACGGCGTGTCACCCAACCAACCACCTAACTCAAATACGCCATTTATTAATAAACCACGACTAGATTTCCGGAAATCCATAAATAAGTCTCATAACCGAAATAACTCGAATAATCGTGAAAACAAAGTCTGAAATGAAATACGAAATAAACCATAAAAACTCTAAAGTAGCACCCGATCCGGTAAACGTCTACTACTCCCCAATCTCATCTGAAAGAAAAGAGAAAGTGGTGAGTAACAGGGAAGTCGCTCAGTGAGGTATGGGATGCTAATCACAGAAAACGCAAATTTGATCATAGCACACCAAACATAGGAAGTAGACTAAACATGCACATCCTCGATACCTAAAGTACCCATAGTAGGGCGTTAGGAGAGCGCGGAGGCTTACAACCAGCACTGGTTCAGGAGACAGTTGAGCAAGTGGAAATGCTCAAGAGACGGCTTAAGGAAGCCCATGATCGCCAGAAGACTTAGTATATCTCAAGATGAGGACATTCTAAGGAGGTTCTGAGACCTGGAAGATGAAGAAGCTTAAGCCGAGATATATGGGTCCTTATCCTATCGTTGAGCGGATTGGAGGAGTAGCTTATCGTTTAGCTCTATCAACAGAGTTGGTTGGGTTTCACGATGTGTTTCATGTGCCAGTTCTGAGGAAAGTGGTTCGAGAGCCAGAGCTCATTCTTCAGCAGCCACTTAGTGACATTCAGAGAGATTTGACTGCAGTTAGTCAGCCAGTGTCAGTCCTAGAACGCCGAGATAAAGTGGTTCAGGGGAAAGTGTTACCGATGGTCAGAGTTAGTTGGGAGAGAGATGACATTCGAGAGGAGACTTGGGAGTTAGAGTCTCAGATGAAATCCGATTACTCCGACCCATTTAAGGATGTCGAGCAGCCGGCTCAGGACTTGAATTCGTGGACGAATTCCTCGTTAGTGGGGAAAAATTGTAACGACCAAACTCCTAGGGCCCAGCAAGACCCAGTTGTCCAGCCAGAAAACCTAGGTAACCTTTCCTATAAATAGACTTTTGCCTCTTCTTTTTGTCAACAGAAAACCCTAACAGCGCCGAATCTCTGCATAAATAGTGCCGTCAAGTGATAAAATCGTCGATCTTACACCGGAATCTTGTAGATCACTCAGTCCACCGCCGATCCGTGATTCAGGTAACCGAAACCGCCTTTTCCGGTCTGGTTTTTCTTTGGCCGAATCGTAAATCGTTGATACCTCTCTGATACCAAAATGTAACACTTGTCTCATCCTTACTCGAGAACGGCGTGTCACCCAACCAACCACATAACTCAAATACTCCATTTATTAATAAAACACGACTAGATTTCCGAAAATCCATAAATAAGTCTCAAAACCGAAATAACTCGAATAATCGTGAAAACCATAAAATACGAAATAAACCATAAAAACCCCAAAGTAGCACCTGATCCAATAAGCGTCTACACTACAGGAAAATAAGCATATTGTTACAAAATATTTCGTCACAATATTAATTTTTTCGTAACAATATAAATATTGTGACGAATTAGTGATCAAATGTTAATGGTTACAAAAATGTCGTCACAAATGTTTCCCCGTAACGAAACTGTCACAACTATTGTGACAAAGATATTCAGTAACTATTTTGTCAAAAATAGTGATGGTATAAAAAAGTAACAATAATGTCACAAATACTGACTAACCAAACTGTCTCAAATTGTCGTAATTTGTAACTTTTATTATGTCTCAAAAATGTCACAACATGTGACGGATAAGTAGTCACAAAACGTTGCTAGTAAAGACGAAAAACTTGTCATCCTTTCGTCACAATTACATACGTAAAAAATTATCACAAACTGTTATAAATTGTCACAAACAAATAATGACTAACAATCCGTTTAATACCATGATTTAATTAAAATATACAAATAAAAATGTAAATAAATTAAAATACGAAAAACAAAAGAAATAAATAATTTTTATTTGGAATAATATTTTGTAATACAATAAAATTAAAATAAAACAAATAAAAATTGAAAATGAATACATTAAACTTCTATAGCTTTAGTAGCCTTGACCTAGACACCACCACCGTTGCAATAATCAGGATCCTGGTTACTCTAATCTCTTTAGAACCTTCGGCTCTAACTTCAGCCTGGTTCCTCTCCTAGCTTCGCCTTCTTTACACGACGTCCTGATGAAAATTTCATATTAGTCAACAAAATAGAAACGTAAAGACATAAAAGTAAAGCTCAAACCTGCTCCACTAACACCAGATTTTGCGTCGATAATTATGTTTTCATGTTTGATGAGATTTGCCTGCACCAAAATCAAAACACATCAAGGTCACATACATAATTTAAACAAATAGACATCCAGAAGACAAAACCAAAGCAGCCACATAATCAAGACCAACGAGTAATATAATAACGTGAAATTAAAAAAAAAATATAATAAAGTGAGAGACAAACCTGTTCAAGGGTAACATATATAAGTTACAAAGACATGCTCTATTCGAAACGGAACACATGAGGATATTCTTCCTTATGCCAACCTACGCGGAAATCAAAGACCATGACCTGAAGAATATTGAACTTGAGACTGAGAACGGAGATCCCAAGTGTTAATTGTCATCAACTCTGACGAGTGTTGGGGATGGGTTTAGCACCCTCTCCAAGGCCCAACAATATTTCACCTCGGCCCGTCATATATTAACCAACCGACTGGTTGATATTCGTTATTAATAAATAATAATATTTATTATTCGATTGATAAATATTATTATTCAAAAGAGGAAGTTTTCCTTATCCAAGAAAAGGAAGATCGCCGCGCCGACCCGACATTCGCGGAAGATGACATTATCGGTTCGACAAGATAAGGAAGAGAGCGGCATTTACGGAAGTTTTCCTTATCTTAGAAGGGTTAGGTCGGTCTAGCTTTCTTATAAATAGAAGGGTCCTCATTCAAAAGAGACAGATTCTTCTCTTTACAACTGAGAACTCATAGCTCTTGATCTAGTTTCATCTCGGCTAGGTTAAACAGCTTTGATTATTGGTTGTAATCGAACTCTTCATCAATAAAAGTCACTTCGGTAATTTACTGTTTTATTCTCAAAGTTTTCCCACACTTGACCTAGGCGAGGTCACAGTTCAACAATTGGCGCCGTCTGTGGGGACTACTTTTGAGAAAACTCAGAATCATGATGGCCAACGATCCGAACAACGCCGCCATCAACCTCAACAACAATCCGCAAATCGAAGCCGACGCCGCGCTCACGCAGGCACGCACAAGAAATCCAGGAATCCCGCAGGACGCCGGTCCACACGACAACATCCCTCAAGTTCAGGATCACGCCGATCCCAACGGCAACGGTCCCTAAGATACTCAGGGTCATCAACTGCCGCCGCCACCTCCTCTTGACAGCGCGGCACACGAAGTCGATTCCTTAAATGCAATCCACGCTATGCTGGCTTCCCTCACCAAAAAAGTAACTAACATTGAAGCCAGACAAACTGCTTCTGAAACCGGTGGAAACGTCACCGGCCCCCAGAGCAAAATCCAGTCAGAACCACTGGCCGAACGGATCCCATCGTCCGGAATCTTTCGGTTCAACACCAACAGGAGAGCTTCACGAGCCAACAGAAGAGCGGAAATTCCTACACCGACCGGAGGAACCCAGGAGTCGTCTGATAAAAACCTGAGCTTGAAACGTCATCAAACGACTCGAGGAGATGAACTCACAACTTCATCGCGCGACGAGCTCGGCGCCAGAGCTTGACCGAGTGCTGAGACAAACGAGTAAAACCCCATTCACCGAGGCGATAACTAGCGTCCGACAACGATACCACGGCAAGATCCGAGAAGTGCCTACCTTCAAAGGGGAGGACGACCCCCAGCGGCATCTCGTCGCATTCACCATCGCGATGGGCCGCGCCGACCTGTCACCCGAGACACGTGACGCCATCTTCTGTCAGCGCTTCGTCGAGACGCTCGGAGGAACAGCCCTCAACTGGTTCACTCGACTCACCCCGAAGTCGATATGAAGTTTCGAGGAACTATCGGCTGCTTTCCTTAAGCACTACTCGATGTTCATCGATAAACAGACAAATCTGACTGAACTCTGGAACTGCGTCCAAAGCGAAACCGAAAGCCTTCGCGCGTATGTGGAGCGTTTCCGCAAAATCATCGCCAAGGTCGAATGTCCCGACGCCATCGCACTCATAGCCTTACGACAGGGAATGCGTGAGGACGAGCCGCTTTGGGAAGACATCAAGAAAAAAGAACTGACTAGTCTCGAGGACGCCTTCCACCGAGCCACCACTTTCATCGAGCTCTACGAGGAACGGGCTGCGCGAGCCAAAAAATCGGACCGAACAAAAACTGTTGCCGCTCCCAAGGAGAAACCGGCAACCAGCATACCAAAGGAACCTCGTCAGCACTACGACGAAAAGAGATCTTCCAGCTACCACGTCTCGGACAAACCGCCCGGTTGGAACAAATACATCCGCAAGGATGACGAGTCAACAAGTAAGGGCGACAAACCCTTCGACGGTTCCAAATTCTGCCCCTATCACAGAAGGACAGGATATGCGCTAAAGGATTGTGATCACTTCCACGACCACACTATCGAAGACTATCTATCCGGGAAACTCAAGCTCGACCCCCGCGATCGCACCGGCAACACCTCACGGGAACGCCGGAATACTTCTGGCAACGGCCGAGACCCGCGACAAGGCAACAAAGATCGACGACCTGACGAAGGGAACAAACGCAACCGCGACCGCGACGACAAAGATGTAAGTCCACCTGCGGCCCAAATCCAACGGATCAACATGATCATGGGAGGATTACAGAACTGCACCGACTCTGTCCGCTCCGTCCAGAAGCATGAGCGACGAGCTATCACCGCGTCAAAGTGGCAGCAACCATCGGCGGACGAAGTTCCAATCACATTCACCGCGGCGGATACAACATGAGTCAATATGCCGCACAATGACCCGCTAGTCGTCGAGCTTAAAATCCATAACCTCGACGTCGCGCGCATCCTCGTCGATACCGGAAGTTCCACGGATCTGATCTACAAGGAAACCCTCCATCGAATGGGTATTCGCAATGATCAGATCAAACCGAAGACTAAGATACTCACCGGATTCACAAGCGAATCCTCTTGGACCACCGGAACCATCAAACTGCCTGTCGAGGCGGGAGGCATCACCAAATGGGTCAAATTCGATGTCATAGATCAACCTGCAATCTACAACGCCATCGTCGGCACGCCTTGGTTACATTCCATAAAGGCGGTCACATCAACGTACCACCAATGCCTCAAGTTCCCAAACAACGACGGCATCTTCACCCTTCGAGGAAATCAGCGTATCGCACGCTCTTGCTTCATCACCGAACAGAAGCTGCGCAAACCACACCCACCATCTGCGCAGTCTTGCATGATCAACAAGCCCGAACTACTCGAAGTCCACGAAAGACCGAAGACTAACCTCGTTGTCCAAGTCAACATCGACAAAGACAATCCCGAGCGTTGCGTCGGCATCGGCTCCGACCTCCCCGATTCGTTTCGCACCGAGCTCGTTGAGTTTCTTTCGGACAACAAAGCAACGTTCGCATGGTCTGCAAATGACATGCCCGGCATCGACCCTCGTATAATCAGCCACGAGCTCAACATCGACCCAATCTACAAGCCGATCAAGCAAAAAAGACGAAAGCTCGGTCTTGAACGCGCCCAGGCCGTCAAGGCTGGATCAATCGCCGAGGTGAAGTATCCAGACTGGCTCGCCAACCCCGTGGTGGTCAAGAAGAAGAACGGCAAATGGCGTATATGCGTCGACTTCACTGACCTCAACAAGGCGTGTGCCAAAGATAGCTATCCGCTGCCACATATCGATCGCCTCGTCGAAGCAACCGCTGGAAACCAACTCCTATCATTCATGGACGCATTCTCCGGGTACAACCAGATTTTCATGCATCCCGATGATCGTGAAAAGACGGCCTTCATTACCGATCGCGGCACCTATTGCTACAAAGTAATGCCCTTCGGGCTCAAGAACGCCGGCGCGACATATCAACGGCTGATGAACCGCATGTTCGAACATCAGCTCGGCAAAACCATGGAGGTGTACATTGACGACATGCTCGTCAAATCAGCAGTCGCCGAGGATCACATCAAAGACTTAGATCAATGCTTCCGCATCCTCAACTCGTATTAAATGAAGCTCAACCCGGCCAAATGCACATTCGCAGTCACTTCCGGAGAGTTCCTTGGTTACCTCGTCACCGAACGCGGAATCGAGGCTAATCCCAAGCAAATAAGCGCAATTCTGGAGCTACCTTCTCCAAAAACAACTCGCGAAGTCCAACGCCTTACCGGGAGAATCGCCGCGCTCAATCGATTCATCTCACGATCAACAGACAAATGTTTGCCGTTCTATCAACTTCTCCGCGGCAACAAACGTTTTCAATGGGACGAGAAGTGCGAAGACGCGTTCCAACAGCTCAAAACGTACCTGTCTACCTCACGAAGGAGAAACGCTCTACCTTTTGTGAGATTAGTATATGAGAGAAACGCTCTACCTTTACATCGCCATCTCCACTTCGACAGTCAGCAGCGTCCTCGTGAGAGAAGACCGCGGCGATCAACGCCCGATCTTCTACGTCAGCAAAACACTCGACGGAGCAGAAACTCGCTACCCCACCCTGGAGAAATTAGCCCTCGCCGTCATCGTTTCGGCTCGGAAGTTACGACCTTACTTCCAATCACACACCATCCATGTCCTGAATAACCAACCACTTCGCACCATCCTCCATAGCCCAAGTCAGTCAGGGCGACTTGCGAGATGGGCAGTGGAACTATCAGAGTACGACATCGAGTACAAAAGCAGAGTGAGCGCCAAGGCCCAGGTTCTAGCCGATTTCCTTATCGAATTGCCCGCCGAGCTCGTTGATGACACGACCAAACCCAAACCAAAATGGGTCCTCCATGTTGATGGATCTTCATGTCGCCAAGGCTCCGGCGTCGGCATTAAACTCGAATCACCAACGGGAGAAACTCTCGAACAGTCTTTCCGCCTTGAGTTCGCAGCCTCCAACAACGAGGCCGAATACGAAGCACTCATTGCCGGCCTACGCCTCGTTAAAGGAATTGGTGCGACCAATATCCACGCATATTGCGATTCTCAGCTCGTCGCCAATCAGTGCAACGGAGAATACGAGGCACGCAACGATCGAATGGATGCATACCTGCGCCTCGTCAAAGAACTCGCCGCGGAGTTTGACTCCTTCGAACTCACCAAAATCCCTCGAGCTGAAACACCTCGGCCGATGCACTCGCTTCAATCGGCTCGAACAAGGATGATGATTTTCGACGCCTGATACCAATCGCCAGTATCCCATCACCTAGCATCGACTTATCTAAGGGAATATGCGCATCAATCCGCGAGGATCATAACGACGCCGACGAAACCGACGACGACGAGGTCGGGACACACTCTAACATCGACAACAACAAGGAGACCGGTGCCAAAGCCAACTGGAGAATCGAGATAATCCAGTATATCACAAACGGCGACGCACCAACCGAACGATGGGCGGCCCGGTGGCTGAAGGCCCGCGCGGCACACTACACGGTCGTAAATGGCGAACTCCTCCGAAGGACCGCAGCCGGCGCACTCCTTACTTGCATCGACGGCATGCAGATTCGTTTCGTTCTCGAAGAAACCCACGAAGGCGCAGACGGCAACCACTCTGGCGGACGCGCCCTCGCACTTAAAGTAAAAAAACACGGCTTTTTCTGGCCAACCATGATCGCAGACTGCGAACAATTCGCCCTCAAATGCGAAAAGTGCCAACGACACGGGCCCGTCCTCCATACTCCATCAGAGCTCCTCACCACGTCCTGCCCTCCGTACCCTTTCATGCGATGGGCCATGGACATCGTTGGTCCTTTACCAAACTCTAGGCAACGTCAGTTCGTGCTCATCATGACGGATTACTTCACAAAGTGGGTGGAGGCTAAACCATACGCCTCGATAAAGGACCATGACGTCCAGATGTTCGTTTGGACACACATCATCTGCCGCCACGGTCTGCCTTACGAAATTGTCACGGACAACGGCTCCCAGTTCATCTCGAGCGTTTTCGAAGCTTTCTGCGCTAAATGGAGGATTCGTCTTAGCAAATCAACGCCTCGTTACCCGCAAGGTAACGGCCAGGCCGAAGCAACAAACAAGACCATCGACGGCCTCAAAAAACGCCTCGAATCGAAAAAGGGGCTTTGGGCAGACGAGCTCGATGGTGTCCTCTGGTCTCACAGAACAACTCCGCGACGTGCTACAGGGAAATCACCATTTTCACTGGTTTACGGCTGCGAAGCCCTATCACCAGCAGAAGCCGCGGTACCAACACTTCGGCGCCAATTGGCACCACTCTACCCAGCCGTCAATTGTGCGATGTTACTCGACAACTTGGACACTTTGGAGGAAACACGCGGACAAGCTCTTCTTAGAATGCAGAACTACCAGCATCAGGCGGCCCGCTACTACAACACAAAGGTACGGCCTCGGCACTTCGAAGAAGGCGACCTTGTCTTACGGAAAGTCTACGAAAACACAAAGGAATACCGCGCCGGCAAACTGGGAGCAAAATGGGAAGGCCCATACATCGTCGGCAAGATCGTTAAGCCGGGTGTCTGCGAGCTTGTGACTATGTCCGGCGACACCGTCCCGCGCTCATGGAACGTCAACAATCTAAAGCGTTTCTACTACTAATTCCATCTCTACGATGCGACTCGCGTCAAAAAAAAAAAAAAAAAAAAAAAGAACGAGCTACGCTCTCATGTAATCGAACTACGAATGGCTTGATCCTCTTTCGGGGTACGTAGGCAGCCTGTCAAAGGTGTTGACTATGATGAAACCTATTCCCCAGTCGCTATGCTTAAATCTATTCGGATTCTCCTAGCAACAGCCGCTCATTATGATTATGAGATTTGGCAAATGGATGTGAAAACAGCTTTCCTTAACGGGATTCTGGAGGAGGATGTGTACATGACACAACCTCCGGGTTTCATTGATCCTAATGCTGCTGGGAAAGTATGCAAGCTTCATAAATCCATTTATGGATTGAAGCAAGCATCTCGGAGTTGGAACCTACGTTTTGATGAAGCAGTTAAAAAGTTTAACTTCATCAGAAACGAAGAGGAACCTTGCGTTTACAAAAAGACTAGTGGGAGCGCAGTTGCATTTCTCGTATTGTATGTAGACGACATACTTCTCATAGGAGATGATATTCCGTTACTTCAGTCAGTAAAGGACTGGCTCGGAAGTTGTTTCTCGATGAAAGACATGGGTTAAGCCGCCTATATTCTTGGAATAAGGATCTATAGAGATAGATCAAAGAGGCTGATTGGACTGTGCCAGGACACTTATATCGATAAGGTTCTACACAGGTTCAACATGCATGATTCCAAGAAGGGCTTGCTTCCGATGTCTCATGGCATTACTCTCAGCAAGAAGCAGTGTCCTTCGACACCTGCTGAGCGAGAGCGCATGAGTAGGATTCCTTTTGCTTCTGCAGTAGGATCTATTATGTATGCCATGCTTTGTACTCGTCCAGATGTTGCTTGTGCTTTAAGCATGACGAGTCGATACCAATCAGATCCCGTGAGAGTCACTGGACTGCCGTCAAGACAATCCTGAAGTATTTGAGAAATACCAAGGATAAGTTCTTAGTGTACGGAGGAAGTGATGAGCTTGTAGTGAGTGGTTATACGGACGCCAGCTTTCAGACAGATAGAGACGATTTCCGATCTCAGTCTGGTTACGTCTTCTGTCTGAATGGAGGTGCAGTTAGTTGGAAGAGTTCCAAACAGAGCACCGTGGCGGACTCAACGACCGAGGCTGAATACATCGCTGCTTCTGAAGCGGCGAAGGAGGCTGTTTGGATTAGGAAGTTCATTACTGAGCTGGTGTGATTCCTAGCATTTCTGAGCCTGTGGCATTGTTTTGTGACAACAATGGAGCCATAGCTCAGGCTAAGGACCTAGATCACATCAGAAATCCAAACACATTGAGAGGAGATATCATCTGATTCGTGATATCATTGAGAGAGGTGACGTCAAGATCAGCAGAGTTCCGACAGACGAGAACGTTGCTGACCCGTTGACTAAGCCATTCCCACGACCGAAGCATGAGAGTCATGCAGCTGCTATAGGCATTAGATTCCTTAAGCAGTAATCTTGTTTTAGTGGGAGTTATCATATTTAATTTTGATGTTCATGTAAACATACATTTGGTTATGTTTTATTTAATGAAATTGTTTCAGTATTATTTAATGGTGTTATTAAATAATTGTCCAAAAGTAATTTATGGCATTCTATAGATCATCAAATACGTGATTTGATCATGAGACTCTATAAGTGATAGATGACATAAATTATTTGTGTCCATAGTCGAGGTTATCAAAGTTGGACATTGATAACCGCGCGAGACTAGTATGTGAGGTGACTGATGACTAAGTTTCATGGAGTCATTAATAGGAGTATTAAAGTCAGTCACATAGATATGTGTTAGAGAACACATGATCGGACATGACCCGCTAATGAGAACTCTACAAGATTGTTATATGAGTGTCATAAGAGTTTCTCATTACGACTATAGAGTATAGTCCTTTGACCTGAGTTCATCATGTTTTCTTACATATGAATTGGTATGCTTTGACTCTGTCAACGTCAGCCGTAACTGGTGGCTATAAAGGCATTGATTGGGCATATTATGAAGTATATAAGGATCAGGGATGGAACAAGATGGAATTTGTCCCTCCCATATAACGGGAGATAAATATCTCAGGGCCTATCGAAGATTTGATACTGGAAATGCGTGGCGCGCTCAAACGGATTGAATGTCAATCGTTTGTCTTTTATCAGTATAAATCGGAGTCGATAAACATGGTTGGTTGATTAAGGATGACACGAGTTCTTGCCTTATGCCAGATCGAGATATAGAGACAAAGGGATTATGGGAATAGTTGATTCCAGTACAAGTGGGAGATTGAAGGGAATGTCCTGAAATCAGACTTGTATTTACTCTAGTAGAGTCGTGATGTCGAGATAAGACAATCATATGATATTGGACGGTTATAATGTTTTGCTAGAAGCCGCTTATAACTTATGAGTTATGAACTCATTACCATTATCATATGATCCTATAGGTCACACACCTAAGCAAACTGGATAATATAATTGGGTTTTGATCATTAGAGTAATGATTATGATCAACGTATATAAGATATATGTCGATGTCGTTTTTCTATGAGGGTGTCGATCGACACTAATAGTGGGTGTCGATCGACACCTGTCGGCATCGTCTTCTCGATGCTTGACTTTCTATGAGGGTGTCGATCGACACCAATGGTGGGTGTCGATCGACACTTTCGGCAACTCCAGCCTATATATATGATATAAGGGCTCGGGTTAGTATATAAAAGAAACAAGAGAGAAGCTCTTGGTTACCACAGAAAAACCACAGAAAAGCATAGAAAGGTTTGAGAAAACCCAACGCGAATCGTTCGCGAAGGCACTAGCATCCCGTCGTCCAGTTGTGTGCGTGTGGACTTCTGTAGAGGCGCAGCACTTGAGGCGCTTCTTGATCTCGATTACCTGTTCTTCTTCCGCTGCAATACTAAGGTATGTTCGAGATTTGACATATATTCAACATAGATTCAATGGCACAAGTCCTCCGTGACTTAGGATTGTTGTTAGGGCTGTTTTAATTCGATTAAAACCTGAACAAATCCCTTCAGAAACCACGCCGGAGTTCAGTCTCGGGAGCGTATTTATACTTGATTGAGATGCTCTGTCCGAAACAAACTACCTTTCAAGGTGTAAGCCGAGCCGATGTAAGCCTTCGACGTATGCGAGCAGTTGTTAGCCTCGCACCACGGATGTCGACTTACCTTGTTAAGTTCAAGGACCAAGTCTAATTCTGAATTGAACTGACTTTGAATAAGTTTTCGAGTATACTACTCAGCTCAGTCATTCCACTAGCACGGTAATCTAAATCGTTTGGACTATTACTCGTGAAACGTCTAAGTTACTTGGAAATGCCGTACTTTCATTAACTTAGAAAAAATTAGCCTACGGCTTACAAGTACTACGGTGCCGAGATCCACAAGTCGGACCTCGGCTATACAAAAAAACAACTACAATCTATATCTACTGGACCACGTCGGTCCCTTCTGCATCTTGCTCATGATCCCCAGCAGGATCATCGAGCGTATCCTCCGCCTCGTCGCCTGTCTTCTCACTCGGAAGACTAAGTTCGTTCGTCGACCCGGATTGCGGACGAGACATAGTTGCCGCGGCAGCTGTAGCGGCGGGCAAATCCATTTCCCCTTCACCGAAAGTGATCTCTTCAATCGCCTCGGCAGCGTCGTCCCATGTTTTCTTCTTGGTCTCCAACGCTGAGATCATCTCATCCGGGATCAGCACGCCTCTCGCCTTAAGGGCTCGGGCAAAGGCCAGCGTACCTTCGGCCTCTGTGGACTTCGCCACTATCTCCTCGATCTCCGCTCTTTGGGCGACAAAGCGCTTCATCTTCTCTGTCAGCACGGCGTATTCGCCAACGACCTTGGCGCGTTCCTCGCTGATGCTTTTGTCTCTCGACTTCCGGAGCCTCGCACGTTCCCTTGATAACTTCAAGCGGGTTTTCCTCTTGGCCTCCAGCGCGGCTGTTTTTGTCGCCTCGGCTTCTTCAAGCTTAGCCTTCAAAGACGAAGCCTCACCCGCCGCGACCACGAGCTCAGCCTTCTCGTTTGTGAGATCAGCGATCTCCAAAGAAAGCTTTTCGTTCGCCTCAGCAAGACGCGCCTTTTCGGCACTGACCTCCACCAGCTCGTCGCCGAGATCCTTCGCCTCCTTCCGAGATGCTTTCAGATCTCGGTCATACTGACCAACCATGAACGTGGCGGCGTTTAGCGATCTCATCGCGTCTCCCGCGAACGTCTCGAACAGGTCGTACCGTGCAAGCTCCTGTGGATCCTGGGGGCGTGCCATCAGGATAGTCCTCGTACGCCACACCAGCTCGGCGCATCGGTCATTATCCGCCGCGATCGGTTTCCTGCCCTCGTATTGGAAGGACCAATTGTAGGACCGTCTGTCCTCACCTTCCTCTTCCGGCTGCTCGGAAATCGCAGCAGCAGGCTCGTCAGGAGTCCCGTCGTCCTGGTTGGGTATACTAGTCTCCTCGGACGACAGGCTCGTTCGGAATTGCACCGGCATTCTCTGAGAGACCACGACGTCTCCCGCATCATCTCCCGCAACATTCGCTATCGCAGCGGGAGGTCCTTCGGATCTCGCCTCGGCCGTTGCTGACGGCTCGGTTTCTCGTCTCTTAGGAGACGGCATCTCGGTCTGTGGTCCACCCGAGGATTCACCTACGAGGTTCACGAAATCCTGTGCAAGGCTGCTGAACTTTCGTTTGCGAAGGCCCATATTCGTTTCGTCAAGAGTAGCAAAGCTTCGCAGTCGTTTCTTTAGCGCTCGCACCACCCTTTCCGCAGAGACGTCAGGCCAAGTCTCGTGACTAAGTCTGGTGAACGCGTCTTTGACAGCCTCGAATCCTTCTGGCGTCGGGTCGAGGAAGCACGGCCTATCTGCAAAACGAAAATCAAATCGTATTAATCACCGCGGCAAGATAAAAAGAATACTGTCATAAAACAAAGTACCAATCGATTCGCTCCACTGCGTTCTAGTGTTGATCCTCGGGTCGGCCACCGCGAATTCATTCTTTTTCACAAAGAAATAGTGGTCCCTCCATGCGTGAATCTTGCTTTTGGTGGGCGGACCGGCGATGATGTTGTATAACGGTCTGATTTGGGTGTAAAAACATCCCAAGGATGAATCCGCCGACGATGCCCTAAGCGACGTCATCTCCTCGTAGTAGCGGCACGTCAATGGCAAGTCATTCTCCGCGGCCAGCATCATCATCGCAACCATATGACGCATTGCGCCGTGCGTCAACTGCGTCAGCGCCATTCCATGCCTCTCACAATACTCCAGCGGGAGGCTAGGGATGGGGAATCTCATATGGCAGTCCAAGAAGAATGACTCATAGACGCAGAAGAAGCCCGGCGGAGCATCCCAAGGTCTCTCGTCTGGTCCCGGCACCACGAACGTAACCTTTGGACTTACGCCGCACGAGTACTTGAGACTGATGAGACGCTCCTTGGTGGTCTTCGTGGAATAGACTTTCCACTGGTTTCCAGCTACTCTGTCAACGATGATCCCAGCTTTCTTCGCTTCCTTCGCGGCATTTTCTCGAGCAATTCTCTCGGCTCGGTGCGGCTCGAAGATAAGGTCTTCCATCTCCAAATCGTAGTCCTCGGTGTGAAAGCTGGCCTCTTCGTTTGCGTCGGCACGAAAGGTCGTGTCCGCGACATTAGCCTCGTCGTTCGCTGGATCTCTATCCATAGGCTCGGCACCAGAATCTCCCAAGCGGCTCAAGTCTTCGTCGACTAGTTGAGGAATCTCGAATCGATTGCTCGGCTCGGTATCAATATTCGGCGCGTCACGCTCGCGCGACGGACTTCTCGCCGCGGCACCGAGATTTCCTCGACTTGGGCTCCTCGTCTCCGAATGGCTACTCGGCTCGGTGACCCCTGCTGGGTATCTTTCGGCCCGGCAGATTCCAAAACCAAGATCCCTATCTTCTAGATCGTCCGCGTCGGGACGAAGTCCTCTCCAGGAAGGAACGGAATCCAGCGAAGAACAGCTTGAAGGCATTTTCCAGATCTAATGAATTCGCGGTGGTGATGCTGCGTATTTTCGGGTGTGAAAACAACAACCAAATGTTATTTTATCGATCCACGAGGAAAGCAAGAATAGGCACACCAAGAGTACAGGATTCTAATCGAGCTAAACGAATCAAGATTGTTTTGTTTTTGGTTTTATAAATAGAAAAATAAAATCGGTTGTAAAATCGGTTGAAAAGATAATATTAACAAGCGTTAGGTCAAGGAATATCGCAGGAGATTCAGAGCAACGGATTAAACAACTATTCAGGCGGTGTTTAAGCATAAATCTAGAACTTAAACACTAGGATAATATCAATCCACTCTCGTGGTATCAATATCTTTGTCTATCAACCTAGAATTCCTAACTCTCGTTGGTACTAGAAATCGTAGACAAGCATTAAGGATAGGTTTAATATGTTCACAATTCTCAATACATCTACTCTCGCAGGTAATGGTTAAATTGCTCACCAATGTTCTTTCTAGCAACCTAGCAACTCTCGCTGTCTAAGTTAAACCTCATATCATAAAATCAAGTGATCAATTCGATTTAAGCATTAAGAACAACAAAGGTGAAGATATTGATTTGAATAGCCTATTTGTGTTTAACCCTAAAGCTCATGAATTCCTTTGACAAACCTTAACCTAACTAAGAGATCTACTCAGACATAATTAATGAAGAAGATAACAACGAGATTATAAAGTTCATAATAAAAACTTGAATAGATAATGAAAGTTGAAAATAACTTAATAAGAACTTAATTAAAGCATAAATATAAGAACTGAATTTAAAGCATAAATATAAGAACTGAAAGTAAAGACTGAAAGTAAAGACTGAAAGTAAAGACTGAAAGTAAAGAACTGAAGGTAAAAATGATAGAACTTGATTAAAGCATAAATATAAAGCTTAAAACAAACTAAATAAAACTTAACAAAAACATAAACATAAAAACTAAAAAAAAGACTAAGAGCAAAGCTCTGAAGCTAGAGAAGAGAGGAGGAAGGAGATGGTGTGTTTTAGAACATCAAGAGTGAGTTCTATATATAGGCCAAGGTGTAGGGGAGTAGGTAGGATGGGGAACGACCGTTCTGGAGGAGAACGGTCGTTCTGAGTGGTCGATCGAAGTAGGTGGGTGTTGGTGAGTCGGGGAACGGTCGTTCTCCATGGGGAACGGTCGTTCTCTTCCTTTTTTTGTCGGTAGAGTAGGTGAGACGGAGAACGGTCGTTCTGTTGGTAGAACGGTCGTTCTCTTGGTCTTGTCAGCAAGTGATAGGACTATGGGAAGCAGCAAAGACATACGCTCACTGTTCGAAGCATATCTTCTCAACCACGAGTCTTCTAGGCATGAAACCACTTGGAAAATGTTCTCAGCTCAAGTACAAAGCTCCTCATAGAAGAATCAGATCAATCGGAGTATATATGAAGGAGTTATGCCATTTACAAGTTGGGTGTTTTGCAGCTCACGCGAATGGAGACCTCCGAGCATTCAATCAAGGATTCTGATCAGACCAGATGGAATTAGGCTACAAACCGAATTGTTCTACAACCCTGGTCCTTTTCTCGTGTTTTTCCACATTAACTCGACTCGAACATGTCCGTAAACACCAAACTCCATCGGAACTCCATAAAATCTGTAAAAGACTCAAAACAATAGAAAAGACTCGAAAAACCAACGAAAGATGCAAATCAAAACTCAAACCGAATACTAAAAACGAATCAAAATACGTTAAAAACACGTAATATCAACTCCCCCAACTAAAACCTTTGCTTGTCCTCAAGCAAAACCAGATATCTTACAAAAAGGAGAGGTTAGAAAAACGTGTGAAATTTGTAAAACTTATAGGACCATACTCTAAGTCAATTGCCCGTAAACCGCATTCGCAAAGTTCAGATCAAACCGTACTTCATTGTACTTCTCCATAACCGTAGTAAATAAATGAAATCTCATGATCAAGCAGAACTTAATATTTAACATTCATTATCAAATGCGTGTACTCTCACAAAGGGAATATCTAACATGTTATGGTCTAGGTATCAAGGTTGGTATTTGGTGGCTCAAGTGTTTCGGTTTCTTTTAGCAGTATAAACAGATGCAAATCATTATGCAAAATCACCGTGAGACACAGACCAATTAGGAGGTACACAACTCTCCTTAACTCTAATCCTTCTACCCTTTTTAACAAGTCACAAACAAGAACATGATTTCTTTTAACTTTTATGAAATTTAAAGATATTACCTTGACGACTTTCCCGTTCCTTCTGTTTTATTTATTATTTTTTTCTTCTTTTTTTTTTTTCTTTTTTTTTTTTTTTTTATATCGGAGAATGGAACCGGTTAGTCTCTAAGATCTGCATCAAAAGAATTTTAACAATGTAAGCTTATTTCTTGAATGTGAATAAAATCTTCTACCCTTTTAAAAGTTCACCCTCTTTTGAAACGAAAATTTTCAATGAATATATTCAAAGAGAGAGATCACATTTCTAGACACATCCCATGAGTTTAATCAGAAAGAGACCACCTATCTAGACACAATCCTAAAGAAAAGTTGTGTCGGTCCGTATACTCCATAGTTTTTGCACATGAATGCAATGACAGTAAACGAAGAAAAGTGGGTTTCAACATGGAAATGGTAAGGGTGTGGTACTAGACTAAGGATAAGTCTAGCCATTTGGAGTTAGCAAAGATTGGTAAAAATGATGCAAAGAAAACTCCAAATGTAAAATCCAATACATGATTATCAACCCCCTAAGTGAGATAAATTAAGTCCATATTAAGTTCCGATAATTCGATTAAGTTCAGATGATTCGAGAAATTCACTAAATGATCAAGTTATGGATTTTTCTGCGTTTCCAAACTATCCTCAAACAATGCTAAACAGTCCTAAGGCAATGACATCGAACATGTTGCAATTCCAAAAAGTTTAAAAATTCCACACAATATTTTTGACGAAAAAATTTTTTTATTATTTTTTTTTGTTTTTTTTTTTGTTTTTTTTTTTTTTATTTATTTTGTTGAAAATATAAACACACTTAAATAAAACCAAAATAAAGCATAAGAAATAAATATCCATAAAACACACTGTTAGTACACAAATGAATTCTTCCCCCAGACTTGTTTTTAACCGTCCCGGTTATAACAAAACGAAAGAGAAACCCGCAAATGATAAATAAAAGTGTTGTAAAATAAAAATAAAAGAAAAACACTTACCAGTGGGTTGCCTCCCACCAAGCGCTTGTTTTAAGTCGTTAGCTTGACTTCTGAGCACAAGTGCTAATCATGCGAATCAAAAGGCTGAGCCAATGCACCTTTGGTCCTTCTCTTCATGGGACAAGAAACAAAGTGCGCAAAAAGGCATACAATTGTCCAAAGGAAATAGACAATATTCTCATCAAGGAAGTTTACTACAAATGTAGCGTGTATCTTCAAATATTCCTTGACAGTGAGATGTTTTTGAGAATCAAATGCATTCGATGGAAAGATATAATCAATTTTAGCTTCAAACGAGTTTGTCACAAAATAGTCAACTTTATCTCCATCAATCTTATAAAATAACACATTCTCATTTTTATCATCATTCTCAACCTTAGGGTTCTCTATCTCATCCAAGATCTTATCCAAATCAAATTCATCACCTAGGTCATATTTTTCAAGAAGCGATCTAGATTCCTCTAGCATTAAAGAGTTAAGCTCGAGATTATGATCATTCAAAGCACAAAGATAACTAGTATCAAAACATATTTCATGATAATCTCTAGCAACTTTTTCTACTCTTAAAGCATCTAGTCTTTGAGTCTCACATATCAAATCATAGCATTCATCAATGAGTATGGAGGAAGGTGAATCATAAGGTACATCTTCAATAGAAGGCATGTGACTATCCTCAAAATCTTGAAATTCAAAGGCTAAATCGGGTGTACCTTGTAATTGGAATGGTGGAACCCAATATATTACCTCCTCAAGTGAATGGGCTACAATTATCTCATCCCACGTAAGCTCTCTTCCTTCTAGTGCTGCCCGATGTGATATGAGGTTCAACCGGTCATAATGCTAGGTCACTCCTTGTCCGCATTGGATTTTCCACACAATGCTTATCCACCTCCACTCTTTGTTCTGGCGTAAGTATGTTCTCATTAAAAGGCTCATCTTCAATGTATTCTTCGAACGTGTCCTCCTCTTCTTGTGGCCAATCATTGTAGTCCATGGCCATCAAAGTTGTTTTCCTTGGCTTCTCAGGTTCATGCACCTTCACAAAAGAGAAAAATTACAGAACAAGGTTAGATTTTTTTTTTTTTTTTTTTTTAATGGTAAATAAAATTTAGACTCGGTAGATTCCAAATCTCAATGGCTATTGCTAATGCCTTCCCCGGCAACGGCGCCAATTTGATGCTGCGTATTTTCGGGTGTGAAAACAACAACCAAATGTTATTTTATCGATCCACGAGGAAAGCAAGAATAGGCACACCAAGAGTACAGGATTCTAATCGAGCTAAACGAATCAAGATTGTTTTTGTTTTTGGTTTTTTATAATAGAAAATAATAAAATCGGCGTAAATCGGTTGAAAAGATAATATTAACAAGCGTTAGGTCAAGGAATATCGCAGGAGATTCAGAGCAACGGATCAAACAACTATTCAGGCGTGTTTAAGCATAAATCTAGAACTTAAACACTAGGATAATATCAATCCACTCTCGTGGTATCAATATCTTTGTCTATCAACCTAGAATTCCTAACTCTCGTTGGTACTAGAAATCGTAGACAAGCATTAAGGATAGGTTTAATATGTTCACAATTCTCAATACATCTACTCTCGCAGGTAATGGTTAAATTGCTCACCAATGTTCTTTCTAGCAACCTAGCAACTCTCGCTGTCTAAGTTAAACCTCATATCATAAAATCAAGTGATCAATTCGATTTAAGCATTAAGAACAACAAAGGTGAAGATATTGATTTGAATAGCCTATTTGTGTTTAACCCTAAAGCTCATGAATTCCTTTGACAAACCTTAACCTAACTAAGAGATCTACTCAGACATAATTAATGAAGAAGATAACAACGAGATTATAAAGTTCATAATAAAAACTTGAATAGATAATGAAAGTTGAAAATAACTTATAAGTACTTAATTAAAGCATAAATATAAGAACTGAATTTAAAGCATAATAAAGAACTGAAAGTAAAGACTGAAAGTAAAGACTGAAAGTAAAGACTGAAAGTAAAGAACTGAAGGTAAAAATGATAGAACTTGATTAAAGCATAAATATAAAGCTTAAAACAAACTAAATAAAACTTAACAAAAACATAAACATAAAAACTAAAAAAAAGACTAAGAGCAAAGCTCTGAAGCTAGAGAAGAGAGGAGGAAGGAGATGGTGTGTTTTAGAACATCAAGAGTGAGTTCTATATATAGGCCAAGGTGTAGGGGAGTAGGTAGGATGGGGAACGACCGTTCTGGAGGAGAACGGTCGTTCTGAGTGGTCGATCGAAGTAGGTGGGTGTTGGTGAGTCGGGGAACGGTCGTTCTCCATGGGGAACGGTCGTTCTCTTCCTTTTTTTGTCGGTAGAGTAGGTGAGACGGAGAACGGTCGTTCTGTTGGTAGAACGGTCGTTCTCTTGGTCTTGTCAGCAAGTGATAGGACTATGGGAAGCAGCAAAGACATACGCTCACTGTTCGAAGCATATCTTCTCAACCACGAGTCTTCTAGGCATGAAACCACTTGGAAAATGTTCTCAGCTCAAGTACAAAGCTCCTCATAGAAGAAAGATCAATCGGAGTATATATGAAGGAGTTATGCCATTTACAAGTTGGGGTTTTGCAACTCACGCGAATGGAGACCTCCGAGCATTCAATCAAGGATTCTGATCAGACCAGATGGAATTAGGCTACAAACCGAATTGTTCTACAACCCTGGTCCTTTTCTCGTGTTTTTCCACATTAACTCGACTCGAACATGTCCGTAAACACCAAACTCCATCGGAACTCCATAAAATCTGTAAAAGACTCAAAACAATAGAAAAGACTCGAAAAACCAACGAAAGATGCAAATCAAAACTCAAACCGAATACTAAAAACGAATCAAAATACGTTAAAAACACGTAATATCAACTCCCCCCAACTAAAACCTTTGCTTGTCCTCAAGCAAAACCAGATATCTTACAAAAAGGAGAGGTTAGAAAAACGTGTGAAATTTGTAAAACTTATAGGACCATACTCTAAGTCAATTGCCCGTAAACCGCATTCGCAAAGTTCAGATCAAACCGTACTTCATTGTACTTCTCCATAACCGTAGTAAATAAATGAAATCTCATGATCAAGCAGAACTTAATATTTAACATTCATTATCAAATGCGTGTACTCTCACAAAGGGAATATCTAACATGTTATGGTCTAGGTATCAAGGTTGGTATTTGGTGGCTCAAGTGTTTCGGTTTCTTTTAGCAGTATAAACAGATGCAAATCATTATGCAAAATCACCGTGAGACACAGACCAATTAGGAGGTACACAACTCTCCTTAACTCTAATCCTTCTACCCCTTTTTAACTGAGTCACAAACAAGAACATGATTTCTTTTAACTTTTATGAAATTTAACGATATTATCTTGACGACTTTCCCGGTTCCTTCTGTTTTATTTATTATTTTTTTATTCTTTTTTTTATTCTTTTTTTTTTTTTTTATATCGGAGAATGGAACCGGTTGGTCTCTAAGATCTGCATCAAAAGAATTTTAACAATGTAAGCTTATTTCTTGAATGTGAATAAAATCTTCTACCCTTTTAAAAGTTCACCCTCTTTTGAAACGAAAATTTTCAATGAATATATTCAAAGAGAGAGATCACATTTCTAGACACATCCCATGAGTTTAATCAGAAAGAGACCACCTATCTAGACACAATCCTAAAGAAAAGTTGTGTCGGTCCGTATACTCCATAGTTTTTGCACATGAATGCAATGACAGTAAACGAAGAAAAGTGGGTTTCAACATGGAAATGGTAAGGGTGTGGTACTAGACTAAGGATAAGTCTAGCCATTTGGAGTTAGCAAAGATTGGTAAAAATTGATGCAAAGAAAACTCCAAATGTAAAACCCAATACATGATTATCAACCCCCTAAGTGAGATAAATTAAGTCCATATTAAGTTCCGATAATTTGATTAAGTTCAGATGATTCGAGAAATTCACTAAATGATCAAGTTATGGATTTTTCTGCGTTTCCAAACTATCCTCAAACAATGCTAAACAGTCCTAAGGCAATGATATCGAACATGTTGCAATTCCAAAAAGTTTTAAAAATTCCACACAATATTTTTGACTAAATAAAATTTTTTATTATTTTTTTTTGTTTTTTTTTTTGTTTTTTTTTTATTTTTATTTTGTTGAAAATATAAACACACTTAAATAAAACCAAAATAAAGCATAAGAAATAAATATCCATAAAACACACTGTTAGTACACAAATGAATTCTTCCCCCAGACTTGTTTTTAACCGTCCCGGTTATAACAAAACCGAAAGAGAAACCCGCAAACTGATAAATAAAAGTGTTGTAAAATAAAAATAAAAGAAAAACACTTACCAGTGGGTTGCCTCCCACCAAGCGCTTGTTTTAAGTCGTTAGCTTGACTTCTGAGCACAAGTGCTAATCATGCGAATCAAAAGGCTGAGCCAATGCACCTTTGGTCCTTCTCTTCATGGGACAAGAAACAAAGTGCGCAAAAAGGCATACAATTGTCCAAAGGAAATAGACAATATTCTCATCAAGGAAGTTTACTACAAATGTAGCGTGTATCTTCAAATATTCCTTGACAGTGAGATGTTTTTGAGAATCAAATGCATTTGATGGAAAGATATAATCAATTTTAGCTTCAAACGAGTTTGTCACAAAATAGTCAACTTTATCTCCATCAATCTTATAAAATAACACATTCTCATTTTTATCATCATTCTCAACCTTAGGGTTCTCTATCTCATCCAAGATCTTATCCAAATCAAATTCATCACCTAGGTCATATTTTTCAAGAAGCGATCTAGATTCCTCTAGCATTAAAGAGTTAAGCTCGAGATTATGATCATTCAAAGCACAAAGATAACTAGTATCAAAACATATTTCATGATAATCTCTAGCAACTTTTTCTACTCTTAAAGCATCTAGTCTTTGAGTCTCACATATCAAATCATAGCATTCATCAATGAGTATGGAGGAAGGTGAATCATAAGGTACATCTTCAATAGAAGGCATGTGACTATCCTCAAAATCTTGAAATTCAAAGGCTAAATCGGGTGTACCTTGTAATTGGAATGGTGGAACCCAATAGGATAGGTTCGATACGTTCACAATTCTCACTACATCTACTGTCGTAGGTAATGGTTAAATTGCTCACCAATGTTTTATTCTAGCAACCTAGCAACTGTCGTTGTCTAAGTTTAACCAAATATCATAAAATCAAATGATCAATTTGATCTAAGCATTAAGAACAACAAAGGTGAAGACATCGATTTGAAATAACCTATTTGTGTTTAACCCTAAAGCTCATGAATCCCTTTGACAAACCTTAACCTAACTAAGAGATCTACTCAGACATGATTAATGAAGAAGATAATAACGAGATTATAAAGTTCATAATAAAAACTTGAATAGATAATGAAAGCTGAATATAAACTTATAAGTACTTAATTAAAGCATAAATATAAGAACTGAAAGTAAAGACTGAAAGTAAAGACTGAAAGTAAAGACTGAAAGTAAAGACTGAAAGTAAAGAACTGAAAGTAAAAATGATAGAACTTGATTAAAGCATAAATATAAAGCTTAAAACAAACTAAATAAAACTTAATAAAAACATAAACATAAAAACTAAAAAAAAGACTAAGAGCAAAGCTCTGAAGCTAGAGAAGAGAGGAGGAAGGAGATGGTGTGTTTTGGAACATCAAGAGTGAGTTCTATATATAGGCCAAGGTGTAGGGGAGTAGGTAGGATGGGGAACGACCGTTCTGGAGGAGAACGGTCGTTCTGAGTGGTCGATCGAAGTAGGTGGGTGTTGGTGAGTCGGGGAACGGTCGTTCTCCATGGGGAACGGTCGTTCTCTTCCTTTTTTTGTCGGTAGAGTAGGTGAGACGGAGAACGGTAGTTCTGTTGGTAGAACGGTCGTTCTCTTGGTCTTGTCAGCAAGTGATAGGACTATGGAAGCAGCAAAGACATACGCTCATTGTTCGAAGCATATCTTCTCAACCACGAGGCTTCTAGGCATGAAACCACTTGGAAAATGTTCTCAGCTCAATTACAAAGCTCCTCATAGAAGAATCAGATCAATCGGAGTATATATGAAGGAGTTATGCCATTTACAAGTTGGGTGTTTTGCAGCTCACGCGAATGGAGACCTCCGAGCATTCAATCAAGGATTCTGATCAGACCAGATGGAATTAGGCTACAAACCGAATTGTTCTACAACCCTGGTCCTTTTCTCGTGTTTTTCCATATTAACTCGACTCGAACATGTCCGTAAACACCAAACTCCATCGGAACTCCATAAAATCTGTAAAAGACTCAAAACAATAGAAAAGACTCGAAAAACCAACGAAAGATGCAAATCAAAACTCAAACCGAATACTAAAAACGAATCAAAATACGTTAAAAACACGTAATATCAGGTGGCGTAATGAAGAACACGGTGGCGCAATGAAGAACACGGTGGAGCTACGAAGAACACGGCGGCGAAAATAAAACAGAAGAGGAGAGAGAAGAGAACTCTACCTTTTCGCGAAAATGAAGAAGTGCCAAAGTGAGGACGAGACTCGCAAGGGTTTGGCTTATAAGGAGAAAAGTGGCGACGGTTTCGAGAGCAATCATTTCGTTTCGACTCTTCGGTCTCCGCCGCCCCCTCTCTCATCATCATTAGGTTAAAAAGTCGTGCTTCACATTTTCGGCTCGCGTCTTTTCGTTTCGAAAATCACGCTGTCCATCGCATGACTGACACGTGTCGTCATTGTTGCGAACGAGGACGGTGTGACAAGGCGGGTCGAGATCCTCACGCGCCTTTCGTACAATCCTACGCGCTTCGAGTAGGATAGGCACGCTCGCATTAATTTCGTGCCACGATGGCATCGGATATTTCTTCATCCGAATATTCTTTCCGAAAAAGAATATTCTTTGTTGAAATCGTCTCTGAGTTTGAACTCTTTGAAACATGCCGAGGTGAAATCTCGACGAGCCACTCTTCTTCAAATTCGCCGAGCTCAACCGCGTCGCTCAACGAACTGAGGGGGGGCTTATTGTTGGGGATGGGTTTAGCACCCTCTCCAAGGCCCAACAATATTTCACCTCGGCCCGTCATATATTAACCAACCGACTGGTTGATATTCGTTATTAATAAATAATAATATTTATTATTCGATTGATAAATATTATTATTCAAAAGAGGAAGTTTTCCTTATCCAAGAAAAGGAAGATCGCCGCGCCGACCCGACATTCGCGGAAGATGACATTATCGGTTCGACAAGATAAGGAAAGAGAGCGGCAATTACGGAAGTTTTCCTTATCTTAGAAGGGTTAGGTCGGTCTAGCTTTCTTATAAATAGAAGGGGTCCTCATTCAAAAGAGACAGATTCTTCTCTTTACAACTGAGAACTCATAGCTCTTGATCTAGTTTCATCTCGGCTAGGTTAAACAGCTTTGATTATTGGTTGTAATCGAACTCTTCAATCAATAAAAGTCACTTCGGTAATTTACTGTTTTATTCTCAAAGTTTTCCCACAAACTTGACCTAGGCGAGGTCACAGTTCAACAACGAGGAACCGGCGACGGCCTTTGGAAACTAACTGTATTGAGATGTCATCTAAGAAACCTGACGATTTATTCTCAGAACTCCTAAAAGCACTACACATAGTTTGGGTCCAGTTTCAACAAAAAAGTATGAGTATATGAGAGGACAAAGAGATGAAGGAAAAGAGGAAAAGAAAAGACAAACACTACAAGAAAACAAGATTTTTCCGAGGGAAAAAGTCCTCGGTATTCCGTCGGAATAACGATATTCCGACGAAATACCGAGGACTTCTTCCCTCGGAAAAATCTCCTCGGAATTTTGTAAGTCCTCGGAATTTCCGAGGGAATTCCGAGGAACACTAATTCCGAGGAGATATCGAGGAAGACTGTTCGTCGGAGCGGTCGTCGGAAAAGTCCGACGGACATGTTCGTCGGTATAAACCGAGGATAGATCGGACGGAGAAAGACGTCGGAAAGGGGATGAAATTTCCGAGGAAGCGCTCCCTCGGAAAATTCCGAGGACAGGTTTCCTCGGAAAGATAAAAAAAAATATTTTTTAAAAAAAATAAATATTTGAAATTTAAAATCGAATATATAAAATTAAAATTCAGAAATTTAATTTCGAAAATATAAATTTAAAATTGAAAGTCGTACAAAAAACAAAAAAAACATTCCAAGTTTTTTTTAAAAAAAACTACGGGTCTTGCTGGGTCGGAAAATCGATGTCCGGGTGCAACGTCCTCATCATGGCCATCATCTGCTCGTTCAGCTTCTTCTGTGCCTCGAAGCTCACCTGTTGAGTCGCCATCTGAGTTTCCAACGCAGAAATGCGTAAGTCCTTGTCCTGCAACTGACCCATAATTGTTTCGGGATCAACAAAGGGCGAGACTGCAGCAGAAGACGTAACCGACCGTGACCGACGAGCCAAACCCAACATTCGGCCCTTCTTCTTTGAAACCGACTGAAATAGAAAATAACCAAAATGTAAATAATAATTAAGATTGGAACCGACTGAAATAGAAAATAACCAAAATGTATATAATAATTAAGATGAAATGAAATTTTAATTTAAAAAACTTACCTTTTCAACGATTTCGTTGATCTGATCCCGAGACAATTGGGAACCCGTCGAATCTTCGTCTTCGGTTTGAAGCTGAGACGCTGCTTCTTCCACCTGACTGTTGATGAGGTCGACGACACCCTTCACAACACCGTCATCAATCTGGCCGGTCTGCTTGTTCGTATACGCCTTCTTCATTAGCGAAAAATCATCAACCGGCTCACCATCATTTGTTTCCACCTTGATATCATTATAAATATTAGTAATTAGAAGAAAAAATGAGAATTTAAAATTTCAAAAATTATAAAATTATAAAATAGAATAAAAACGACTGAAGTTACCATGCGATCCCTCAGAGTGGCTTGGGACTGAGCACCCAAGTTGTGCTTGTAGACGCCCTTTCCTTTACGATCGCTCTTGCGGTTGGTGGAGTTGGTGGAAGAAGTCGATTTCGTCTCGTCCTTACTCCAATGCACAATCAACTGCTCCCAGACCTCGAGGTTCATCAACTTTGGGACCTTTCTGAAAAAAAAAATTGTTAGATGAATTAAAATATAATGTAATAAATTTAAAAAGGTTTTAAAAATAATAAACCAAACCTTGCCCATTTGCCACTTCTTCTTCCACTCGTAAATTTGATACCCATAGTTGGCCATAACTTTGTGGACGAAGTGGTAATAGACAAACACCGTATAATCGGGATTCCAGTTGAATTCTTGCTGAAAAAAACACAATAAGTAGAAAATTTATATTGAAAAAAATTATATTTAAAAAAAAAAGAATATTTACCGCAAACTGTTCAAACCACAGAACTTGTTTGGCTCTAGGAAAGTCGGTGAAAGTCGGATGTCCCTCGTCCAAACACAGATACATCATACGGTTGATCCATGAGCTGATCCCGTTCGAGGATCGATCAAACCATGTCTGACCCGGTCCAGATGGATACAGAGTGAGAAACGGAAGATGGTGACGACCCGGCTGTCGAACAAACTCCGCAACCCTCCTCAGTTCCGGAGGACCCTGATAGTTCGGAGGAATAATGGGTGCAGCACCAGAGCCAGAAGGAGCCTCGGGATATGGAGAGGGAGATGTATGGTGGGAGCTGCGGGAATCCTGAACGGAGTGGCTCCCCGAGCCACGACCACGACGCTGTCGAGGAGGCGGTGTCTGATCATCGTAAGACCTGTAGTTTAAAGATATAAAAATCCAAAAAAAAATTATAATTTGTCAGTATACATGATTTTTAATATAGAAAAAGGTTTATAACTATTTTTTAAATTTTATAAATATGTTTTATTGTTCCTGGAAACTTGAAAAACGATTTTTAAAATTAGTAAAAACCTTTTTTAAAATCATATACACGTTTTTACAAATCAAAAAATGTTTTAATACTTATAAAAATAGTTTTAATATCAGAAAAAACGTTTTAGAAACTTGATAAATGTTTTTAAAAATAGTAAAAACCTTTTTTAAAATCATATACACGTTTTTAAAAATCAAAAAATGTTTTAATACTTATAAAAATAGTTTATATTAAAAAACAAGAGTTTTTATATCAGAAAAACGATTTATAAAATAGTAAAAACCTTTTTAAAAATCATTGAAATACGTTTTTTAAAATCAGAAAACGTTTTAAAAAATCAAAAAAGTTTTTAAAAATCAAAAAAAGTTTTTAAAAATCAAAAACGTTTTAAAAAATCGAAAAACGTTTTTAAAACTACAAATAATTCCATAGAAAACTAAAACAAGAACCTAAAATCCGAAATTCAATCCTAAACTATCCATCTAACAACCTAAAATCCGAAACTATCCTTCTACTTACTTGAAATCCGAAATACTAATCTCACAAACGGTTAGAAACAGGAAAATATGAAGTTTTGTTGATTCTTACATGATTATTGAAATGCAGTAGAGATTCCGACGGCGAGATGAGAGAGAACCGGCGGCGCAATCCAAATTTCCGGCGAGATGAGAGAGAGGATCGAGAGGAGAGAGAGGATCGAGAGGAGAGAGAGAGGATCGATAGTTTTTGTTCTAAGCGGCGGAGAAGAAGAAGAAGGAAGTTAGGTATTATATTTAATCATTCCGAAGGACCCTGTTCGTCGGAATTTCGTCGGAAATATTAAATATCATACCTAACACGCGGTTCTCGAATTAATTCAAGGTTTTGGTTTTCCCGGTAAGGACTTTCCGACGAAAATGTTTTTCCTCGGTATTTCCTCGGAAATTTCTTAGTTGTGTCTTCAAAACTTTCCCACTAACTTCCTCAGGTGGACCATCAAACACCTGTTTATTCTTCCTAAAGAAATTCTTACTCCGACGGTATGGATGATCATGTGGTAGGAATCGTCTGTGACAGTCAAACCAACACGTTTTTCTTCCGTTCTTTAGTTGGAAAGCATCTGTGTCATCCTGACAATATGGACATGATAGCCTCCCATGCGTTGTCCATCCAGATAACATACCATATGCTGGAAGATCACTTATTGTCCACATTAGTACTGCCCGCATTTGAAAGTTTTCTTTACACGAAATGTCGTATGTTTCAGCACCTTCAGCCCATAGTTGTTGCAACTCATATATTAGTGGCTGAAGAAACACATCAAGTGATCTCTTAGGATGCTCTGGTCCGGGAACGAGAATGGAGAGAAACAAAAACTCTCATCGCAAGCACAAGTTTGGGGGTAAGTTATATGGTGTAACAATGACTGGCCATAGAGAATATTGTCTTCCACTCTTCCCATACGGGCTGAAATCATCGGTACATAATCCAAGGTAGACATTTCTTCTCTCATATGCAAAGTCGAGATACTTTGATTGGAAATGCTTCCACGCTTTTGCATCTGAAGGATGTCTAATCTCACCATCTGTTGAGTGCTCCGCATGCCATCTCATTCGTTGCGCTGTGCGTTCCGAAAGATACAACCTCTGCAACCTTTCCTTCAAAGGCAAATACCATATCCTTTTATATGGCACTCGAACTCTTCCACTCGTATCTTTGTAACGACGCTTCCCACAAAATTTGCATGTAATCCGCTGGTCATCCGCCCTCCAATAAATCATACAGTTGTCGCTGCATACATCTATTACCTCATACGATAAACTAACACCAGATACGAGTTTCTGAACCTCGTAGTATGAACCTGGAGCTACATTATCCTCAGGTAGAATACCTTTTACAAAATCAGCTATCGCATCCACACAGTCTTCAGCCAAGTTATAATCTGTTTTAATGCCCATCAGTCTTGTAGCATATGATAAAACTGAATGACCATCTCTGCAACCTTCATACAAAGGTTGCTTTCCAGCATCCAACATATCATAAAATCTCCTAGCTTCTGCATTGGGTAAATCTTCCCCTCTAAAATGATCATTTACCATCTGCTCAATACCTACACCATAATCTAAATCCATTCTAATTGGTTCTTCTAATCTAACCGCCGGCCGAGGTTCGCTAGTACTACCAGGTTCATATCCTGTTTCCCCGTGATGATACTAAATTTTGTAACTTCGTGTAAACCCATTTAAAAAAATATGTGTCCAAACATCCAACTCTTTAATAACCTTTCTATTTTTACAATTAGAGCAAGAACATCTTAACTTACCTGTTTCAGCTTCCGGTTGTCGTTGAACTAACCCCATGAATTCCTTTAGACCTCGTTCGTATTCTTTCGTAAGCAATTTCGTGTTCGGATCCAAATGAGGTCGATCCATCCAAGAACGATAATAATTTGAAGAAGACATGTTTTTTTGAAAGCAAAATCGTGTGTAAAGATATTGGGAGGAAAGAAGAAGAAATGGAGTGAATGAAGAGGAAGAGAGGTGGTTGTATTTGTAGATGAAATCCAGTCGACATACTGAGGAAATTCTGAGGAAATTCCGAGGAAAAACAACTCTTCCTCGGTATTTCCTCGGAATTCTTGAAATCGCACAACGGCTCTCCCAACGGGTCTCTAACGGCTCCGACATACTGAGGAAATTCCACGGAAATACCGAGGAAGAGTTGTTTTTCCTCGGAATTTCCTCGGAATTCTTGAAATCGCCCAACGGCTCTCCAAACGGTTCTCTAACGGCTCCAAACTTTCCTCGGTATCTTACAAATATCCGTCGGTTATTTCCGACGGACCCCGTTTCCTCGGAAATTCCTCGGAAAATTCCAAGGAACCATGCTTTCCTCGGAATTTTCCGACGAAATTCCGAGGAACTCCCTCTTCTCGGAGTTTCCTCGGTTTTTCGTCAGAAATTTCCGAGGAGATCATTTTCCCTCGGAATATCCCTCGAAATTTCAACGTTTTCTTGTAGTGAAAGGAGGAAGTAGAAACGTGGGATGGAGGTGGAGGCGTGAAGGAGAAAAGAAGAAATAAGAAAAAATAAAAATAGGGTTTCCAGTTTTAATTACCACTAAACATTAATAACTAATTACCACGATCTGTTTTGGTGGTTATCCCTGAATATACACTAATTGAAAATAAATATTTAATGAGAACTATTTCTTTCTTTTTAGAATTAATATTTATAGCCAAAATTTTTTAATTTTTGTAGAAGGTTCATTTGTAACTAGTCAATATATTTTCATTTTCTTACTTTGGATAAAGAAATAAGTAAGATTTTCACTCGGTTATATATTTATGCATTTATTTAAGGTATTATATATATTCATTCTAAAAACATGGTTATGATAACTTTCTCTATTCAACTACATGACCATCGATTTTATAATTAATAAAATAAAATAAAATTTGTTTTGGAATTAGGGAGTTCACAAAGAAAAAAATCAGAAATTAATCGGAAATATACTAAAGATTAATCTGAGTAGTTTTAAATATTTTGATCAATGTATATATTATGAGATTTTCTGGGAGCTGAACAACCAAGGTCTGATGAAAATTAAAGTGAAAATTGAAGTGATATCTCTAGTTCGACACACGAATAACTTGATTTGTTTTCTTTCTTTCTTTCAGTGAATGACATTATTATAATTTTATTTATCTTCTATAAAAAGCTTTCAAGGTTTTTTTGCAACTTTTCCATTGCTTTCATCCATTGTACGTGTTGACACAAATCATCAACTTTTTTATTGCATTTTTCTTGTTGTTTATGCTTCAAATTATTAGATCTGTTAATCTTTTAAAATTTTAAAAAACCAGAAAGTGAATTATTTTGATGATTTTTATTTGTTACTCGAATATGGTAAAATTGCAATCCCATGCTAAGTGTTTTACACCACCTAATCGGTTACCATGGCCGTGATTTTGAACATGACACATGATTATAAAAATTGCATGTATACATAATATTTATATTTTGGTTTTATAGTATTTTATTTAATTGGTTTTACATTTGAATATACATAATAATTAAATTATTGGTTTGGAGTTTTAAATTTAAAAATTAAAATTAAGAAAATATAAATATTTTTATTATTATTATGGGTTGTGACTAATTCTGGTCACTTTTAGGTTGAAATTTATAACTGAATAAAACGTTAGTAGATTAGTAGAAAATTGCAACTTATTTGCTACATATTTAAATCACAATTTACAACAAATTTTTTTTGTCATCAGTTCGTACCGATTAGCCACTAATATTCTGTCTCTCTATAGTCACCAATTGAATCTTACCATTCAGTCAAAAAATCGTTACAATTGCAACGGTATATGTAGTCACAATTATGTCACAGTTGTTACGTCACCTGTTTCCGTCAATTTTTTGTCACTAATTGTGACAAACTTAGTTACAATTTAGATCGTCTCAATATTGTGACGAAGTAACTACTAAATTGTGACATAAATATTTAGTCATAAAAAAGTCTCTAATATGTCACAGATTTGTGACAGATTATTTTGGTCTCAAAGTTTCGTCACAATATGCATATTTTCCTGTAGTGCTACTACTCCTCAATCTCACCTTAAAGGAAAGAGAAAATAGTGAGTAACTGGGGAGTCGCTCAGTGAGAAATGAGATGATGATCACATAAAATGCAAATTTGATCATAGAACACCAAACATAAGAAGTAGACTAAACATGTACATCAACGGTACTTAAAGTACGCACAGTAGGGCATTGACATGACATGACAGGAGAAACTCCTTCTACTTTCATATAGTATACTATATTCTAAACAAATCATTGTTACCACCGGTAAGTGTCGTTACTAGTGTTGAAAATGTGGACCTAGTTATTATATATAAAGAATAAGTGTCAGATTATGATTTATGCCCAAAGTAGGAGGAGTAAAGAGGTAAATATGCGTTTTTGGAAAGCGTGCCGCGTCGGGAAATATTTTGTATGGGTAAAGCAAAATCATAAGTATATATATCTCCAAATCTCTTCCAATTCAGTTTCGACATTTTTCGCAATTCTTCTCGGGTAAATAAAGCTCTCATCTTTCTCTCTTTAGATTTGTTATTTCACTCGCAATTTTTTTTTTTTGTTTCTGTGATAAATGGGAGCTCCGCTTGTTCTGACCTGTGTATACTTCGAACTTCGCATTCTCTCTTGATTCATTCGAATAATTGAAAGATCGCGTTTATCTGCTGCTGAGAACCCATAAAGTTTAAACCTTTTCCCAGTTTTAGGTCTGTATGTGATGACAAATAAAATTCTGAATTTGGGTTTGGTTGTTTCTTTCTTCGTTTAAATCGCTTGGCTCTCTCGAGCTCTGAGCCTCTGAGTGATGAACTTAAGATCTTAAATTCGACTTCTTTCTATTAGCCTTTGCCATTAACCGATTACTCTGATGTATCTGCTTGATCCCTGATGAAAGCTTGACGTTAATGCTTGGTCAAGTTGATTGTGACTAATTAGTAATTACAATGATTAATTACATTGCTGGTTTAGCTCGTTACTTGTATCTTGTGTCTACGCTTGATCCCTTGATGAAAGCTTGACGTTGATGTTTGGTTTGTGCAAGTTGAATGGGATTGATCTTTTTGACCTAATTTGAATGGTTTTTACTGTTTCTTGTTTTAGTAGGTGTGCGACATGGAAGAGGTGTGCGAAGGAAAGGAATTCTCCTTTCCTCGCGAGGAAGAGAATGTCCTCTCGCTGTGGACTCAAATCGACGCCTTCAAGACTCAGCTCAAACGAACTGAGAATCTCCCGGAATAAATCTTCTACGACGGGCCTCCTTTCGCCACCGGTCTTCCTCACTACGGACACATCCTCGCTGGCACGATTAAGGACATCGTGACACGGTACCAGACAATGACTGGTCACCACGTCACGCGCCGCTTCGGGTGGGACTGTCACGGCCTCCCCGTCGAGAACGAGATTGATAGGAAACTCGACATTAAGAGGAGAGACCAAGTGCTTCAGATGGGGATTGATAAGTACAACGAGGAGTGTAGGAGCATTGTGACTCGGTACGTCGAGGAGTGGGAGAAGGTGATTACTAGGACTGGTCGTTGGATTGATTTCCAGAACGACTATAAGACGATGGATCTCCCCTTTATGGAAAGTGTTTGGTGGGTTTTTGCTCAGCTTTTTGATAAGAATCTTGTCTACAAAGGCTTCAAGGTCAAAACTTTCCTGCACTCATTTATGTGCTTTGATTCGAATCGATTCGATTTGTATCATGTCTGATTCAATGTCGCCTTTCTGCAGGTTATGCCTTACAGTACTGGTTGTAAGACGCCTCTATCTAATTTCGAAGCGGGTCAGAACTACAAGGACGTTCCAGATCCAGAGATCATGCTGACGTTCCCAGTTATTGGCGATCAAGATAATGCTGCTTTTGTCGCATGGACTACTACTCCATGGACTCTTCCAAGCAATCTTGCTTTGTGTGTCAATGCCAAGTTTGTATATGTGAAGGTTCGTAA
This sequence comes from Isatis tinctoria, assembly GCA_010577795.1. Classification (NCBI taxonomy): domain Eukaryota; kingdom Viridiplantae; phylum Streptophyta; class Magnoliopsida; order Brassicales; family Brassicaceae; genus Isatis; species Isatis tinctoria. The sequence continues at coordinate 12,952,068 of CM021250.1, read as the reverse complement.
CAAGAACAGTGGGAAAGTCTACGTGGTTGCTGAATCTCGTTTGTCATCCCTTCCCACTGATAAGCCCAAGGCCAATTCAGCTAATGCTGATACCAAAAAAGCGAATCCTAAAGCCAAAGGTGGTGCTAAACCCGACAGCGCAGCTGATTCTTATGAGGTTTTGGAGAAATTTAATGGAGCTTCCCTTGTTGGGAAGAAGTACGAACCGTTGTTTGACTACTTTAGTGATTTCTCAAGCGAGGCCTTCCGAGTAGTAGCAGATAATTATGTCACTGATGACAGTGGTACTGGTATTGTCCACTGTGCTCCTGCCTTCGGTGAAGACGATTATCGTGTTTGTCTTGAGAACAAGATCATTAAAAAGGTTAGATTTTGACTACATTCTCCTTAGCAACCACTTAACGTCAGACATGACTAGAATAGCTAGGGATAGTAACTCCTGGTGATTACACTTTATGATTTATTGTTTAGGAAGAGATCCTCATTAATAGTGTCTTCAATCACCCATGCTCGTCTCTACTCTACTGATCTCCCTTTTATCTCATAATGTTAATTTTACTTTATGTTTTTATACAGGGTGAGAATCTAGTTGTGGCTGTTGATGAAGACGGGTTGTTTACTGAGAGAATTACCCACTTCAGTGGCCGGTATGTCAAAGATGCAGACAAGGATATAATTGAAGCCGTGAAGGTGAATATAGATCCCTAAAGTTTGGGTCACGATGATTTGTCTTAGAGTATCTAAGTGCATTTTCGACCATTGGATTACTTTTTTTTAGGCGACTTTTTTTGTTAAATAATATTTCTTATTATTTCAGGCCAAAGGCAGGCTTGTTAAATCGGGGACCTTTACGCACTCATATCCATTTTGCTGGCGATCAGACACTCCTCTCATATATAGAGCTGTTCCCAGTTGGTATGCTTCTTGCTTATATGAGCTTGAGCTAAAGTCTTAGTTTTTGCATCATTCAGTGCTAGTTCCAGTGAGGCCCTTTCTCTATCTGGTCCTTTTTTACTTTGAGTTGGCTAAGGCTTAAGGGATGTATGCTTCCGTCCTGTCCCAATCTTGTCAGCGTAAATGATGATCATAAGTTTTTTATTTGATTATCTGGCAGCCTCTTTCTGGAGCTGGATCTGCTATTCTGTATTTTTGTCCCAAACTGTTTAGGATACATTGATTTCCCATCTTGTCATTCCTATCTTATATTCCAAATGTAGTGAACATCTGTCCTAAATGGCACATAGAAATTAGCAGAGATCATTTGCAGATTGTTCTTTCATTTTTTATGCGTGGTTAGGACTCTGAAGTTTGTTCGTGTTTGACCTGTTAGGTTTGTGCGGGTGGAGCAGTTGAAGGAACAGTTGTTAGAAAACAACAAGCAGACATACTGGGTACCTGATTACGTGAAGGTCAGTGGAAGAAGGATCAATACTCCAGATATATTACAAGTTTAGCAGTTTTTGTTAATGACATAAAATCAATCAATTCAAATACCTTCTTCTTGGCTTACCTGCAACTCAGGATAAACGCTTTCACAATTGGCTTGAAAATGCAAGGGATTGGGCCGTTAGCCGAAGTAGATTTTGGGGCACGCCTCTTCCGATATGGATCAGCGATGATGGGGAGGAAATTGTTGTCATTGATTCCGTTGAGAAGCTTGAAAAGCTCTCTGGTGTCAAGGTCTCTTCTTTTCTTACTGTCTCTCTTCTGCTGCAACTACTTGTCAAAAAGCCTGATGCTCATTTTGTTTTCTGATGATTTATGGTGCAGGTCTTTGATCTACATCGTCACCATATTGATCAAATTACAATCCCATCTAGTCGTGGGCATGAGTTTGGTGTGCTCCGTCGTGTGGAAGACGTAAGATGGATTCCATGCTCTTTCGCTTTATCTCTAATCCCTGGTTGTCCGGGGTGTTATCTCACACTTATGCTTATATTACCTTTTTCAGGTTTTTGATTGTTGGTTTGAGAGTGGGTCAATGCCTTATGCGTACATCCATTATCCTTTTGAAAACAAGGAGCTTTTTGAGAAGAATTTCCCTGGTCATTTTGTGGCCGAAGGGCTTGATCAAACTCGTGGATGGTTTTATACTCTTATGGTGCTGTCTACTGCACTATTTGGAAAGCCAGCATTTCGAAACCTGATTTGCAATGGTCTTGTGCTTGCTGAGGATGGAAAAAAGATGTCTAAGAAATTACAGAATTATCCACCACCTTTGGAAGTCATAGATGAATATGGAGCTGACGCTGTGCGATTGTACCTGATAAATTCTCCGGTCGTACGTGCTGAGCCACTACGCTTCAAAAAGGAAGGAGTACTTGGTGTTGTCAAAGATGTATTCCTTCCATGGTACAATGCATATCGGTTCCTTGTTCAGAATGCAAAGAGACTTGAGATTGAGGGTTCTGGACCATTTGTTCCTACTGATCTGGCAAATTTACAGTCTTCAAATGTTCTCGATCAGTGGATTCACTCAGCTACGCAGAGTCTTGTTCATTTTGTCCGCCAGGAGATGGATGGTTATCGGCTTTACACTGTAAGCTATTTACATGTCTGTTTCAACATGATTTGGTTTCTGTTTAGAAAAGAAGTTATTGCTGCCTCGTGGTATTTATCACATATTTGTTTTTCTTTTTCAGGTGGTTCCTTATCTCCTGAAGTTCCTCGATAATCTCACTAACATATATGCTAGATTCAACCGCAAGAGGTTAAAAGGCCGTACAGGAGAAGATGATTGTCACATTGCCCTTTCAACTCTATACAATGTATAGTAAAAAGTTGTTGATACGTTTGTTTGCATGCTGACTACTATTTGAACACTCGTAATGAGTCTAAAGACTAATAATTGTGTTTGGATTTTCAGGTGCTCCTCACTTCTTGCAAAGTGATGACCCCTTTTACACCTTTCTTCACTGAGACTCTATACCAGAATCTGCGGAAAGCGTGTGAAGGTTCTGAGGAAAGCATTCACTACTGCAGTTTTCCGGAAGCGAAAGGATCGGTAATACTCAATTCCATCTCTCTATCCAATGACAACATATAAATTATCTGAATTTTTGCTTATTTGTATTTAAACAGAGAGATGAGAGGACTGAGCAAAGTGTTACAAGGATGATGACAATCATCGATCTCGCTCGGAACACTCGTGAGCGTCACAAGCTACCCTTGAAAACTCCTCTAAAGTGAGCGTCGTACATTATCATTATTATGACTCGCAGCATCTGTTTTGTTAGCCTATACTGAACAAAAAAACCTTAACACATGCTTATCCTTGTTGTATCAGGGAAATCACTGTAGTTCATCCAGATGCAGAGTTCTTGAATGACATAACTGGAAAACTAAGAGAGGTCTGTGGTGTTACATTAACAGTAGTTTATCGTCTTTAGTTTTTTTTTTTTTACTATACATATATACATATCTACAAGAATATTTCTGAGGCTGTTATTGAGGATCGCTTGAAATCAGCTAAAACATGTCTCTACAGCTATTTTTTCTTTTTTTCCTTCTTTACATTCATAGAACCAATACTTCGAGTTTATCCATTTAAATCTTTCATTGCAGTATGTCTTGGAAGAACTTAATGTAAGATCTCTTGTGCCATGCAATGATACGCTGAAGTATGCGTCTCTAAAAGCAGAACCAGATTTCAGGTTGGTTAAGTTTTCTTCCTGCGTTTTGCTTTTAACCTTTTATGCTCAATGTAGAATGCAATTTGACTTGTTCATTCGTATAGTGTATTGGGTAAACGACTTGGGAAGTCAATGGGGCCTGTTGCAAAAGAAGTTAAGGAAATGTCTCAGCAAGATATCTTAAGATTTGAGGAGGCTGGGAAAGTTACTATTGCTGGACATACGTTGGAGCTAACAGATATCAAGGTATCTTTTTTTTTTTGCGGGATAGAATGAAGAATATGCTGTAGATAGGTAAAATTTTAACATTTCTTTCATGTGTTGTTCAGATTGTCAGGGTTTTCAAACGCCCGGACGGTTTGAAAGATACAGAGATTGATGCAAATGGAAATGGTATGAATCTTAATTGATTACCTTGTCGATTGTCAATTAATTTGAATTTTTAATCGAATACCGGTGCTCTACTGTTGATACATATAATAAATGCTGTCGTTCATGATGCAGGTGATGTTTTAGTGATTTTGGATCTACGAGCAGATGATTCGTTGTATGAAGCAGGTGTTGCTCGTGAGGTAAATAGATATTCCGTAATATTGCTCCACGAGTACTACATGAAACCGTAGGAATACATTTTTTTATAAGAAATTGTATATATTTTTGGGTTCCCTTCGCTTTTCTGTATCTAATCACTTTACTTGCAGATAATGTTGCTGTTTTCAGATGCTGTGCTCATGAGCTATTCTTTCCCTGTGTTATATAGATTGTGAATAGGATCCAGAAACTACGGAAGAAGTCAGGTCTGGAACCAACAGACTATGTGGAAGTGTACATTGAATCATTGGACAAGGATGAAACTGCCTTGCAACAAGTTCTGAACTCTCAGGTAACTGCTTTTGTTTTGTATCTCTCTTCTTCACTTAAGCTCTACCTATCCGATGTGTGATTTCCTTTTGAAAACCAACTTGGCAAGTGCGTTGCTATAGGAGAATATCATATCGTTCATCTTTTTTTCTTTTGTGGGCAGGAACAATACATTACGGATACAATTGGTTCCTCTTTGCTTCCGTCTACGTTGATGCCATCTCATGGAGTGAGTCATCATCAACAACACTCCTTGCACGTCTGCTAAGTTTGTTTCACCCCAGTCAGAAACTTAATGAATGATATGTGTCTGTTATTTTGCAGGTGATATTATCTGACGAGAGTTTCCAAAACGTTTCAAAGCTGTCGTTTAAGATTAGTTTGGCTCGGCCGGCTGATAGGTCCCAAAGAAACAAATCAAATGTTGATCAAAGAAACTAAGACAAGAACATTTTAGTTCTCAAACACAACACAAGTTTACTACAATTTTCTCTTCCTTTCTTCATTTAACTCTAACTCATGCTTAAATACATAACTAAAAGAAATAACTAACTAGTATGTGAAACGTGGGTAAGAAACATAATCCCACTAATTTAAAAGCAATACAAATAACTATGGAGATGGCCACGTCATCTTCTTCCTCAAAGTTGTATCTTGTCACCGGCTTTGAAGTTCAATGAAGAGGCTATTCTTGCCTTATATTCAGGTGAGTCACCATCTCATCACAATAATGCCTGTTTCCCAAAGTTGATTCATTCTCTTTATAACGAGTGCGCATCTATATATGGTTTCAGGAGATAGTTTTGGCACCTCTTTAATCGATGTTCCATCGAGCAAAACAATCCGCAACCGTCTCATCTCTTGCAGATCAGGAAAAGTCCTGAGCTTTTTACAACCTGAAAGTATTACTTACTTCTTGAAGAGCTCTCATATCTCGAAATTACCTTTATATTTGATTACATAGTTTAGCTCTATTATTTATTCCGAATGGATCCAAAACTGCTACTTGACTTTGATTCGAACATTTTCCTTTAATCATATTTTTTCACTTTGTCTTAGATCTTCAATTAAACTAAGTAACTAACAATAGACTCTCGCGGGTGCGTGGGTCAATTATTTTTCAAGAATCGAGGTATGTTTGTTATTTGTGAAAAAATGGATGTTTGGATAGATATTTATATAATAAACTATGGGGTAGAATAAGTTAGGATATTGGTAACCTATACAATATAGGTATATACATGGATAAAGTAATTATTTTTAGTTTTTTTTTTCTTTATGTTCTTCCACCTTTTTTCTACGGTTTTCAGTTCTATCACGATTCCAATTACTGTGTAGGTTGTGTGGAATTTTCTGTTTAAATTTATAAAAGTTAGCAATATAACAAAACTAGTAATAGACCCGCGGTTGCGCGGGATAATTATTTTATATATAATTTGGTTTCGAAAAATTCGTTTTTTTAAGAGACAAAAAAAGCTCTTTGTGGGAAGTTAGTTGATTTATAATAGTCAAAAAATACGATAAATTAGAGTAATTTATTTTGTTTGGATGATTAGTATATCAACCGAACTGATTTGTTGTATAAGAATATTTATTTGTTGGAGTATGAAAATGTATTATTTATGAAGCATATTATGTATTAGTTAGAGACCAACGTCTTGGAGCTAACGTGGGGTCTGCTCAAGGACCTACAGGTTTAGGTAAATACCTCTCCTTGTTCGTAATATGCATGATAGGTCAGCTGTTTGCCTGCGGAGTACTGCTGTATTTGCAAGTGCAGCTTCATAAATCATATTCTCATTAGTATAATATTTAATTAATTAAATTGAATAGCCATAATTATTTTGATTTATTGTTAAGATTAATTTAGAAAATCTTTATTTATTAAAATGAATTTGAAAATAAAACAAAATTAAAAACTTCCTAAAATATTATCTTGGTGATGATAAATTAGAAGAAATATAATTCGTTATATTTTTAATGTATATCAATATATTAAAGATATTCATTTGTATTTTATTAATAGTAATTTTCTATAAATTTAAAAAGTTATCGATAAAATTAAGTGAATAAATATTTAGTACTGAGATACTATTTATTTTGAAAGCATATATTTTATTGCTAATCTAGATTTATGGAATGTTATTTTTATTTTCTTTGGATTTTTTCTGTTTTTTCAAAAGTAATTATTTTGTGATTTTTTAAAGTAATTATTTTGTGATTCTTTTACTGAGTCAACTCAGTAAAGTCATACATTTATATCATTACTAAACCTAAACCTGTTGCCAAACACTTTTTATTAATTAACTCAGTGGCATGGATTGTAAATAAGTTACTTTTTCAAACATTTGTACTTGTCATCCCCTATATATTATTTGAGGATTTTCTTTAATGACTAACCTCACCATCATGTGTTTATTACAAGAGTGCCATGCTGAGGTATCATTACAAGAGAGCTTCTTAAGTATCAAATAAAAAAAATCTTACTTTACTAGACAAATTATATGTAATGTCATTCTGTATTGGACACTTATATTAATTAATTCATTATCACTACTACATAACACAATTATGATATATCTTATGGACTCTAATTAAAATTCATATCATTTATTGATTCAATCAATGATTTTTATATATGATTGTAGTTACATATTCGACCAATATAATTAAATATTTTTAAATTCATGTTTATTATATAAATTTTACATAAAAACATATTTTATTTTTCATTACATGATTACTCTCTTTAACTTATATTTATTAATTATAATAAAAATGATATCATTTATAATAATTTATTTACATAATTTTATATTATCTATATTTGTAATTTTTTATTTTCACATATAAAATACAATATATTTCACATATAACTTATAAATACTCTTACTTTTTTAATATTATATTCAGAAAACTATGATATAATAATAATAGTATGTTTTTCTTAAAAAGCAAGTTAAAGGCAATTTCAGTATATAAATAAGAATTATTAATTTATATCAATTTAACATGAATATTAGAGATATTTATAAAATATAACATAAAATTATTCTAAATTTCATTATACGTAATACTAATTCAAAAATTTCTTTGTTATTTCCTGAAATAAATCAACATCAAAACATTTTTTGGTATCTATACCAGTCAATAATAAAATTTAGTAACAAACAATTATTCATTAGTTAGATATAGTAACCACAATATATATTACAATAAGTAACCACAGATTTATTTCCATTATATTTATTCCTATTTATATCAGTTTAGTAATAAATTCTGGTATAAATGATATATCCTTATAATTAAAATTATTGACTTAACAAATTTATCTTATATATAGTGTATATAATTTAAGTCCTAGAATAGAAAAGGCATGTAAAATCTTCTTCAAGTCATTTACCTATTCTATTGTGCACAATTATATCAAATAACAATTCATTTTAAATGTTGGCTGTATATGGAAACTCGATCCAACATTGTATCTATCATATAATAATCATTGAGTTAGATTTGAATTAGATAATTTCACATAGTAATACAGAAATATTTATATTTTTTTGAATAATCTTTTTTATATTACAATGAGAATTCATTGATTTTGAATCATAAATACATCAAATTGAAATAAGGTCTACTATATAAATGTATTATAAATATTTTTAAAAAGTTTTCAAAAATAATAAATAAAACTTTATAAATTTTTGATTTAAAATATAATTTTACATTAATTATTATAAATAACAAAAAAATTATTTTGTTACCTAGTTTAATATTATAGAGATGTCTTTTTTGAGCTGAGATTGACATTTCAACGGTAATCCTGTCGTCTCAATTTTTAACCGAAATATTATATGATGGAAAAAGCAATAAATAAAACAAGACCTCTTTATTGTTTTTTTACAAACATTTCTAAATGAGTAACATTTATTTTAACATTATACAGCTGGTCTTAGAGCAGCTCCATCAGCGGATTTAAGGGAGAAGTTCACAAGTGGGGCTGTAAGTGGGACCCACGTAATTTCAATATTAAAAAGACAAACAAATAAAAACTAACCAACCATCGCACGCCACGTATTACGCACAGCGAAGAGGTGCATCTGATATAGCAACTTTTCGAGCAGAGGTTGTTAAAAATAGTGGGACCCACAACATATTAAATTGGTTTTTTTTTAAGAGACGGCGGTAACCACCTTTGAAGGACCTGCTCCTAGTTCTGACTACCGTGACCATAAATGCGTGTTAGTGTCTGTATAATCATAACGCGCATTTTTGAAAAAAAAAAAAAAAATCACTCGGACTTTGACTATAAAGAAAATCTTGTTTTCTCGGCCACAATGTAAATCACAGATTATAAAAATAATCTTCATCATGTTTGATTATCATACACAATAGCCTTTTTTATTTAATTTTAACGGAGTGAGGTGATCTAAGGGAAATCGAGCAAGTCCCACTGTCCAAGGACGACTTACCGTCGCTCTTTTATACGTTCACAACTTCACATGACATATATATTTTCTACATGTTTCATTTTGAGTCTTGAGGGAACTTTACCAGAAGAACGGTGATTCAGATCTCTCATTTAACACTGTAGACAAAACATGCATATAGATAACTATAAATGTTTATAGCCTTATAAAACGTAAGCATCTGTACTGAATTTTTTAAAAGAACAGTTGTATATATAGCAGCAAATGATATCACTCAGATCAGAGGCATGACGATTATATTAATAACGCAAATGTCTTATGCATATAGCACAATAATAAACCATAAACTCTAATAAGATGGGAGACTATTTTAAAGTCCTTTTATAATCTCAAAACTCGGAATCTTTAGCTTAAGATGGGCCACCCATTTGTCCCAGTAAACTAGTGGTTTCTCTTTGAAGGCTTGTGGGGTTTTTTTGAATTGTTGATCATAGAAACATGGTCGCTATAACTAATTGGATAGCCCTCATGTACACCGGTGTAAGCTGAGCCGTGGCTAGGTTGATCCACCGGTTTATAGGGGACTTGTACCGGCGGTACACCAAGTCTAGGAGGTACGTTCTTGCCTTTAGGTGGACTCAATAGGTTTCCCTTTTGAGTCTTTTGAGAATTCTTTGTTGGCTTAGAAGAAGTTTCTCCTCTTTCAGGAACTTTGTTGACCGGAGAATTTGTGGATACCACCGAGGGAATGGTTTGCAGCAATGTCAAGACGTCTTTGACGATATTTCCGATGAAATCGGTCTCTGCTAAGCTACTAAAACAAGTGAGACACTTCAATTAGATCCCACCAAAGAAAACCAACTAAAATGAAGTGTTATATTTTGCAGGATTTATGAAGCTAAATAATAGATCTAACTTAATTATCCAATAAACTAACTAAATAGATATGTAGTGTTTAGGAACCTCACATTCAGAAGCGTAAGAAACCTAAAGAAATATAAAAGAAGTAAACTAATCTATTAATAAAATTTGATTTGGATATGGAAATATATATATATATATATCTTGACATGTTAGTTTGGACCAATTTAATTCTACAAACTTGAAGAAATAGGTAGCCTATCACTGTTAAAATACGCATACCCTTTTTGATAAATATTGAGGAACCTAGTTAGAACATTAAATTATAAAATCGTAAAACACAAACATTTCGTTATCTTAGTTTCTTTCATAACTAAGTATCCAAACGGAGAATTCATTAGATTTATACGAAGATTTAATGGTGGTATGGTCAAGAAAGATAATATTAGTACCTTTTATCATTGAACGTCAACCCAATCTTACCGGAGATACACGCCAACGCCTCTTTCCATCCATTAATTTTGGCATCTTCAGACCGATACTGGCGCTCTAGAGACCTGAAATGGATACCAAAATCTCCCTCCACGAGTTTCACATCATCGGTAGTTACATTGTAGAAGATGGGAAGCACCTTGCAATAGAGTCATAGAGAGTGTATATGCCTTCCCGCGATCAGTAAACCTTTTTCTCATAATATGTATATCTACATGCTACACTAACAAGTAATAACATTGGCCTACCTCCCAATTTAATCTATTCCCCTATATTATATATATAGTATTTGGTCAAAGATCAGTGTCACACCTTCAGTTTGCCTAGATCCACACATTCTTTTATCTTCACAAGCTCATCCAAGCACCATCTTGATTCCGTATACCTTTTTGAGAAAACGGCTAGCACGATCTTGGACTCCTCGATCCTCTTGAAAAGATTGCTTATATTTTCCCCTTTTTGCTCCTTCTTGTCTGTAAAGATATTTATATTGTTCCTTTGGAGGGCATCCACAAGATGGCTGATGAAGTTGTTGCGCAGCTCATCTCCACGAAAATTAATGAAAACTTGATATTGCGGTGGCAGGACTTTGCTCTCCATTGGGGAGTTAGTGACAGTGTCTCACAAAACGAGATAAAGAACTAGAGAAGAGTATTAGGGTTTATGGTGGAGAGGGTAAGCTTTTTAAACCCAAAGATGTGTAAACGCTTAGCCGTCAACTTTGAAAAGAGTCGTCAACACTCATTGTAGTCTTTCTTTATTATATTTAATAAAAACATTAAAATACAAATATGAGAGAAATAAAAATCATACAATGCTTAGAATAGTTGGTTCTTCTATTGTTAAAAGGATATGTACAAATTGCCAAAAAAAAAAAAATCAATAACGATTTTAAATAAATAAAAAGTACAAAGAAAAGAACGTTGCTTTGGTTATAATGCACATGGATACACATCATCTTGTCTTGCTGGTTCGTTGCACGGATTTTGTATTCCGAGGCGCATATATTAATTAAAAAGGACGGGAAGCTATTGGTAGATGGCATGATCCACTCTATTTATCGAATATATAACTGACAGACTTTCGGGTGTTTTGTATGGCTTTTACATTAATTAAGGTGTGTTAAACAGATAAAATAATGAATGAGCTAGTGGATACGTAAAGGGTAGATATTCCTTTTTTTTTTATAAAGTTCATCAGATGAGATGGCTCTGTATAAATAGAACAATCTCAAAAGGTTTTTGTGAAAAAGAAAGAAATCTCTTTCCCAAAGACTTTTCGACGCCTAAGGTTGGAATGGTGCAAGTGGATTGGGCGGTGCGGATCAAGCAGATCAAGCGGTTCATGCAGATCAACTGTGGATCAAGCGTATTAGGCGGATCAAGTAGAAAAAGTGCGGGTCACGTAATTTAAAATATATGTTGAATGGTGAAAAAACGGTTTTAAATAGTAAAAATTTACAGAATAGTAAAAGTTAATATTTTAAATAAAATAAAAAAGTAGATTAAAGAATATTTATAAAAATGATATTCAGATATAGATATTTAGTAACCATTCGGTTAATTATGAAATTTGGTTCAGTTTCGGTTCGATTTTTTGCGGTTTTTGGTTTGGTTCGGATAATTAAATTAAGAACTGGTAATATCTTAAAAAAAATTGGGTCTGGTTTGGTTCCTGTTTGGTTCCAGGCTTTTTTTTATATAATTTTCGGGTAATTTGGATAAAAATCCTAATTCGGATATAATATCGGATAATTCGGTTAAAATGTCAGGTAATTCAGATAATTTTTGATATTTTGGATAATGTTTTTTGGATAATTCGGTTTTTAATAATATTTGGTTAATTTAAAATTATCTAGTTATTTTAAATATAAATATAAATAATATTTTTATGTATATAGATCGTGTTTCGGTTATTCAGATATCCATTCGGTTTTCGGTTCGGTTTTGGTTCAGTTCGGTTATCCATAAATTCTCAACTTAATATCCAATAGGTATTTCATAAAATTCGGTTTCGGTTATTTCCTGTCGATTTCGGTTCGGTATTTCGGTTTTGGTTAAAAGGCCCATGACTAACATTACTACATTAATTTATATTTATTTGTGATCAATATTTTCTGAATAAAATAAAAATAAATTAAACAAAATGAAAAATAAGAAAAACAAAATGAATATTTTCAAGCAAAAAAAAAAATAATTAAGAAAAAGAAAAATATGACAGACCACACTTGTACACCCCAAATATGAAGCGTATCTACTATTCCTAGTGGTTTTATTATTTCACTTCATATTTGCCTAATGAAGTGAACCACCTGTGGTTCAAAAATTTTTTTTTTTTATTTTCTAAGTGGATGGCACACAATTGCTTTTAGCTCTTGAATGGTAACATAAAACACCGTCAAACCACATGGCGGATGTACTACTTGAACAGCCTAAAAACACTTCTCCATTCAAGACCTAAGTTAAACGTTTTCTATCAAGAATAGTGTATCCCAGAATGGTAAATGGATTAAGTGATGAGAACATTCAAACCAGACGTACTTATTAAATCAGTCATAAACTTTGTTCAGTTGAAAAGACCAAGATCAACTGGTTCAACCCAATAACCACTTCGACTACAGTCTTTACTCAGCTATGATGAAGAGGTCAGATTTAAACCCGGACAAGAGAAGGATAAGAAGACAGTTCAATCAACACTTCTTCTAGAACAAGCCAGAACATGTTCCAACAAGATGTTCACCCGAAATAGTAAATTAATTTTGAACAAATATGACTAGAGGTGTCAAAATGGGTGATGGATCATGGGTTGATCCAACCCATTTTGACCCATTACCCAAATGAACCATTTAAATTGGGTTTAATGGATTGATGGATTAACAAATTCATGGGTTAATGGACTAATGGGTTAGCAAATTATGGGTTTACATGTTAAATAGATCTATTGGGTTGGGTCAACTCTGATCCCTTATTATTTTTTAATTAAAATCAAACAATTCTTTTTTGTTAAACAAAATAAAAAAAATAAAAATCTAAAGTTTACAATCGATTTCAAAAAAAAAATGTTCTTCATCTCTCCTGTCGCCTCTTAGCTTCCCTTCGATTTCGATTTCAATCCCATATCTTCGGTTGCCTCTTTCAGGTTTGTTGATTCTTCTTCTTCTCTCTTCTTTCTTCTTCTTCTTCTTCTTCTTCGCTATGTTTGAGTGTTTTTGCATTTGATTTTTACCCAGATATGAGTTTCGCTTTCATTGATTTTATGCCTACGCAAATTTAAGGTTGTTTGGTTAGAGTTGAAGTGGGTACTGTTAATTTAGTTAATCATTTCAATTGTACTGAAATTTTGGCCAAATGTCTCAAGTTCTTTGCTGAATCGATAGTGATTTGGATGTGATTGTTCTTTGTGTTTAGAGACCCATATGTACTTTGGATTGACTCTCCGTGTGCATTTGTGAATGTTGAATGTGAGTTTGGTTCCCTTTTTGGATCCGTAGAAGTCTGCTATTTCTTAGCCTTCTATGCTAGTAAAAAAAATGTATTTCGTGTTCGGAAGCGTATATTCAGATTTGTTACTTTATTTTTCTTCCTTATGAATCTCGTGGATGTCCCTCAAACCAGAAAATTCTCTCTTTCACACTGTGGCTCTCTTTCAACTGTTGAGACTCAGACACGAGTTCTTGTATATTGTTCTACGCCTTGTATCTTTCAGGTTGATGGATATGGAAAATGAAGAAGAATATCCGTATACATCAACTACTGGAACCTCAACAGGTACATCTTCTCATACTGGAAAGAGAAGAAAAACATCGGATGTGTGGGACTCCTTTAGAGTAGAAAAGGATGAGAATGAGGAAGAGAGAGCATATTGTCTGAAATGCTCAAAGAGTTATCTGTATACATCAAGTAGTGGAACCTCAAATCTGAAGCGTCATAAAGAGAAATGCTTAGGAATTTTGGAGGCTGGAAAAAGGGTAGTGAATTTCGATGAGAAAGTTGCTAGGGAGAAGTACTGTCGAGTCGTTATTAGACATAATCTTCCTTTCATTTCGGTTGAATATGAAGAGCTGAGAGACTATCTTAGCTATTTGAATCCAGATTACAAGTGTTACACTAGGAACACTGTTGTTAGTGATGTTATGAAAACTTGGGAGAAAGAAAAACAGATTTTGAAGTCTGAGCTGGAAAAAATTCCTAGTAGGATCTGCTTGACCTCAGGTTGTTGGACTTCACTAGCTGGAGATGGATATATAGCTGTCACGGCACATTATGTTGATGCAAAGTGGGTGCTAAATAGCAAGATTTTATCGTTTTGTGAAGTTCTTCCTCCCCATAGTGGTGAAGTCTTAGCTAGTAAAGTCCATGAATGTTTGAGAGAGTGGGGGAATAGAAAGAAAGGTGTTCACTTTGACTCTGGATAATGCCACAGCTAATGACAACATGCAAGACGTATTGAGGGATCGACTGAATCTAGATGATAATTTGGTGTGCAAAGGGGATTTTTTTTCATGTCCGGTGTTCTGCACACATCTTGAACCTGATTGTACAAGCCGTTTGGAAGTTATCAGTCCTGCTTTGTGTAAGATAAGAGAAACAGCAAAGTATTTTAAAGGGTCAACAACGAGAAGGATTGCACTTGCCAACTGTATAAAAGGTGTTGAAGATGTCGTGCTGTCTTTAGATGTCAAGAACAGGTGGAATTCGACCTACCTTATGCTGAAGAAGGCTCTGAAATATCAAAGTGGTTTAAAGAGGTATAAATTAGTTGATAAACACTACAAGCATTGCCCTTCCAATGACGAATGGAGAAGAGCTACCACTATCTTTGAGCTCTTGAAGCCCTTTTATAGCATTACGACTTTAATGTCTGGCAGAAGCTACTCTACTTCAAAATTGTATTTTGCTCATATTTGGAAGATTCAATGTTTGTTGGAAGTGCATAGGAGCAATGAGGATATTGTCATCCAAACAATGATTTCTAATATGAGGGAGAAGTTTGATAAATACTGGGAGGAGTATAGCGTGATTATTGCAATGGGTGCTGTCTTGGATCCTAGGATGAAGTTAAAAATGTTGAAGCGTTGTTATGATGAGTTTGATCCATTCACCTCCCAAAAAAAAGTTGATCATCTTGAGAATCAGCTTAGGGATATCTTTGATGATTACAGACGTCACCTTTCTTTGACTCCGGTTGTGAGCTCTACAAGGCCATATTCT
The DNA here is from genome assembly GCA_010577795.1 of Isatis tinctoria. Lineage (NCBI taxonomy): Eukaryota > Viridiplantae > Streptophyta > Magnoliopsida > Brassicales > Brassicaceae > Isatis > Isatis tinctoria. The sequence goes on along the minus strand of CM021250.1, from coordinate 12,936,582 downwards.
CGTGCTTCTGAGCAAGGAATAGAGACCGAGAACTTTGGTGTGTTGGATGTAAGTTTCTGACGTTTATCTATCTAACTCATTTGAAAATTTTCTGATATTCATTCTAAACTTCTTATTATATTTTCTGAGAACAGGATTTGTATGAGTTAGATGATATCCCAGATATTGCGGAACCAGGAAAGTCAGCGTTGGATATCTATTTAGAGGATCCAAAACTAGATATGAGAGGTAATCCTGATTTGAATGTGCTAAGGTATTGGAAAGAGAATTGGCATCGATTTGGTGCACTAGCATATATGGCTATGGATATTCTTAGCATTCCCATTACCACAGTAGCCTCCCAGTCTTCATTCAGTATCGGATCTCACGTGATTAACAAGTACAGAAGTCGCCTTATTCCCAAAAATGTGCAAGCTTTACTGTGTACTCGCTCGTGGATTCATGGATATAAAGTTGATGGTGAAGGTACAATCTTATATAAATTTTATATTCTTTGCTCAATTTAGTTTATATATCTATTAATATTTGCTGTCTTATGAATTGTATATGAAGATGATGAAGGCGAGATGGTCATTATCCGAGCGGCTCCAAGTCAAACACTAACAACTCCAAATGAAGACCATGTTAATACCGTGGAACTATAGCTAGTGGTGGTCTCTCACATCCACAAGAACTTTGATCACACATGTTACCCACATTGCCATTCGCTTCTCTATTTTTTTGAAGTGTTTCGAGAGAGTTTTTAAGTGTTTAGAGACGCCAGAGAACTCTTTCTTAGGATTCCTTTGTTATTGTACTTTGTGTTTAGAGACCAATATGTACCAATGATTATCTAAAAACCATTTGTTCTTTTGTTTATGTCTAAGCTTGAAATGATTATCATATTCTTGTGTAGAATTGCTGTTTTTCAGGAGTTTAGTCGTGTGGTTGGATCTATGATCTCGGCAAGAGGTGAAGGTATACTTTCGTGGATGGAAGATGACAGTTGTGGAAGACGGATCAGCTTCGAATCATGAGGTACATTCTTGTTTTCTCTACCATCTTTTTTTAACTTGCTTATCGTTCTTACGTGAAGCCTGAGTTCCTCTCCTTGGATTTAAATGCACTGGAGAACATCAATAATGTAGAATTGCTGTTTTTGCTGTTATCGTACTTTGGTGGTGCTGAGAAGAAAGATGAGAGGGTCCTTGTTCCTGATTTAGGATCCTTAACAAGCATCTACGACAGGTATTGGATCTCCATTTTTGCATTCCCAAACCAAAACTGCAGTTGTAGGATTGATCTATTATGTGTTATGTTGTGCTGATGATAACAATGGTTTTCAGGGCAAGGGAATTATTCTATTACTTAAAAGGAGGAAGAGTTGATTTCGGCGAAGAGCATAGTGAGGCTTATGAACATTCTCGGTTTGGAAGATTGGTGTCAAATTAAGATGTTGGGTTAATGGGTCAACCATCAACCCATCTGACCCATCAAATTTACTGGGTCATGGGTCAACTCAACCCATTTAGTAAATGGGTTGGATTGACCCATGACCCATTAAGGTTTGACCCATTAGGATTGATGGTTGAGTTGACCCATTTGACCCATTTTGACACCTCTAAATATGACCCGGGTTAAATTATTTTCTGCGACATATTCTAGTTATTGAAAAGTATTTTATATCTAAAATGATAACCGTAGAGACTGTACTATAGAGTTCTATATAAACAAATATGTGCTAAGAAAATAAAACGAATAGTAAACAAAAAACAAAAGAACCAAAACTTATAATGTAGCATTCTATTTTACTATGAAATTAAGTCATGTAGTTGAAGGTTAAAAAAAACAGGACCAAAAAATTTTATTAAGACAAAAGATTATTAGAGTGGAAGCCATGGCAAAATAATGAAACGATTCACAGAATTTCATGTGTATGATGAAGGGTCTTCATCTCTTTCTCTTTCTCTTTCCAAGGATAAAAGCAGCTCCAGCAGTAATGGAGATCATAAGACAAAGAAGCCCTACAGGTTTTATCATATGCACGCTTGTGTTTTCTGTGACACTACCAGATGCCTGCTCATAGCTATTCCCTTCATCTTCTGAAGATAAACAAGAGTTTGTTTCATCTTGTTCATTAATCTCTGATTCATCACCAACAACTATCACTTCATGTTCTTCTGGATCTGCAGGTAACATTGATACATTACCCATCGAGCTTGTTTCTCCTTGCTGATTGATATCTTCTGTCCTTTGAGATTCATCACTATCAGTTAGTTCGCTATCTTCTGAATACGCACGTAACAACACACCATTGACATCGTTATTATCAGCCATTGAGCTTGTTTCTCTTTGTTGGCTCATCTCTTCCCTCCTGGAAGCTTCATGACTAACAGTTAGTTCAGTTTCTTCTGAATCCGCAGGTAACATTGAAACATCATCCATTGAACTTGCTTCTCCTTGTCGGTTGATCCCTTTCATCCTTTGAGATTCATCACAATCAGTTAGTTCTCTATCTTCTGAATACGCACGTAACAACATCAATACACTATTGATATCGTTGTTATCACACATTGAGCTTGTTTCTCTTTGTTGGCTTAAAGCCTCGCCATTAACAATTATTCCGCTCTCTTCTGAATCCGCAGATACACCACGGATATTGTTATTACTCATTGATCTTTTTTGTCCTTGATGATTGATCTCTTCCATCCTTAAAGCTTCACCATGAATGCTGTTATCACCCATCCTTGGATCAGTGGGATTAGAGTTCACCTCCCAAGAAACACTTTCACTTTCATCAGATTCATTAACTAAACTGAAACCACACTTTAGCACCTGACATTTCTTCACCACCTCGCCTGTAGCATCTGTCACTTCAAATCTAAGGGAAGCCTGGTCATCACTACAACTATGTCCCTTCTTCTCATCCTCTGCTTCCTTTTGTTTCTTGATCTGCAACCAGCTCGTGTATCCAATAAAGACATGGTCTGATTTGATATTCAGCGGCTGATTTCCTCCTACCTTGCAACTAAACTGCCTCAAAGACCCATCTGCTGTCTTGAATTCACAGGTGCATTTCACTAGGACATGAAGGTTTTGATCTTGGTAGTCTGTAAACGAGACAACTGCACATAGGGCTACACCAGTGGTCCCATTGTTACTCCAGTGTCGTGACAGTTGTGGTAGCACTATCAATGATCCATAGGCTTGGTGCTTTAACCATGCAGGTACTTCACATCCAGGAAAGCAAGCTCCAATGAAAGATTCCACAACAGAGCCCTGCAAAGGTATAATACATTAAGAACCTTAAAAACTGCAGGTTTTGTTTTCACAAGAAGAGACTTTAAGGGGAAAGGGCTAGAGAGAAACCAGATTGTAGCGTTCAAGTGCGTCTGACATCAACTGGCTCTTCTTCTGAATGTAGGAAACGATACTAGTTTTTGCAACTTCATCCAGTTTGTCGCAGTTTGAGAATATGAATGTGGAATGGATTTGATCTGTCAGAACGAGATGGGCAAGTGGGTTTCCCAATGTTGCCAGTGACTCACACCCATGTGCATTTAAGCGCTGAAGGTTTGGTGGGAGTGTAGGAACAGATGCAAGATTCCTGCAATAATTCAAGTCAATACATTTTAGATGGTAAAGGTTACCAATGTCAGGCTGCAGGCTTCGGATCTCATTATTTCCTCTTAAGCAGAGGTGTCTCAATAAGGGGAAGCCTTTGACACCATGGTGTGGCCATCTTGAGAGAACAGGGTTTTGCAATAGTTTTGGCACCTCTTTTATAGATGTTCCATCGAGCAAAAATATCCTTAATCTTCTCATGTTCTCTTGCAGATCAGGAAATGTCTTGAGCTTTTCACAACCTGAAAGTATTACTTCTTGAAGAGCTTTCATATTTCCAAGACAATCGGGAACGGTCGCTAGCGTTGTGCAGCCCTTCAAGTTCAATAAGACTAGTTTCTGGAGCTTGCTAATGGATGGAGGAAGTGTCTTTAACGCTGTGCCATCTAAGTATAGTGCTTCTAGTTGCTCTGATATAACCTGAAAGTCTTCAAGATTCGAGCAGTCACTGAGGATGAGTGTTTTAAGAGACTCCATATTCATCTCCTCGAGTGATACGAGACTTGTGCAGCCTCTCAGATTCAGGAAAACAAGGCTTGTCAACTTTTGCATCCTCGCATCTAATATTCTCAACTCTGTGCAGCCTTCAAGGTTCAATCTTTGAAGATTTTGAGCTTCTAATAAGCCTGACAAGTCGCTAAGGTGGGTTGAGTGGTTGAGATCGACCCATGTTAAGTTTGGTGTATCCTATCACGAAAGCAGATTCAACAAACAGTCATAATCAGAAATAGACAACTTACAATCCCATCATATAAATAAAATGAGATGTCGTCGTACCTTAACACCGTCCCAAAGCCGTTGAATCTTGCTATAAGGCAGCTTGAGGTCAATAAGATTCTCTGGGTTGAAGTCTTTTGGAAGTTCTTCCTCAGGGAAACTCAGCCAGTGGAGATACTGGATCACTTTTAACGGTAACTTAAGTCCATTGGAGAAGTTTAATTTGTAGCCGGCTTCATATTCTTGAGGAAAACAAGAATTATAGATTTTGAGGTATCGGAGATTGTCCATCCCGTTAAAAGCTTCTTTGCTTAATGGTATGTCACGCCCTACTTCAGACATGTCCAAAAACATACCTCTGATACCATTACCAGTGACTTTTCCCTGTAAACCAGTTCAAGAAGACAAAGTTAGCGATTGCATTACATTTCTACAGTAATTTTCCAGATTATTTGGTCCTTACCGTGTTCTTCTTTAACACTCTGATAATGTCTTGATGGTTACGTAGCCTCCGTTGTTGTTGGGAAGCTAGTTTCTTCCCCAGCGTATACAATAAATTATGCATCTCTACTCGGCCACCAGTGATATCGATCAGGAACTTGTCCGCTAGATCTTTGATCTCGCTACTACCATTTTCAGGCTCAGACTCGACCAAAGCTGACACAAACTTGTGGTTTTCTGATCTGAAGAAACAAGTGACATCAAGAAATGCTTCTTTTTGTTGCTGGTTAAGACCATCGTAACTCACATTCAACACATCTTGAATGTTCTTGCTTGGACTTGTGCGAGTTGACGCAGCTTGGATTCCCAGTGAGTCTTTTCTCTACCACGAAGCTCCACTCCAAGTACCTTGAGAGCTAATGGGTTCCCTTTAGCGTAATCCACAAACTCTCTTGATTGCTTCATCAAGTTTCCTTCATGGACTTTGTGGTCACCAAAGGCATGATGACAAAAACATTCTAACCCTTCCTTCTCGTTCAACCCCGAGACAACGTAAGTATCATTGACAAGATCCCCGACCAATGACTTATCACTTGTCACAATAACAATCTTGCTCCCTTGGCTGATCCATTTTCTGTTTCCGAGAAGATACTCTAATTGTTTCTTGTTGCTTACGTTATCCAGGACAAGAAAGACATTGCCGCCATCAAGTAGCTCTCCCTCCACGGATTCGTGTGTAGTCTCTTCCGTTATCGTCTTATTTGTCTTCTTTAAAAGCTTTCTCAGGAGTCTAACCCGTAACTCAGTAAGCCCTTTTTCCTTTGAGGTTAAGTTGATATCATCGATAAACATTCTTTGATGAAACTTGTTTTTGCCATCCTCAAACAACTTCTGTGCGATTGTTGTTTTACCAATACCAGCCATTCGAAGAAGTCCAATGATACGAGTTTTCTTGGAAATTTCGCCCTCCATCCCTAACTTCTCCTGCAGCTTTTGAAGACGTTGTGTGATCCCGAAAAAGTTAACCTTTTGCACTGTCACAAGCTCTTGTGCTTCTCCTGTCAAGTTCGTCCTCGTGATCAAAGACATATCCTGATTCTCACCTTCTGATCTGACCGAAGTATTGACGGAAGCGTTCGCTTTTTCCTCCATTTCGATACTGGTCAACACTTTCTTCACTTCCTTGACAATATCTTCGATGAAATCATAGTCATTACTGCAAATAGTGATGACACAAAGAAATATAAGTGAGTTGAAACTTGAAAGTAAAGTGACCTCTTGGCCGACTAATTGGAAAAATACACTCTTATTGAATAAAAATGATAACCAATTTGATTCCTATACTTTCTAGACTTCTAGTTTATCGTATCTTCTATACTATTAAGGGAGGATACATCTACCTAAAAAAAGTTGTTTGGACCTATTCATTAGCTAATAACATTTTTGGTCTTACCTAATATTATGGAAATTAATATTATCTATTAAATAAGTATCCAAACAATATAAAATAATGGGTCTCACTTTCCTTACTAATTAAAAACGAAAATAAAATAAAATCATATATATTAAATTATTAAATTAAATAATAAATATAAGTAAATAATATAACACATCATTTATTTTTATAAATCACAAAATAAAATTAAATAAATATTATTTTGAACATACTTCAATTATTAAAAAATAAAAACATACATAAATAATTCAAATATAATATTAATATAATATAATTTATAAAAATAAACTTTTAACTTGGAAAATAAAATTCTTAAATTAGATTGATATATTTTAACTTGATAAAATGAAAATATTAAAACTAAGTCTATATATATATATTAGATTATTCAATGATATAGTGAGACAGGTTAATTTTTAATATATATAATTACAGGGTTTTATAGTTTCTATTATTAACATATTTAATTAACAATAATATGGGTTAAAATATTTAACTAATCTGTTTTGATTCCATGACATTGAAAATAACTAATAATTAACGGGTTAGCATATTTATTTTTATAAATGTGAAATTACATTCAAATCTATATATATTGGGTCTCAAACTATAATATTCATATATTAAAATAGTTAAAACTATATATATATATATAAATCGATAGATAGATTATATAATCATACTATAAATATGAAATTAATATAAATTATATTATTGTAGTCAATTCAAAATAAAATTAGCAACACTTCTCAAATTAAAAGAATATATCTTTATCCAAAATAGAAAATATAAAAACATAAATCAAAAACAAAAATATTTTTATCCATGTGTTATATTACATGTAATGCCACTGAATAAGTTATTTTGTAAAATTTCATTAAAGGTAATTATGGATTATGGAAATTAACATATATCTATTAAATAAGTATCCAAAATATAAAATAACGGGTTCCACTTTCCTTACTAATTAAAAACAAAAATAAAATAAAATCATACATATTATGTTATTAAATCAAATAATAAATATAAGTAAATAACATAACATATCAATTATTTTTATAAATCACAAAATCAAAATAATTAAATATGCTTTTGAACATACTACAATTATTAAAAAATAAAAACATACATAAATAATTCAAATATAATATTAATATAATATAATTTATAAAAATAAACTTTTAACTTGGAAAATAAAATTCTTAAATTAGATTGATATATTTTAACTTGATAAAATGAAAATATTAAAACTAAGTCTATATATATATATTAGATTATTCAATGATATAGTGAGACAGGTTAATTTTTAATATATATAATTACAGGGTTTTATAGTTTCTATTATTAACATATTTAATTAACAATAATATGGGTTAAAATATTTAACTAATCTGTTTTGATTCCATGACATTGAAAATAACTAATAATTAACGGGTTAGCATATTTATTTTTATAAATGTGAAATTACATTCAAATCTATATATATGGGTCTCAAACTATAATATTCATATATTAAAATAGTTAAAACTATATATATATATATAAATCGATAGATAGATTATATAATCATACTATAAATATGAAATTAATATAAATTATATTATTGTAGTCAATTCAAAATAAAATTAGCAACACTTCTCAAATTAAAAGAATATATCTTTATCCAAAATAGAAAATATAAAAACATAAATCAAAAACAAAAATATTTTTATCCATGTGTTATATTACATGTAATGCCACTGAATAAGTTATTTTGTAAAATTTCATTAAAGGTAATTATGGATTATGGAAATTAACATATATCTATTAAATAAGTATCCAAAATATAAAATAACGGGTTCCACTTTCCTTACTAATTAAAAACAAAAATAAAATAAAATCATACATATTATGTTATTAAATCAAATAATAAATATAAGTAAATAACATAACATATCAATTATTTTTATAAATCACAAAATCAAAATAATTAAATATGCTTTTGAACATACTACAATTATTAAAAAATAAAAACATACATAAATAATTCAAATATAATATTAATATAATATAATTTATAAAAATAAACTTTTAACTTGGAAAATAAAATTCTTAAATTAGATTGATATATTTTAACTTGATAAAATGAAAATATTAAAACTAAGTCTATATATATATATTAGATTATTCAATGATATAGTGAGACAGGTTAATTTTTTATATATATAATTACAGGGTTTTATAGTTTCTATTATTAACATATTTAATTAACAATAATATGGGTTAAAATATTTAACTAATCTGTTTTGATTCCATGACATTGAAAATAACTAATAATTAACGGGTTAGCATATTATTTTTATAAATGTGAAATTACATTCAAATCTATATATATGGGTCTCAAACTATAATATTCATATATTAAAATAGTTAAAACTATATATATATATATAAATCGATAGATAGATTATATAATCATACTATAAATATGAAATTAATATAAATTATATTATTGTAGTCAATTCAAAATAAAATTAGCAACACTTCTCAAATTAAAAGAATATATCTTTATCCAAAATAGAAAATATAAAAACATAAATCAAAAACAAAAATATTTTTATCCATGTGTTATATTACATGTAATGCCACTGAATTAGTTATTTTGTAAAATTTCATTAAAGGTAATTATGGATTATGGAAATTAACATTATATCTATTAATAAGTATCCAAAATATAAAATAACGGGTTCCACTTTCCTTACTAATTAAAAACAAAAATAAAATAAAATCATACATATTATGTTATTAAATCAAATAATAAATATAAGTAAATAACATAACATATCAATTATTTTTATAAATCACAAAATCAAAATAATTAAATATGCTTTTGAACATACTACAATTATTAAAAAATAAAAAATACATAAATAATTAGAATATAATGTTAATAAAATAGATTTTATAAAATATAAACTTTTAACTTGGAAAATAAAATTCTTAAATTAGATTGATATATTTTAACTTGATAAAATGAAAATATTAAAACTAAGTCTATATATAAATTAGATTATTCAATGATAACGTGAGACAGATTAATTTTTTATATATAATTACAGTGTTTTTATAGTTTCTATTATTAAAATATTTAAATAACCATAATATGGGTTAATATATTTAATTAATCTGTTTTGATTCTATGACATTAAAAATAACTAATAATTAACGGATTAGCATTTTTTTTATAAATGTGAAATTACATTCAAACCTTCATATAATGGGTCTGTAAATTTTCTCAAACTATATATTCATATATTAAAATAGTTAAAACTATATATATATATATAAATCGATAGATAGATTATATAATCATACTATAAATATGAAATTAATATAAATTATATTATTGTAGTCAATTCAAAATAAAATTAGCAACACTTCTCAAATTAAAAGAATATATCTTTATCCAAAATAGAAAATATAAAAACATAAATCAAAAACAAAAATATTTTTATCCATGTGTTATATTACATGTAATGCCACTGAATTAAGTTATTTTGTAAAATTTCATTAAAGGTAATTATGGATTATGGAAATTAACATTATATCTATTAAATAAGTATCCAAAATATAAAATAACGGGTTCCACTTTCCTTACTAATTAAAAACAAAAATAAAATAAAATCATACATATTATGTTATTAAATCAAATAATAAATATAAGTAAATAACATAACATATCAATTATTTTTATAAATCACAAAATCAAAATAATTAAATATGCTTTTGAACATACTACAATTATTAAAAAATAAAAAATACATAAATAATTAGAATATAATGTTAATAAAATAGATTTTATAAAATATAAACTTTTAACTTGGAAAATAAAATTCTTAAATTAGATTGATATATTTTAACTTGATAAAATGAAAATATTAAAACTAAGTCTATATATAAATTAGATTATTCAATGATAACGTGAGACAGATTAATTTTTTATATATATAATTACAGTGTTTTTATAGTTTCTATTATTAAAATATTTAAATAACCATAATATGGGTTAATATATTTAATTAATCTGTTTTGATTCTATGACATTAAAAATAACTAATAAATTAACGGATTAGCATTTTTTTTTATAAATGTGAAATTACATTCAAACCTTCATATAATGGGTCTGTAAATTTTCTCAAACTATAATATTCATATATTAATATAGTTAAAGCTATATATATATAAATCCATAGATATTTTATATAATCATTCTATAAATATGAAATTAATATAAATTATATCATGGGCAATTCTCTAAAATGGCATATTTTCATGTTTTTATCACAAAAATATCACATCATGTTCAAAATGACAAAGATATGATTATATATCTCCTTTCTGAATTAGAAAACAAATTCGCATTAAAGAATATTGCAAATTTGTGTAAATTGAAGACACAATAACTGATTAACTTATTATTAAATTATATGTTTGTTTATGACACTAAAGATAGTGTTTTCAAATTTCTTTATTGGAAAAAGTTTATTTAAAACAATTTTGAATTGTAACATTATTTTGAAACAAGTATAATTTAGTGTTGAAGCCCAATATCTTTACAAATATGAATATATTAAGCTAAATTTTTTTATAAATATTAGTATCTTAAATTTTCTATTTTTAAATTAATTTTGACTTGTCTCTCAATCACATTGATGTAAATCATAATTTTTTTTACTTTTTAAAACTACTTTCTTTCTCTAAATTTATAATCAAGCCATAAAAGAAACTCACAAAATAATACACACCATAACTTTATGTAATTGTTTTACTTTTAATAATTTTATAAATTCTATTTATATCATAAAAGTGAAAAAAAATTCATAAAATTATGTGTGTGATTGCAAAAATATTAATCATATCTCGCGCGCCGTCGCGCGGATCCGGGTCTAGTAGTAATTAAGTGTGTTAGGTGTCTCTAGATAAATTATTACATAAAAATCTAGATATTATGATGTAGCATTAGGCAACATTTCTTACCTTTTTGAACTTGTTAGGAAATATGGCAGTTTCGAACAGGCTTAAGAAAGTAAAAAATTAATGTTGCTTAACAATGTGTAAACAGTTTTCATTTGTTTTTTGGTCACCATTCACATGTTCATATGCTATCCACTTTCTTTTGTGCACAATCTCCACACACATAAAAAAAAAAAACAAATTAAAGAAAAACTTGAAACTATCCAGACAACATATATAAACAATACAACTAAACTTAAACCATATAACCCTAAATTCTAAAATATCATCCACCGGTTCGCAAAAATATTTCAAATAAACACTAGGATACCCTTTTATCAAATATACAATTTCACAACTACTCGGTTCGCAAATATTTTTTCTTTAGTTTTTGAGTATCACATTATTGGATAAGAGCTTTGTCTTACGGTAAGATTCTTACCGGTACTCCTCAGATCTGATGCCCATATGTCTCGTAAGAGTCCTCAAAGCTTCCTTCACTTTTTTCTCCTTCTTTTCTGCTGTCTCTTCTCCTCCTTCTCCCCTTGCTTGTTCGCCAACTTTCCAGTTATTCTTCACATCTTCAACACTGACATTATAGAAGATTGGGATGACCTTTCGTCTTGACTCTATAATTACCTTATTGGTCGCTAGCAGCTCCTTGATGCACCAACTCGACTGCATGTAGTTTTGGGACAAGATGATCAGCACGAGCCGCGACTCTTGGATCCTTTGAAGAAGAATGTCAAGAACTTCACCTTTCATCTCTTTAGTGTCGACATAGTAATCTACGCAACCCCGTTTTAGCCCGTTTTCAAGGAAGCTTAGAAAGGTTTTTCGTACGTCTGCTCCTCTGAAACTGATGAACACTTGGTGGCCTGTTACGGCCATGGCCGATCAGCTGTTTTGATTTTGGTGCAAAATTGTGCAATGGGTTTAGTAGAATATAAGAAAACTAATGAGCCATATTTAAAAGTATTTTTATTATGTCTACTTATTATAGTGTTAAAACTTGAAAGTCAAACGTGTGAAAGAGAAAACATGTGAAACGGGACTAATCAATAGGACAATAATTTTTTTTGTTTTATTCTAATTTTTACCTAATCGGTAGATTAATTTACGTTAGACAAAGGCTGCGCATATTTTTCCCTCCGGTAGATTATAAGAAAATACGAATTTGTAGTCATTCTTTATAATTTTCTTTGTTGTCTTCACATCTTGAGAGTAGAAACCAGCCTGTCCCGTTTGTACTTAATATATTTTATTTATACGGATTTGTAGTCATTCTTGATTATGAAAATTATATGTAGTAAATAAAAGAAAAGTATCAAAAACATATATATAATAGAAAATTATGTCTATCAAAAGTCAACTTCTTGAAATATAGATTGAATTTATAAACCTTATCAGATATCCTCTAAATATTCACATATATTAAGTTATATTATATATATAATTTGTTTAAAATTTGGTTCATGTAATCAATCAAGTGATATTCTTGTAATAAGTACTTCAAATCTGCCTTAGGTGGCCAATTCAAAATATGCAGTAAGATCAGAATCAAACAAAATTATTTTTATATACATTTAGCTGGTGTATATGTTCTATATAAATTATTTTTAATTTAGTTAATATGAAAATAAAAATTTGGATTATTAGAATATAATTGAACAATACAATGAATTGTAATCAGATTGATAATTATAGTATTAATCATATAATTTATTTTTGTTTGTTGGTACATGTCACAATATAAATATATTTCTTTAGGTGACATGTATAAGCAAGATGAACTATATCTTATATATAATTAGCAAGCTCTTTCCTCAGTTTGCACCACCTAATGCCATGTAGCGTCTTTATTTTCGGTTTAAAGAAAAAAGAGAAAATGTTGTGTGGTGAACTCAAACTCGGATACAGAAAGCATTAAGCATACCTATAACCACTGAACCATGTTGTTTCGTTGACAAAGTTTACCAAAACAAATATATAAACAATAATATAGTAAAAACGTCTTAATATTCTTCTCCGATTAATCCCCGACTCACCGTCCGGCTAACTCGTAGCGAGTTCCCGAACATGGGTTAACACTAACAAAAATACATTCTTACGTTTAACAAGTTGATAAGAAGTGAATAAAGAATTTTAGCAATAATACATTCCGATAACACTAACAAAATACTATTCTATTACAAATCATGGTTTACTTTAATTTTAGATTTAACAACTTTTTATATATAAAATATAATAAGTGCGTAGTATTAAATAATGAGACTTTAATCCGAATAAAAATATAGAATAGATCTATTTTAAACTGATTAAAATGTCATACAGGAAAAATTATAATATCCAGAGGTTTTCAATAGAGAAGTACCTTCCATCAAGAGACAATTCATGAGTTTTTTTTATATATAAAAATAGACAATTCATGAGATCATCTATTGTCATATAAACAGTTTTAATATTTGAATGTAAAATATAGTTTTATGAGTAAAATTTGCAATAAAAAGTTTTATGAGATATAGTTCTAGCATGAAGAAGTGAAAAAAATTATCTTGCAATCCTCAGCAATTTATCTTATATTAACATAAAAAACGTGGAAGAGTTAAAAAAAAATGAAAAAGAATATCATTAGATAAATAAAATCAAAGAAAAATTAATATTATTATATTGATACAAATAAACACATAAAATAACAATAATTATTATCTAACTATATAAATTAGATTATATATTCAACATAAAAATAAGACAAACATATACCACATGTAAAGAGGAAGAAAAGAGAAGCCATTATGGTTAGATATCATCTAGGTTCTGAGAGTTGTTCGAATACTAGATAAAGAACTATCACCTACAGATTACAAATAAGATAATGAGATATCAACACGAAAAAATGACGTTTAACCAATGAGTGCGAAAACACAATAGAAAGTAAAAGAAATATCAAGGATTAATTCGCAGGTTTGTTTGGGACAAATAATGTATTATTAAAATATACATATACAGACAAATAAATATTAAAATATTTTAGATTGCGTAATTTTATTAGAACTGAATATAATACGAATGAAATAAATATATAACCAATGAAACATCATCACGTGCATGCACGGAGTTAGCACCTCTACTAATTAGATATAATTAACGATCAGTTTTTTCTATTTAAAAATGCTTTCGTATTGGGAGTGGATACAAACTAATCTTAATTTATCCCCCAAGTCTTTCTATATATTATACAAATTTGACTTGCATGGCCAGCTACAACTATATAACTATAAAAAAACGCGTAAATCGATTTAACATGTGCAAAGATGGTTCTTATCCACAATAATAGCAATTTGTTTACAGCTTAATCTTTTCTTATTAATACATTTACACTTTCGATACAAATTTTCTTGGAACTTAGTAAAGTTCTTTTTGGAAATTATATGCAATTTCTCTATAAAAAGAATAATAATCTAATCGTCTTTACCGGTAAATTCTCTATTATTTTCTTCCAGACATTTTTAGAGGATTGAGCTTTCTATATATATATATCCATTTTACTCATTTTTATTCTTTTTATTGCAGCTTTATATATACATGCTGCTCAATGGATCTTTCTAAAAAAAATTGCTTATATTCCATATGACCGTAATTTTGATATCATATATACATATATATATATGTATATATATTTGTTACTTATGCAGATATATTTGATAAAAATTTGTCTATATGTTTTTTTTTTTGAAAGAATGTTAAATTATTCAACCCAAAAAAACTGTTTTACAGAAACTGCATCGTTGTGGCTTAGAGATGAAGGAAATAAAATACATTTTACATAATTTTGAAACTATCTTGTGACCAACCATTCTTCCATAGCCTTCTCATGGCGCACACTACCAGCAGTACGCAGGGATAAGATTCGGTTCCGTACCTGACGGTCCATTAGTCGTATAAGTTGAGGAGAGGGAATTGGTGTTTCCCCATGTCGCCTACCGTTTCTTTCCTTCCAGATCGAGAACACAACACACTGGAAGGTGTATCTGATGAGAAAGGAACGAGTTGATTTATTGTAGTTACTGAGTTGCAAAAGAAGCTGTGTCCAATCGCTTGTGTAATCTACACCCATTAGCTTCTGGGAGAGATCTTTCCATACCTTACCTGAGTAGGTGCATGAGAAGAATAAATGATCCCGAGTTTCCAGTTGTCTATTACACAAAATACAGCTACCATCTGCACCGGGGTTCCACTGCAAAACTCTATTACCCGTTGACAAGCGGTCATGTACTGCTAGCCAGCAAGTAAATGAAAATTTCGGTGTAGCATCAGCAAACCAAATGGCACGATACCAATGCATGCACCGGGGCCTGTATGCCACGAAGAAGTTCCGCTGTCGCACTCGTCCTGAAAATAGGTTTGAAAGAGTCTGCTTTCCGTTTCCACATCTGCACATCCTCCTCATTCTCAAGACCCCTTGTTCTAAGTAACTGGACCTCCGACTCAATTTTGTTATAAAGCTCCATTCGGTGTTGCTTATGACGATCCGCGACCACCTTAGCCACTGTTGCATCCACTTGGATGCCAAGAGCGATTAGACCTTGAACACCAGTCAAGTCCATAAGTATACCGAGAGTGGACCAATTATCAAACCAGAATGAAGTTGTCCTTCCATTTCTGACATCTACTTTAGAATACTGCGCAGCCAGACCTCTATATTTTAACAGTTTTCTCCACATCCAAGATCCCATTGAACCATTGGCTTTCACCGACCAAAGCGAGCCTTTCCTTATGAGGTAACGACGAACCCAATTCACCCACAACGAATCAGAAGACAAAATTCTCCAGATGAGTTTCAAGCAACATACCTTATTTGTCTCAGATATTGATCGCAGCCCCAAACCCCCTTCTGCCTTTGGTTTGCAAACGTCTGTCCAAGCGATTTTTGCCTTTTTTGAAGAAAGAGATGGACCAGACCACAGAAAAGCAGAGCATAGCCTGTCGATTTCCTTAATACAAGCTCGAGGCAGCCTAAAAGCAGAGAGCCAGAAGTTAAGTATACCATGGATAACAGACTGAAGCAGTTGCAGCCGTCCCGCAAACGATAGCGGTCGCATTGTCCATGACCCAAATCGAGATTTAATTTTGTCAATGAGTGGTGCGAAGTCAGTGGATCGCATCTGCTTTGTCATTAGTGGTAAGCCCAAATATCTAACAGGAAGAACTCCTGAAGCGAAAGGGAATTGCTCAAGGATGGTTGTTTTAAGCCCGTCTGAAACTCCTGCGAGATAGAGGGTGGACTTCTCAAGGCTGATACCAAGCCCAGATAACGTCGCAAATTCATAAGAACATCCAGAGTTGCTTCTATCGATGACTTCTTCCCATCCACAAAGACAATCATATCATCAGCGAAACATAAGTGTGTTAGTTTTAGATGGTGGCATAGGGGATGATATCCAATCCTCCGATTTGCTGCTGCTTTATCCAACATTTTTGTGAGCACCTGCATGCAGATTACAAAGAGGTAAGGGGAAAGACTACAGCCTTGTCGCAGACCCCTTTCACTATTGAAATATCCAGCGAGCTCTCCGTTTACTTGTACTGAAAATGACGCCAGCGTGATACATCTCCTGATCCAAAGAATAAACTGAACAGGCAGACCAATCGCAGCTAATGTGGAGAGGAGAAAAGGCCATTGAACATAATCAAACGCCTTTGATATGTCAATCTTTATTGCACCTCTTGGGGAGATTGAGAGCTTGTGGTAGTTATTGACTAGCTCCGAAGCAAGTAAGACGTTCTCCATTAGTAATCTGTCCTTCACGAAAGCAGATTGTACCGGTGAGATGAAGTTTGGCAAGATCCTTTTCAGCCTGTTAGCTAATATCTTCGATATCACTTTGTAGAGGACGTTACAGCAGGATATAGGGCGGTAATCTTTCATATGTGATGCATTCTCTTTCTTTGGAATAAGTGCAAGTATAGTAGAGTTTACTCCCTTTGGCAAGAAACCGGTTAGAAAAAAGGATCTAATTGCCACCACAAAGTCCTTACCAATGACAGACCAACTTGCTTTGAAGAATTCTCCGGTGTACCCATCCGGACCTGGTGATTTGTTACTAGGCATTGAAAACAACACTTTTATAATTTCCTCCTCACTTACATCCTGCACAAGCATATTAGCGTCTTCGTCACTGCAGGTGTAGTCCAGTAATGTGTGCAAGATCTCCTCTGAAACATCATTATTTTCAATCTTATATCCCAGAAAAGCTTGAAAATGATCGACCGCCACTTTTTTAATCTCCTCCTGCGAAACTGCTGTGGAACCGTCTGTTCTTTGAACTTCTCTAATAGAATTCTGAACCTCTCTTATCTTTGCTGCATTATGGAACTGTTTATTATTGCCATCTCCCACATTTAACCAATGTAACTTAGCTTTTTGGCTTAACACCTTTTCCTCAATACTCGAAAGTAGAATCCATCTAGCATAGACCCTATGTTCCTCCACAATGGCTGCAGACGTCGGATTAGCTAAGGTCCTCATTTGACATTCACGAAGATCCTCCATAGCATCCTTTGTTCTCTTAGCAATGTCTCCAATTTGTGATTTACTCAGGTCTCGGATTTGTGGTTTCAGAGCTTTGAGTTTTTTTGACAATCTATAGAGCGCTGATGTTGATACAAAGAGATCATCCGTATTTTCCCAAAACTGTTTTATCAACGGTAGAAAGTCAGGCTTTTCAATTACTGCATTAATGAATTTGAACGGCTTACATGGCTTCACAGGGTCAGCCTGAATCCTGATACGACATCGCAAATGGTCCGAGCAGCCTCCTGCTTCAAAGATACAATACGCATTAGAGTATAAGTTCATCCACGCGGAGTTCATGAGCGTTCGATCAAGCTTCTTGCAGATCAGATCTTCCTCATTCTTATTGTTCCAAGTGAACTTAGGACCCTGGTAATTCATATCCAAAAGTGAACAGTCACAGACCACCTCCTGGAAGTCTCTCATGCCAGAAGAGATCACCATTCCTTCATGATGTGAATGTTCCTCCACTTCCAATATCTCATTAAAATCTCCAAAAATGATCCAGGGCTTATTTCCATAAACCGGCGATCGTTGGTGGTTTCTTAGATCATTCCATAATTCCTTTCTTTCTGCAGGGAGATTAGATGCATAAATAAATGTACAGAAGAACTCCTCTTCCATACCTTCCAATAGAATTGAGCAAGTGATCATTTGATCAGTTTTGAAACAAGGAGTTAGCCGCACCGTAGGACCCCAAACAATCCAAATTCTCCCCAGCCTGTGATTCTCATAATTCGCGAGGAAAGACCAATCAACAAAAAACCGATCTTTAAAGACTGAAGAAACAATTGACGAAGCCTTGTTTTCAGTAACTCTTGTTTCAAGAAGACAACCAAACTGTAGCATTCCTTGTTTGATCCATTGACACAATCTTTTGCTTACTTGGCTTGTTAAAGCCTCTTATGTTCCAGAAAAAACCCGACATTAAAGATTTTTCCGAGCGGCCTTCTTATTTAAAGCACTAGGAGCAGCATCCTTTTGCTTTAGAACAGTTTGGCTTAACACCTTATGATTTTCCTTTGAATCTCGTGGAAGAGATTTCCGGATGACAGGAGGTTCGGGCACTTTTACCTTTGTGTTTTGAGTTTTAGAGATTGGCGGAAGATCATTAATAGCAGAAGTCTCCTCTAGTAGCTGCTCTTTATTGCGCACTTGCTCATTTATTTCCCCCTCCTCTTCTTCCGTGTCCAAACAGAGTATCGGGATTTAGATAGAATGGAGACTCGTCCAAATTCTAAACCTTTATTTCGAGGTGATTTTCCCGCCTTTCCAGGTGAGATTGTTTTCCACTCCTGACCCTCCAGAACGTCCTTTGAATCGGAGATTAACTGTGTTGTTGTTCCTGCAGTTGCTGTTTCTTCCATATCGGCAGAAAATTCAGTAGTAGCATCTACCAACTCAGAACTCTGAACATGCGCTACTTCAGTACCATTCTCTATCTCGACAGACACATCTGGTGCACTAAGCGCCTCTTCTACTCCAGACACAGTTGTTATATCCGTTTCTATATCATCCGTCACCACAGACACTGCAGCAGCAGGAGCCACTACTTCTTCTGCAGTCTCCATTTCCATTTCTTTATCAGTCTCTTTAACAGCCAACAGCCAATCATCAGTTGAGATTCACCCACCTCCGTTACTGGGTGTAGGCAGGCGGTGGCAAGGTGCCCCCACTTATTACAGTTAGCACACCTCGACGGTAGCCATGGGTAAGTATAGTGAACCTCCGTGTCCTTACCATGGATTGAGAAATTCATTCTCTTTGGTAGAGATTTGGTAAGATCCGCCTTCACAAAAACTTTAGCCACTTTGAAATCCTTACATTGCTCTGTCTCTGGATGCAAACGAACTGGGAGACCCACTGGACTAGATACAAAGCTCAGCCCTTTCCAAGAGAACATGTTCATAGGAACATTCCGAAGATGAATCCACATAGGTACCATTTTCAATTCTGGTTGGTCTTCTTCCTCGAGGGGAGACCATTTGCTCATAATCACCGGATATCTGCAAGGTTCCACATACCCCTTCTGATGACACGATTTTTAATAGTTGGGTTGGAGATCCTAAACTTCATCATAGTTGAGTTTATCTCAAACACATCTATCATCTGAGACTTATCTCCCATAGCCCAAATTTTGTTTACAATAGCATGTACCTTTGCTATATGAGGAGCCTTTGCTAGAAATCTCCCAATGATGAAATCTTCCCAAAGAGGAGAAGAGTCAATCAACACTTCTTCGGGCACCACGACGGACCCGATTCCATCTTGCATCGACACTTCCATGTTGTACTGAGTGAGAATTTTGTGATTTTTAACCATATTTGCCCATGAAACAGGTTGAGCATCACCGGTCTTGGTTGATTTTTGATTCACGTGTGGGGAAGGATGATCCTCCCTGAGATCCGATGTCGGTAACTCCTCCGACGCCGTCATGACACGCCGTTGAAGAGTCCAATTGAGGTTGAAGTCCAAAAACCCAGATCGCAAGAAAAATCGCCTTTCCTTTTCGCTTTTCACTATTCACTCTCAAGTGTTTAATTTCCCATTCAAATTTGTCTATATGTTTCAATATGTATACATAATGAAAGGTTATATGCTTACTTTAGCTTTTAAATATTTTATTGTAATGAATGGTTTTGACTAGCTACAATACATATGTTTGAATATAAAACCAAAAATTCTATATGATTATATATATTGTAATTTTAAATTTGGCAGTTGAGTAATTAATGTACCACTCGCATTATTTTAAAATAATTTACATTCAGCATCTTTTAGCTTCTATATATTGCTTATAGATCCATCTTTTGCATCTGGTTCATGCATGATTTATTATATATATATAAACATTTACTCGTAGCTTTTCAGTTCGTCAGAAAGTTTTGTATCTTTCAATCTTTTCTGTTTTCAATGACCACTGGAAAAATATAATTCTAAAGTAGTATACTAAAAGAATAAACTGCATCTTCTTTAGATAATTAAAATACTAATGATGAATAAAACTATGTTTTTCCCTTATTTTTGCTAGACTAGTAGCTAACTTTAAGAAATGACGGATGATAAAAAAAGAAGAGGAATGCGGAAATTTTCTTCTTGATAAGTGATTCGACTCAAGGTTGAAGAAGAAGTTGACAAAAAGAAAAAAGAAAAAAGGGCGTTGAAGAAGAAATGGCAAAGTCTAGCGTCAAGAAAACAGTAACAGAGCAATCAACAGTGTCCTCTTCTTCCAAAGGAGCAAACCACGACGTCTTTATCGGCTCTAGCTGCGACGCCACGCGCAACTCCTTCGTCAGCCACCTCTCTGCCGCTTTAAAGCGCGTAAACATCACCGTCATCGAGGAAGACGACAAAAGTCCGTTTCCTGAAACCAGACAGTACTTACCCAAGAAAACAAGATTGGCGATAGAGAGATCCAAGATCTGTGTTGTGGTTCTCTCCGACAACTTCTCATCCTCCAAGCATAGCCTGACTACTCTCGTGGAGGTTATTGAGTGGCGGCATAGCAAAAAAGGAGCCACGGTGGTTCCGGTGTTTTATGGCGTAGATCGCACGGTGGTGGAGCAACAGACTGGGAAATACGGTGAGGCATTCTCTAAGCACGAGGCATCTGAGCCCAAAGATCGTGTGACGGAATGGAGAAATGCTCTAAAGGAAGCAGCACACGTTAAGGAAGGTCTTCAATCAAATGACGAATCCAGGTAATATATCTCCTTAATCTGATAGTCTAAATCCAAACACAAATTGTTACTCAAATAATCCATTAATTCTGTATCCTAATTTTTACTAGTTCAAACAGAGTCCATAAGTTAATTTATACTTTTTCATGGCCTAATCGCGTTGCAGTGACTTGAAACTTGTGGAAGATATTGTCACATACGTACATGAGAAGCTCTTTCCCACGGATAAGATCGGGGTCAGCTCGAGAGTGTTGGAGATAGAAAACTTGCTGAGTAAGCAACCATGGGTCGTCCGAAGCGTAGGAATTTGGGGTATGCCTGGTATAGGCAAGACCACCATTGCTAAAGCAGCCTTTAACCAGATGAAAGGGAACTATAAAGCCCCTCGCTTCATCCCAGACTTCGAGAGAGAGTTTGAGAAGGAAGGAATGTCTCGTTTGAGAGGGCATCACTTACCACCAAACGTGAAGGAGAAGCTTGACATCAACAGGTCCATTACTAACCACAGCCAAATCTGTGGAGATGGATCACGTGAGGAAAGTGTGTTCATAGTTCTTGATGATGTGCGGAATCCTATAAACGCAGAGTCGTTTCTTGGAGGGTTTGAGTGGTTTGATCCAGGAAGTGTGTTAATCATAACTTCCAGAGATAAACAAGTTCTTGTCCAATGTCGGATGGTTGAAATCTATGAGGTTAAAGGGTTAGATGATGAAGAAAGTCTAAAGCTATTTTCGCAGTGCG
This sequence comes from Isatis tinctoria, assembly GCA_010577795.1. Lineage (NCBI taxonomy): Eukaryota > Viridiplantae > Streptophyta > Magnoliopsida > Brassicales > Brassicaceae > Isatis > Isatis tinctoria. The sequence continues at coordinate 12,914,378 of CM021250.1, read as the reverse complement.
CTTTTGGTAAGCCCTTACCTGAAGATGGTCACCTGAAAGTTTCAGATATGATCGTTAAGTATGCTAATGGAAATGCAAAAGCTCTCAGCTACTACGGAAATGAGTTTCAGGGAAAGAAACCAGAAGAAATGGAGATAGGGTTTAGCAAACTCAAGCTGAATCCTCCTGCTGAGATTCTTAACGTATTCAAGAGCAGTTATGATGAACTTAGTGACGACGAGAAGAACATATTTCTGGACGTTGCTTGTTTCTTCAAGGGAGATACTGTCGATCGTGTGATGCAAGTTCTCGATGGCTGTGGTTTCTTCCCCTGTATTGGGATCGATTATCTCGTTGAGAAGTCTCTTGTGACTATTTGCGGAAACAGAGTGGAAATGCATAATCTAATACAGGACGTGGGCAGGGAAATCCTCAATCAAGAAGCAATGGTTGCGATAGGTCGTAGACTGTATTGCCTTAAGAGCATTCAACCTCTTCTAGATATTGAAGCAACAAAACCAAACGAGGAAGACAATGTGAGTAACAAAGGCTATTTGGTTTGTCACTATTCTTATATCTTCATGTCAAAGACTTAATCTTGGATATGTGTCCCAAGTTCTTGATTGTTCTGCTTTCTCTTGTGTTTTTTCTTTTCAGGGGAATGAAGACATTGAAAGCATATTGCTGGAAGCATCTGGTTTGAACTTTGTTGTGGACCCTGATGCGTTTCAGGATATGTGTAATATTAGACTGCTTAAAATTTACAGCTCGGCTCCTGAAAAGCGCCCTGGAATCGATCTTTCCAAGGGTCTAGTATCTCTACCTTATGAGCTACGGCTTCTCCATTGGGAGAATTACTCGCTGCGAGCCTTGCCGGAAGAGTTTGATCCTGATAACCTTGTGGAACTGAATATGCCTTACAGTCAACTTGAGGAACTTTGGGAAGAATCCAAGGTAAATTCAACTTTTTGACATGCTTTACTTATTCTGTAACTCAAGTCTTGACACTATCACTTTCATTCAGAACCTCAAGTCGCTGAAGACAATCAATCTTCATCATTCTGAGAAACTAGTTGACATCCAAGAACTTTCAGACGCTCACTATCTTCAGCTTATCGATCTCCAAGGCTGTACCAGCTTGCAGATCTTTCCAGGAATAGAGCATTTAAATCATCTTCAGGTTCTCAATCTCTGTGGCTGCACAGGGATCAAAGTATTTCCAGACATTCCACCAAACATCAAAGAACTGTGTCTTAAGGGGACTAGCATAAGCGAAGTACCCTCATCCATTGAGTCCCTCTCAAGACTAGTCAAGCTGGACCTAGGGAACTGCAAAGAGCTTCTGAATTTTCTAGTAAAAATCTACAACATGGAGTCTCTTCAACATCTTAATCTTTCTGGCTGCAAAAGGCTCAAGAGCTTTCCAGAGATCCCAAACCGAGTTGGGAATCTCCAGTATCTATATCTAAGCGGTACAGCAATTGAGGAATTACACACTTCACTTTCTAACATGATTTGTCTAAAAGTGCTGGAAGTGAGCAGAAGCCTTAAGCCACCTTTCAGCCTAAAGGACTTAAAGGATCTGAAGATTGTTGAAATAGATGAAGAGATTCATACATCCTCTTGAGAATGAATATGCATGGGGTACGTATAAAAGTATTAGCTAATGTTATTTTCTTCAATAAGATTTCTATTTTAGATATTTAGGAAATTACCTAAGACTTCTATATTATTTACTTCTTTTCATAATAGTGCTTTGCGATTTTGTTATAGATAGTTTATGAAGACTCATCCAAACTACAAAGTGCTTTGCGATTTTGTTATTGTTGTTAAAGTTATTTCAGTTTTGATAAAAGCGGGTGTTGGGTTATATGATGGTTCATGATTCTTAAGTCTAATTAACAGAATCTGGAGGATATTAAGCTCAGTGTCAAGTATTGTTCTTTCTGTTATGTGACTCTTTGGAACCAAAACTAGGAAAAAACAGTAGCTGCTTGCTCACACTCAGAAGCTCAAGTAACAACTTGCATGAAAAACAAAGTTGTTGTTGAGACTGGAGCAGTCTTTTTCTTTTGCAGAATTTGAGATCCAGCAGAGGCGAAATACTAAGTTGTATTGCCTGTGAATCACGCGTTATCTCTAATCTCGAAAACATCAAGGAAGGATTCGAAAACAAAATTGGCTTGATCGTGCAAGCATCGCACAACCAGAGAGTAAATGTTAGAGGTAAAAAGTATCAGCAGATGCCAATGGAGAAGCGTAAGACATCTGCCAAGGGTTTATCAGATAATCAGGAATTGTATGAACTTCTTCCATGACTCCCGCCATCTCAACGAAAGAGTGCAGTGAATGCAGCCTCTCGCTTAGCTCAACGAGCTGAGCTCGCAGAACGCTGTTCTCGTATCCGATATCCATGTAAGCATTGGAAACCGCTACAATCTGGTTCCGGAGGTAAGAGTTCTCGTGTAAAAGAAAACTCTCTCTTGATAGATCCATCTGAATACACTGGCCTTGTCGTTGTAGCCTTCTCTCGACCTCCTCAACGATTATCCTTACAAAATTGCTCTCGTTAATACTGCGTAGGAAGAAACGTGGTCAGACTTGAACACTATTGAAACTGAATCTAACCTCGATTTCATTTAGAGATTTGACCCCATGATAAAATACAATGGAGAATCAGACCAAAGATAGTAAAAGGAGTGCTACTTTTGAGCGACTCGTAATCATACTCAACTTTATCGAAACTATATAAAATTTCCGAATCAATACCATATATAATAGAATAGTATAAAATAGTTTAATCAGAAAAAAATAGTTTACTGTTTGATGAAGATTTCCTGAGTTCCATATTTGTTGTTGAATCATTTCTATTGTTGATTTGTTAATGTCACTGCTTCACGCATTAGATTATGTTTTTGTGGTGAGGAAGAAACCTACGTACATTTAATTAGGACCTCCTTGGTTAGGAGTTAGGACTAATCTTGAAGCTTGGCACGTTAATCTGGAATTTGTTAAATAACCATAAAAAAAAAAAGAATTAAGAATCTAACCAAAAAACCTAGATCTAATGGTGAAGATTTTGCCACATATGAGGGTTTTGGTTAGATAGTGAATTATAGTATTTGGTGTAATTTCTCAATCTTATCTATTCTATGTTTTTTTTTGTTTCTTCAGATGGATTCATCAACTCCAAATCAAGATAATTTTGATAAAAATGCACATGAGTCATATGACCAAGAAGAAGACTTTATGACTTCCGATCAGGATCAGAGTGGTAAAAGAAAAGAAAAAAATCCTGAAAGTACTGGAGCTACTTCTGAACCAAATAAAACTAAGCATGTGCTTTCTACAAGATCTGATGTATGGGCTCATTACACAAGACTAGAGAACAACCAGGAAAGATGTATTTGCTCCTATTGCCAAAAAAAAATTATCATGTTCATCAAAGTCAGGGACTACAAATTTGCGGAATCATCTTCAAGTCTGTAAGCAATACAAGGCATGGCTAGATGGTCAAGATAAAACCTAAGGTCAGCAGGTTATTAATAAGGAAGGGAATCTGCAAAATGGCAAAGTGTAGGAGAGTACTTTCAGAAAAGCATCAAATGAAATGCTTGGAAACACTTCTGCAACAAGGTTATTACTTTTATCTTAATATTTTTTTAGTTCGTTGTCTAAAGTTGTTAACTCAGTCATCTAATATATATGTCTCTTTATGTAATCCATCAAGGTAAAACTGTTCAATCCTCAATCAAGAAAGACAGCAACAAGAGATATTGTTAAGATGTATGTTCAGAGGAAGGCTGCTCTTAGACAGTGGTTCCTAGCTAAAAAGCAACGAGTCTCCGATCCCTCACAACAGATATTTGGGTTTCTCAGGTCACTGGTAATGTTTGTTAACTACCCAACGAACCGAATACACGGAACCGAATATACTCTCTCAGCCCTGGAATTTTTCATTTGGCGGGGTATTAAAGTAGTGTTGAAATGTTACCTTTTCTTGTCGAAGGGCAGGCCAAATTTGCGGGAGAGGGATGTTAACGCCTCTTTCCATCTCTTGGTTCTAGGTTTATCGCACCGATATGCCCACTTTTGATACCTGAATTTATCGCCGAATGCTCCGCTGAGATGTTTCACGTTGTCTGGCTCCACATTGTAAAAGATGGGAATGACCTTGAGCAAACCTTGATCTGCACGTTCCTTGATCTTCACGAGCTCGTCTAAGCACCATATCGATTCCGTGTACTTCTCAGAGAATATGACCAAAGCGATGGTGGACTCCTCGATCCTCACAAAGAGATTGGTCAGATCTTCGCCTCTCCTCTCGTGTTCGTCAATGAAGACGTTGATCCCATGTCTCTGGAGAGCTTCCACGAGATGGCTTACGAAACCGTAACGCAGCTCTTCTCCCCGGAAATTGACGAAGACCTGAGGTTGCAGCGGCGGCCCCAACGGCGATAGGTGGCGGCTGGTGACTTGCATTGTACAACGAAGGAACTTCACAGTTGGTAAATTCAATGTCGCTCCGAAATCGAAACTCAACGGGGAAGTAACAGAGAAAATGAACGAAGATGTTATCTAAATTTGAAAAAGAAAAGAAATGTGTTTCCTTTTTCGATAGGTGTGAGATTGTATATATAAGTTTTTCAAAATGTCCACAATATCTGTGTTCTTCTAAAACGTCAATGGCCCTTATATAAAGTCAAGTCTAACCAACTGAATTAAAAGTTCCAAAGACCAACTGAATTAAAAGTTCCAAATTTGGGGCCCAAAAGATAGCATATAGCAACTTGAGTTAAGTCGGTTGCCATTTTAGTACACCTATCACATTTGCCATTTTAGTACACCTATCACATTTGCCATTTTAGTACACGTATTACATTTGCCATTTTAGTACACCACATTTCACGTAAATATTATCTTCTTGCGTCATTGGTCGAGTTGGTACTAAGAGTAAGCAATTTGAGAAGTTGGGTAAACTCAGTGGCGGCTCAATAAAAAGGAGTCCCTGTAATTTGGCCCTTTTTCAATGCTTTTTTTAAAAAAAAATTGGCTTTAAAGTTTTGAAAAATACACTTAAAATATCCCCAAAAAAATTTTTTGGCCCTCAACATTTGCACACACCCTGCACTGCCTCAAAACGCCCCGGGTAAACTCTTGCTAAGTAAGTATTATCCTGATGTAGAATACCTATATTAATCTTAATTGGGCATTACTATGGAAGACTAACCAAATTACTTAATGTAATAATTTTTAGATAAAGAAAATGAACGAAGATCTTATCTGAAATTGAAGAAAGAAAAAGGACGAGAACTGTATTTTATTAACCGATGGTTTATAAATAAGGGCTTCGAGGATAGTACATATAAATTCGAAAATGTCCAGCATATCTGGATTCTTCTAAAACAGTAATGGCAGATACTTCCACGTGTCAATCCACGAGTCAGGAAATCTGTACTCGTCGGCTACACGGAAGAAAAAGTAAAAAATACACACTTGTCTCCCTCCCTCGACAAGTTGATACTGCACGTTTGATAGTTATGACCTGCGAGTTTATTAATTGGCCCGATTAACCTAAGAGACAAATTGGGTCATGAATGCAGAGAATGTTTTTATCTCAATATACACACCAAAGTGCCTACTGCCTAGCTATTCGGCGAAATAATCTTTTTATTTAATATTTAATATTTATTATATAATTTTTTCAAAAAGTTATATGTTTACCATTTATGAAACTTTACAAAAATTGTTCATAATATCTCTTACAAAGAATACAAACTATACAGTTTATAGAACAAAACAAAAGAATAAATAATTTTGTAAGTAATTAGTTATCTAAAAAGTTTATGTTGATTTAGAAAATCAAATGGCTAAGTTAAAAATTATTAATATGATACTTTCGATAAAATGAAATGAGTGGAAAAACATTTATGAAACAAAATCTGAAAAGAATAAGAGAAACAGTTCTATGAATATAGATGAAAAAATCAAAATCTCAATATTCAAAGTAGCATGACATGGTACCTACAGTCTACAGACTAGAGCTAGCACAAATAAATGAATACTAGTAGTAAAGTGTTTTTTTGGATTTGGATTTGGATTTGGATTTTGGATTATATATAAAGTAAGTTTAATTAACTGAATTAAAAAATTTAAATTTGGGGCCTATAGCATATAGATTGCAGGCTAGGGCGGTCGCAATTTTTTAATACACCTTTCACATTTCACGTAAATATTTTTTTTCTTTTTGAGAAGTAGGTAAACTCTTGGTAAGTAAGGAATGCCTATGTTAACCTTAATTGAGCATTACTATCGAAGACAATAACCAAAAGATTTATACCAAACCAAATTACATGTAACAATTATACTCTTAAAAGAAAACTAAATGCACATATATATCTTCTTCCACAACACAATAAAAGAAAAGATTTTTTCTGGAATTTCCATGAATTTTTACATACTTCATTTTCTTCATCGTAATATTTTTCTCTTTCATGAATTTGCTGTTTCTACATATTATCAAATAGTTTGTATTTTATATCGTTGCACTAGAACTCTACGCATTCAAACACAGTAAAAATTTAGTTTGAGTTTAAGAGAATCCCATATAAAATTGAAGTTTGACGATTTAGATCATTAAAAAGATGATAAAAAATAAAATAAGGGTTTTTATTGATTATAGTTGATTTTTTCAAAACTTAAAGCCAATTTTTGTTAAAAACTTGAACATTTAAGAAAGCTGATTGTTTACTCTTTAAAATGGATCACTTCGTAGTTTCTTTACGAGAAAATTAGAATTTTTTAGAGAGTAATCGATTTTGTGTAAAAGAATCTCTCATTTTGTACTTTGATATGTCTTCTTATTTATATCAGTTTTAGGTCAGGCTTCTTTTTCTTTTTCTTCTAGGTTTTTTTTTCCCAGAATTTTCTTCTTTTTGTGGAGTTTTCTTTTTAGACCAGCTTCTAGGGTTTTAAGCAGACAGATTTTAATTTAGAAAAGGTTTTAAGAGAAGTTGCAGCCCACCATCTCCAACATATATTCGAATTGAACTTTTATTTGCTCTTGATTTTGTTGATTTCTGATTAATTAGGCAATATATTGTTAAATTTAATTGTCATCACTTTCAATTTCTTGTAATTAATGTTTATAACAAAGTTCAACAGTTACTGCTAGGTTTCACGAGAGATCTAAATATGGGACATGAAAATGGAACATAACACGGAGCTCTTTGATGAAAGTCTTTTAGAAAAGCTGTTTGCAAAAGACTGTTTCTGCTCAATGGAACGATGAACGTCTCAGAGAAAAGCATAACACCGAACCGTTTTTTTCTTTAGTTACAACATAACATAACGTATCTAAAATCTCATGAAATAACACATCAGCTCTCAAGAAAGAGAAAATATCAAAAGAAAACAACAAGAAACCCTAACATAAAATGTCATAGCTAAAAACTCATACAATGGCATGAATGAAGACTCTAAATTCCATAACATTCTTGCAAGTTGTTCTGTTGTGTCCAGTCCCATTGCATCTTTAACATCTATGTACTTTTGACAAATAAATAAAACATAATAGAGGAGATAATACCTTGAATTCACCTTCTTAGAACTTAGAAGGTCTCCCAGAGGGCATCCATGTTTTTGGAGGCATAGACGATTGTTTTTTTACTGAAGTCGGGATCTCAATATCGCCAAGCTGAAGTATGACAGCCTTATACGCTGCTGCCTATCTACCTTTTTTGTACATATCATCAACAAATGCATTTTCTTTTATACTGACTTTTCTTATTGCAAGAATTGCATGTGAACATGGAATTCTCAGTCTCTGGAAAACCTGTCATGTACAAGTACTATGTAGTACTTTCCTCCTCTTTTTACGTGAACCTCAAAATCCCAATTAGAAGCAGGACTAACAGACATACCTACTGAGCTTTGTAAATGTTCTGTTACCACTTATCAACTTGTAGTGGTAATTCTCTGTTTAGCAATGCAACTTTTTCCATTCAGGATCAGAACACCTGCAATGAACTCCAATAGTGCAACAATAAGGGAATCTTGGGTGGAAGTTTTGTTAAGAGATTCAGCAACATTACTACTCATTAGATTGTACCGCATACCCGAAAAAAATTCTCTTCTCCATGTGCAACACCAGTTCTTCTAAATACTTCCAACATTCCTCATTCCTTTTTCTTATTTCATCATATAAATACTTTGAGATAGAAAGTTCAGGACCCAGTTTCAGGTTCAGGACCCAGTTTCATTTTGTTATTTATGTTTGAGATAGAAAGTGAACAGTGCCAAAGTGTCAAACAGTGTCGCTGTGACGTTTTAAAATATCATAAGCAAAATTTATAAATTATACCATTATCATATATCATACATTAAATCTAATATTGCAAATAATTCATAATAGTAATTGACATATGTTTGCACAGGATAATTTTTTTAAAAAAATTTTGTTCTGAATTTCGGTAGTTGACTTCAAATAAAAACTTAAATTTTAAATCAATAGAAAAATCACTTCCAACACGATTCACTACAACAACAAAAAAACTTCACAAATACGGAAATGAAGAGAAACCTAACAATTTTGTTTATCTACTAAACAAAATTGTGAAAGATATTAGTAAATAAAAACATCAATGAAGATTGTATGTCACTTACTTCTGTATTCTGAAAATAAATAAAACAATTAAATTATCTAAAACTAAAACAAAAATAAACAAGTAAAAGCTACTAAGAAAATAAATTTGTTTCTTAATGTAATGGTTTGATCTTGTATAATGAGGAAAATTGTTGATTATAAAATATTTTTCTTAGCTTGCTCTGAAAATTTTGAAGTTGAGTTCAAATTGAAAATCTTTTAATAAAATTTTCTCATTAATATAATATTTTATTAATTAAATTGAATATCCATAATTATATATTTGTTTTTCAATATGTTTCTATCAATTTGATGTGTACAGTGGAATCAAAATAGATTAATTTCTATTATGTAGTTCTGGTACTCGTCCTTTTTGTCAAGTTCTAATACATATCATTCGATTTTTATTATTTAGTTGAGCAATAAATAATATATATTCTTTATGATTGATGAACTCTCTTTTTTTACTACACCAAAACAAATATAATGGAGAAAAGATAAAATAGCGAAAGTGAAATTCAAAACATACATTAGCAAGTTTAAGCAATGATACAAGTCATGTCTTAATTTATTGAGTTTTCGGACCGGAGGGTGAGATTGGTTTATGTTGAACTCCTTACTTGGTCTCCTTCACTTCTCTCTTTATGCTCAAACTTTGATCTCTCTTTGTTTCCTCACTTTCTATTTAGTTTTTTACTCCTTTTCTCACTTAGTCTTGATTTGTTTGGAGAAAATAAGAGAAACACTTTGACCTTTAATTGTCTACATCGATAACAATTTGGATAATTTCTTACAACATCTCACACACATACATATACTACTTACTTGACACACACTTGTACCATGCTTTTAGATCATACTTCTGGCTCCTAGACTGTCTTATACAAGCCACACTACTCATGTTTAGGCTAATATCACAAGTAATGTTAACCAACTAACTTTACACATTTAACAACTCCCAACAACTCTCTTGACTCTAACTAGCAACAAACCACTACTTCCTTGGGCTATAACCAACACTGAACACTTTGGGCCAAATTTGATGGCCTAATGTCTTATTATTACCAAAGCCACACAAAGCCCATGCTATTCTTTTGTCTTGTTGACCACGTTGATTAACCAAATCATCTTCTTACGCTTCTTCTTCTTCTCACTAATATTCAATTTCCTGTTTGCAGGATTTAATCAAAGGATTTCAACCTCAACACTCCCTCTTTAATCCTTTGATTAAATCCCAATCAATTTAGGAATTTGATCCCATCACTTCTTCCTCTTCTCTGCCTATACTCTGAACGAAATCATTTTCATGTCGGCATAGCTCACTGGTACGCTGTCTCCCTCTTGCTCTGAATCATCACGCATCGAGCTTTTCTTTCTCGATTTTCTGCCGTGAAATTCTCTTTCCCTTTTTTTTTGTTGAATCGATTTTTCTTAATCGCATCTTCTTCTTCTTCCGTCTTCTGCAAGTGCTAACTTCTCTGTTGTTTCCTTCTTCTTCTTAGCCACTCCAGAGTGTCCACCAATTGCTTATACAACTGGTTTCTGCTCACTCTCGGGTAAGCTTCTTCTTTTGAAAATTCTCTTTTTCACTTCTTGACATATTTTCTTTGCAATCTCCCTCTTGCTCAGAAACTCCTTGAGTTCTGATTCTTTTTCTGCGGATTTGTTTGTCATCTTCTGACAGATTTTCTTCTCATTGTCACTCTTCTGGCTTGTGAGCTTTTCTCACTAACTCCAATAAGTTTCTGACGTCGGACTGGTTCTGCCTCTTTCAGCCCTCTCTTAGGTGAGCTTTATTCTTCTGTTTTGGTGTATTCCTTGATCACCAGCTTCCTCACTTTGATTCTAGGAACCATCACTTTGGCTTTAGCTTTGGACTCTTTTGACTCTTGGACCATCAACTCGGCTTTCTCTTACAGTAGTATCCTTGGTTTCTTCTTGAGTCATCACCTTAGCTTTGCTTCTAGTCGAATAGTTCTTTGAATCTCCACCTTGGTTTTCTCTTAGCTTAAATCTTAGGTTTTTGAATCATCAACCTCCGCTCTTTTCGGAATTGGTTTGTTTGATTTTCTGAACTGTTGGCTTTTGGTCTTTTTCTAACCTCGGTTTCTCTTTTTTTTTTTTTTTCAGCCGCATAACCAGAAACTAAAATCTCTATATAAGGCGAGGTGTGCAAGTATTATAGATGCATCTTCTTCACTAAACTTAAAGCTTTATTCTTGCTTAACTAAAAAATTCAGCAAAATGGACAATGCCAACAATGAAACGCCTCCTCCTCCTATGAGACCACGATCTGAGAGGATGAGCTCCGTGGTTAAAAATGCGGTGGCCGGATTGCTTGATACGCTGGCTCAAAGATATGCCGAAAGACAACGACCCCGATCTGAGAGGAGATTGATCCGAGCGTACATCTACTGTTTCAGCAACTACATGACCCGAATTGAGGTCGTGTCTTACGTCTGGGCTCATATGCGAACATCTCAAGAAAGTGTGAATCGCTTGTTTGACAGTTTCCTAGAAGAGTTAACAGTAAAGGCACACCGTCTCTACAACCTTGAGGCTGAAGCAGCTCTTGCGACTGAGAGAGAAGAAGCCAATCAACGTGAACAGTACTACCAAAGGAGTTAAAACCGTAGGGAGACTAGTAAAGGTGGAGGAAGTGGAAGCGACAAATGATGTGTGGAGAAGAGAAGAAGAACAAAATTATCTTAAGCTTGTGTGCAAGAGTGCTTTAGTTTTCTTTTTCTGTATGCAAGAATGTTTGTGTGTTTAATTATCGTGTTGTTTTTTTAACAAAATTAGTGTTTGCTTCTGGGTTTGGATGAGTATTGTAAGGAAACATGGTAAAATATTGGGAGAATTTGGTGTAAAATAAAAATCTGAAACTAAACCAGGAAAATAGCAGAGAGAAGAAAAAATTTAAGAAAACGGTATAAGGGTACCACTAAAAAGGACGTGTCATTCAAATAGAGTGAAGGTTATCTCATAGTGAGAGTGGGGGAGATTTTGATGATGGGATTGTTAGCCATCAAAATTAAGATTTAATGCATGTATTTAAAACTCTAGGAGTTAATGGTAGTGCATTTAAACGAGAAAAGAATAGATATTTGCAGACGTAGAGTTACGTAATATGATGTATAATTTATGAACATAAACATAAATTAAAATTTATGTGAAGGATTTACGTAAGAGATGACATTTATCTTGTACCATATTCGTCTATATACATTGGACTTGACAAAATAATATTTCAAATTACATGTTAACCTTTTATAATACCTGCTATAATAAAGTTTATGCATGGCCAATTCTACGTAGCAAGTTATTATGGTATATCACATACTAACAATATATGTTGCCTACTCTTGTAAGTGTATTGATTAACGTCATTTCTCAGATCATCCATATACATTCATCTTAGGTACATATATTTTTAAATTACGTGATATGAAATGACATTACATACGCTCTAATAATCAGGTGTACCCATATATTGTAGTATGCATGGAAGATTCAAATATTACTTACATTCGTTGACGTAGAGAATATATGTATTTGTTAGCATGTGTTTAATTTAACTTACACTTAAAAAGTGTAGTTACAAAGCAAAAAATGAGCCTTACTAATATACTTTGCATGTGATTCATATACATAGTGGCATATATTATGCGTTCGCAGAGAATATATTAATATTACATACATATTCATCGACGTGTAAAATATATGTACGTGTTATCAAAATATATAGCATGTATTTAATATAAACAACACATAAACATATACTTCTGCACTGGATACATATACATAGGGATGTATGTCGTTTGTTTGCGTGAAAACAATTCATATTACGTTCATATTCATTAAAGTATGGAACATAAGTATCTGATATCAAAATATATAGCATGTAAGTAATATGCATTGCCAATTCGATGTATCAAGTTATTATTGTATATCACATGCTAATAATATATGTGGTTTATTATTATACAGTATATATGCATGATACACGCGATGTAATGAGTTATAATTGAATATCACATGTTAACAATATATATTTACCTAAATACAAATTTCATTGTACTTTGAGATAGACCTATACATTGATATGATTATATTTTGCATGCTAAATGATTATGGACAACAAAAAGAGATAATACCGATACCTCTTCGCTCACGGTGCATGCGCCCTCCTCGCACTTCTCGTCGTCGCCGAGGCCACAAGCACATGCCAGAAGCTCCTTCACGCTCGCGGCCGCACGTCGTCCCGTCACTCTTCTCACAGTGAATCTGCACCGTTTCGTGGCACTTTCTACGCGTCTTCCGTGTCGGTGGTGACCATTTTCGATTAAGAAAGTCACATGAAATTTAAATCTCTCAATCTCTCAATCTCTCAATTTTTTTTGACATCCATTTTATATAAAACCCAGATCCAAGTAGAGCCACAAGAAATTCAAAATTTTTTTTTAAAAAAACTAATATGTCGTTTTGGTGGAGTCACCAGAAGAGGTGAAATTAGCATCAAGAGATCCATGTGGAGAGAGATATGATACAGAAAATATTTGGTTTGCAGAATTTTTAGAGCTTTTAATGTGTGTTTGTGTAGTTGAAAAAAAAAACGTATGGTTGTGTAGTGAGAGGAAAGCGCGTAGGGGCAAAATTGGATGGAATGGTGGTTAATTATTTACATTGCCTGAGCTTCAAAACTAATATGTTGTTTTGCTAATTTGGACCCAAATACTTATCGTTCACCCAAATATCTCTAAAATATTTGATTCATATGATAAGAAGAAAGAAAGTAAAATGTAGATTTGTGATAGATTCAACAAAGATAAATGCATAGAGAATCAGAGTTTTGGGTTCAATCAATGTAATAAGTGAAAGCTTTTTTTGTGAGACTAACCAATAGAGTTGGTTGATTGACTGCTCTCATCATGTTACATTGTGTTCTATATCCTGTATGTGACCAATTTGATGTTGAGTCTCCCAAGCAATGAAGTAGTGCTGTAAGGTTACAAAATGAAATGAAGATGGCCACGATCCTCCAACCAGGTCTACCATGCCAGAATCATTATGTGAATCTTTTCTATTTGAACTATCAACTTGTCCTAACTTGTTATTATAAGGTTTTCAATCTAAATTTTCAAAAATACTTGTTAAGTTGTTATTATAATGTTCTTAATCTTGTTTTTGTTGTTGGTATTATATTGCGTTAATTTGTCTTCCTCTACATAAATAGTATCCTTCAAAATTTTCTCGATTAGTTAACATTCATCATTAATGTGAATATTATACAATAACTTTGATGGCTGTATCACCACTTGATTGGTAGTCCTGAATCTAGGATCCACCGGATTACTCGTCCCGTGGTACAATCTCCTGTGCCCCGAATGAGCTCATATAGAATGAAATATTTTAATCTTTATAGGCTTATGCTTGTCAAAATCGATTCCTTGTAAACTTTTTGATATACTCGTCTCAACCTTATCTTAAAAATAATTAAGCTACTACCCTACTAGGGAGATAACATGATGCAAAGTAACAAGAACTCATACACATAGGAACTTTGGGCTTAAATCATGGCCTCCGCCTTGGCATCTCCGTTCATCTCACCCCGCATCGCACGGCCGGCTTCTTTGATCAAGCGTATAATATCCTCAAAGTCCTCGTCGTCGGCGTACAAAGTCGAAGTAGTAATCTTATCCTGTGGTTTGGACCACTCCGCCGCTGGCTCCCTGGAAGCCCTCCGCCTAGGTTTTCGCCCTCGAATCCTGAGAGAAATAAAATGCATCAACAAAGTGAATTTAAAATAAATAACTTTTTTTTCGGTTGGATCATTTAGTTACTACTCGAGGTCGGTTGACTTGGACCCCTTCGCGTCCGCATTGAGCAAGCGCATATATTGCTCGCGTGCGATAATCATCGCCTCCTCTTCCGAGTCACTCATGAACGCCGTGGATGCCATCGGCTTTACCACCATCTTCTCCTCCTCTGACTGCTCCGCCTCCGCCTCCGCCTCTACATCCATCGCCCTCGCCCTCGCCCTCTCCTGTAGCCAGCGTAGAATGTTCTCCTGGGCGATCATCATCTCCTCCGGATCCACTACACTCGTAATCCTCTCCCGCGGCATTGAATCCCTGGAAGCCCTCCGCTTCGAGTAAGGAGGTTTTCGCCTGCACTGCCTGCTGCAGAGTACAGATTGCGCGTCTGCCATAATCATCGTCTCCTCGTCTGACTCACTCATGAACGCCGCCCAAGATGCCATATGGGATCTGTGCGACGAGCATCGGGAACGGCCCGCTTATGAATAAAATGACCACTTTATCGAATCACTGATCAACTGAATCGGCCCATATGGCTTCATTTTTCAAGCCCAATTGATTCATAGATATGGAAAACATGTAATTTTAGTGACTAAGTAACACAGACAAATAAAGAAATTATAAAACTTAATTATAGTCTTGATATAACTTAATTATAAAACTCTAGTGTTGAAAGGAATTACGTTATGGTAGAACTAGAACCTAGAAAATAAAAGTATGAAACTTAATTTATATTCTCTCTCTACTTTTACCAGGTTTGGTTCACTGTGATGGGTATAGCATCACCACCTATTAGACCATCTTTAATGGTTAGAATCCCTCCTGAGTTTTTATCACTATTTTAATCATAGATTTTCAAAATTTTATAAGTTAAAAAGCTCTTAAGAGTTGCAAAAAATTTCGTCACCTCCAATGGAAGACATTCAGGTCATTAAACTCATGGAATTCAGGTCAATGATATTCAAGAGATCAAATGGTGATTAGGGAATAGTTCAATACCTTAAGCCACCTTTCAGCTTCAAGGACTTAATGATCTGAAGATTGTTGAAATAGATTAAGAGATTCACACATCCTCTTGACAATGAATGTGCATGGTACGTATTTGCTATTGTTATTTTTTCAATAAGATTTCTATTTTAGATATTTAGGAAATTACCTAGCTAAGACTTCTATCTTATTTACTTCTTTTCATAAGAGCTTTCTGACTTATTGTTCGTTTCAGTTTTGATAAAGCCTCTATTGGGTTATATCTATGTGATTCTTTGGAACCACATATAGGATAAAAACAGTAGC
This sequence comes from Isatis tinctoria, assembly GCA_010577795.1. Classification (NCBI taxonomy): domain Eukaryota; kingdom Viridiplantae; phylum Streptophyta; class Magnoliopsida; order Brassicales; family Brassicaceae; genus Isatis; species Isatis tinctoria. The sequence continues at coordinate 12,898,643 of CM021250.1, read as the reverse complement.
TGCTTGCTCATAGTTAGAAACTCAAGTAACAAACTGCATGAAAAATTAAGCTATTGGATCAGTCTTTTTCTTTTGCAGAATTTGAGATCCAGCAAAGACTAAATACTAAGTTGTATTGCTTGTGAATCATGCGTCATCTTTAATCTCGAAAACTGTTGGGAATTGCTTGAATACTTGGCATTTAGAATAAAAACAAACTTTTGATCATCGGAATTGAATCTGATAAAACTGTTTTTACAATGGACAAGACAAGTGAACAGAATACAATCTGGAAAATTTCTCTTACTCCAATCAAACATTGACACTGTACTACACCCCCACTAATATAATAACTTTACATGAACAATCACAATTAATAGTACGCTGAACATACCCATCCCTTCACTTAACATACAAATTAACTATTAACATATATAATGCTATAAGATTTAATCATGGACTCAATTCTCAACAAAAACATCAAGGGGGGGGGATTCGAAAACAAAAAGGGCTTGATCGTGCAAGAATCACACAACCAGAGAGTAAATGTTAGAGGTAAAAATTATCAGCAAAGGCCAATGTTGACTGTAAATAGTAAGACATATGCCAAGGGTTAAACAGATAATCAGGAATTGTATTAACCTCTTCCATGACTCCTTCCGCCATCTCAATGATAGAGTTCATTGGATGCAGCCTCTCGCTTAGCTCAACGAGCTGAGCTGGTAGACGAGTGTTCTCGCATTCGATATCCATGTAAGCATTGGAAACCACTACAATATGGTTCTCAATGTAAGAGTTCTCGTGCATCATACACAGGTCTCCTCCTGAAAATGTATCGTCCGCCAAATTCCCTTGTCCTTGTACCGTTCTCTCGACCTCCTTAACGATCATCGTTATAAATTTACTCTCGTTACTGCGTAGGAAATAACATGGTCGGACTCGGACACTATTGCAATTGAAGCTAACCTCGATGTGTTGAAATTTTACCTTTTCTTGTAGAAGGTCAGGCCGAGTTTGCAGGAGATAGATGCTAATGCCTCCTCCCATCTCTCGGTTCTGGGCTTATCACACCGATGTTCCCTTTTTCGATCCCTGAACTGATCGCCGAAAGCTCCCCTGAGTTGTTTCACGGTGACTGGTTCAACATTGTAAAAGATGGGAATGACCTGAAAATACGAAATCTGTAAGAACCTAGCGTAAGAACAGAACAAGAAAAAAATAAATAATTGGGTCGATTCGTACTTGAGAGACAGAAAAACGAACCGTTGACCAAAAAAAAGACAACAAACGAACCTTGAGCAAACCTTGATCTGCACGTTCCTTGATCTTGACGAGCTCGTCTAAGCACCATATGGATTCGGTGTACCTCCTGGAGAATATGACCAAAGCGATGGTGGACTCCTCGATCCTCACAAAGAGATTGGTCAGATCTTCACCTTTCCTCTCGAGTCTGTCCATGAAGACGTTGATCCCATGTCTCTGGAGGGCTTCCACGAGATGGCTTATGAAACCGCAACGAAGCTCCTTTCCCCGGAAGTTGACGAACACCTGATGTTGCAGCGGTGGCCCCAACAGCAATAGGTGGCGGCTGTAGACGTTCATTGTACAACGAAGGAGAGCCAAATACGTTTTCACTCACAGTTGGTAAATTCAATGTCGCTCCGAAATCGAAGCTTAACGGGGAAGTAAGAACAATCTGTGTTAGATAGAGAAAGTGAACGAAGATCTTATCTAGAATTGAAAGAGAAAAGAAATGTGTGTACTTAATCGATGGGCTTGAGGAGGTATATATAAGCTCGGATTCAAAATGTCCACCACCATATCTGTGTTCTTCTAAAACGTCACTGGCCCTTGGATCAAATTGATCTACTGGTCGAGATTGATTGATTATCTAGTGACGTAACCAAAAAAGAAAAGAGGACAAACACCACCATCCTTGAATTCTTCGTTTCAAAAAACACATGTACGCGTAAGCGTAGATGACGCTTCAACCGGAAAAGAAAAGAAAAAATATACACACATGTCTTGCTCGACAAGTGAATAAATAATGCACCATTCATATTTCACGTATAAATTTAGGGCTTGCAAAATAATTAATTGGCCCAATTACCATAAAAGACTCGAAGACAAATTGGGTTGTGAATGCGTTAAATTTTGGACATCCAAAACTAAAGACGACGATCCAGTTTAGAGTAGTTGAGAGAAGCATATATACGAATCAAAAAAAAGTTCAAAGCCTTTTTGCGAGAGTGGTGGAGACAGAAAACTTGCTCAGTAAACTAATCATTGCTAAGGGAACCTTTAACGAGATGAAAGAAAGGTAACTACAGATCCCCATTGCTTCATTTCCAGACTTCGAGGGTAATACTTAAAACCAAATGTGAAAAAGCTCGACATTAACAGGTCAACTACTAATTATAGCCAAATTTGGGGAGATGAATCGCGTGAGGAAAGTGTTTACTTAGTTCTTGATGATGTGCGGAATACTCTTCTGACTATTTGCGGAAACAGAGTGGAAATGCATAATCTAATACAGGACGTTGGCAGGGAAATCCTCAATCAAGAAGTCATGGTTGGGATGGGTCGTAGACTGTATTGCCTTAAGAGCATTCAACCTCTTCTAGATATTGAAGCAACCAAACCAAATGGAGAAGACAATGTGAGTAACAAAGGCTATTTGGTTTGTCACTAGTCTTATATCTTCATGTCAAGACTTAAATCTTGGATATGTGCCCCAAGTTCTTGATCGCTCTGCTTTCTCTTGTATTTATCTTTTCAGGGGAATGAAGACATTGAAAGCATATTACTGGAAGCATCTTGTTTGAGCTTTGTTGTGGACCCTGACGCGTTTCAGGATATGTGTAATCTTTGGCTGCTGAAAATTTACAGCTCGGCTCCTGAAAAGCGCCCTGGACTCGATCTTTCCAAGGGTCTAGTATCTCTACCTTATGAGCTACGGCTTCTCCATTGGGAGAATTACTCGCTGCGAAACTTGCCGGAAGAATTTGATCCTGACAACTTTGTGGAACTGAATATGCCTTACAGTCAACTTGAGGAACTTTGGGAAGAATCCAAGGTAAATTCAACTTTTTGGCATGCTTTACTTATTCTATAACTCAAGTCTTGACAGTATCACTTTCATTCAGAACCTCAAGTCGCTGAAGACAATCAATCTTCATCATTCTGAGAAACTACTTGACATCCAAGAACTTTCAGACGCTCACTATCTTCAGCCTGATCGATCTCCAAGGCTGTACTAGCTTGCAGAGCTTTCCAAAAATAGAGCATTTAAATAATCTTCAGGTTCTCAATCTCTGTGGCTGCACAGGGATCAAAGAATTTCCAGACATTCCACCAAACATCAAAGAACTCTGTCTCAAGGGAACTAGCATAAGCGAAATACCCTCATCAATTGATTCTCTCTCAAGACTAGTCAAGCTGGACCTAGGGAACTGCAAAGAGCTTCTGAATTTTCTAGTGAAGATCTACAACATGGAGTCTCTTCAACAGCTCAATCTTTCTGGCTGCAAAAGGCTCAAGAGCTTTCCAGAGATCCCAAACCGAGTAAGGAATCTCCAGTATCTTTATCTAAGCGGTACAGCAATTGAGGAATTACACACTTCACTTTCTAACATGATTTGGCTAAAAGTGCTGGAAGTGAGCAGAAGCCTTAAGCCACCTTTCAGCCTAAAGGACTTAAAGGATCTGAAGATTGTTGAAATAGATGAAGAGATTCACACATCCTCTTGAGAATGAATATGCATGGGGTACGTATAAAGTATTAGCTAATGTTAATTTTTCAATAAGAGTTTTAGGAAATTACCTAAGACTTATATATTATTTACTTCTTTTCATAAGAGTGCTTTGCGATTTTGCTATGGATAGTTTATGAGACTCATCCAAACTACAAAAATGCTTTGCGATATTGTTATTCTTGTTAAGTTATTTCAGTTTTGATAAAGCGTGTGTTGTGTTATAGGATGGTTCATGATTCTTAAGTCTAATTAACAGAATCTGGAGGATATTAAGCTCAGTGTCAAGTATAGTTATTTCTGCTATGTGATTCTTTGGAACCAAAAATAGGAAAAACAGTAGCTGCTTGCTCACACTCAGAAACTCAAGTAACAACTTGCATGAAAAATAAAGTTGTTGTTGAGACTGGATCAGTCTTTTTCTTTTGCAGAATTTGAGATCCAGCAGAGGCGAAATACTAAGTTGTATTGCCTGTGATACATGCCTTATCTTTAATCTCGAAAACATCATGGGAGGATTTGAAAACAAAATTGGCTTGATCGTGCAAGAATGGCACAACCAGAGAGTAAATGTTAGAGGTAAAAAGGATGAGCAGACGCCAATGGGGAAGAGTAATAAGACATCTGCCAAGGGTTTATCAGATAATCAGGAATTGTATGAACCTCTTCCATTACTCCTCCCGCCATCTCAACGGTAGAGTTCAGTGAATGCAGCCTCTCGCTTAGCTCAACGAGCTGAGCTCGCAGAACGCTGTTCTCGTATTCGATATCCATGTAAGCATTGGAAACCGCTACAACCTGGTTCTGGAGGTAAGAGTTCTCGTATACAAGAAGATTCTCTCTTGATAGATCCATCTGAACTTGACCCAATGCTAGGATGTTCATACATTGGCCTTGTTGTTGTAGCATGTAGTCGACCTCCTTGACGATTATCTTTACGAAGTTACTCTCGTCACTGCGTAGGAAGAAACATGGTCAGACTCGGACACTATTGAAACTGAAGCTAACCTCGATTTCATTTAGAGATTTGACCGCATGATAAAATACAATGGAGAATCAGAACAAATATATTAGTAGGACTGCTGCTTTTGAGCGACTCTTAATCATACTCAATTTTACCGAAACAATATAAAATTTTCGAATCAAATTAATTGAATTTACCTAAACACTAGGGAGTAACCTGCACAGAGGGTAGGGTAAAATATTTATTAATTGATTTATAATATATAATTTCAAAATTATATATAAAAAATAAAATTTTGAAAAAAAACATTCTTAGTTGATTTATAATATTGAATTTGAAAATTATATTGTAAACTATATATACATTAAAATTTTGATAACTTTTAAATAATGAAAACTTGTGTGAAAAATTTAGAACAAAATTATGTAATAGATATTGTTTAAATTTGATATATTTGCAAGTTAGAATTAATACCATATATAATAGAATATAATATAAAATAGTTTAATAAAAAAAGAAACCTAATTGATATTTTAGTATAATTATTTTATAAATATATGAATTTATCTAATTTGAATCCTGTTTATACATAGGTTCATATATATATATATATACACATATAATATTATATCGACTTAGACATCCAGCAAATTAGACATCGATATGTGACACTAAAAACCTTCTAAGAACCAGCTCTTAAAGTTCTTAAAATAAAATTATTTTTCATTTAATTTTAATTTGTTGCATTAAGAACCCTGCTAAAAACCCCAATTGATACATCATCATCATGGCACACTAATACATAAACCCTGTTATATATCATCATGGGTCATGGCATACTAATACATGAAGGCAAGTTATTCTTTTAAAGTGAGGACCTAACCGAACCATAGTTCAGTTCAGTTACTTCCGATAGAACTCTAGTCAAACCGAACTACCCAATGAACCGAATATACTATCTCAGCCCTGGAATTTTACATTTGGCGGGGTATTAAAGTATGTGATGAAACTTTACCTTTTCTTGTTGAAGGTCAGGCAAAATTTGTGGGAGAGGGATGCTAACGCCTCTTTCCATCTCTTGGTTCTTGGTTTATCACACCGATATTCCCACTCTCGTTCCCTGAATTTATCCCCGAATGCTCCCATGAGTCGTTTCACGGTGACTGGTTCCACATTGTAAAAGATGGGAATGACCTGAAACTACGACGTGATCAGTAATAAAAGAAAAAAAATATTCTTGGGTCGATTTTTACTTGAGAGTCAGGTTTAAAAACGCAATAGACGCTAGTCGGACGGCTAGATTGGGCCTAGCTCATAACAAAAAAAAAAAAGACAGATTAATCGGATATTATGTGTGGACCTAGTTTTTACCTATAAATGTCATTATATATTATTATCAGAAACTAATACTAATTATTCTATGTAGTCTGGTGGTAAGTGTCCCTTTCTCCCTTAGAATAGGTCGCAGGTTCGAGGAAACAACGCGTTTTTGTTTATTTTTGGCGATTTTTCATTAAATTAAGGAAAAATGTTTTCCAGCTACACGAAGGAACGGCCAGTACATGGCTACACATGCAGACTAATACAATGTCTAAAAACCTACACGAACTTTATGTCGCATATGACGAGATGGTGTAATATGATGTTTTCATGGTGCCAACATCACAGGTCTGAAAACCGATCATCGGAACAGTTAAACGACGACGGATTACGACACCGGAAGTTTGCAAACCGGTTTAACCCAATTTATACCCAAAAAAAAAACTAACCTAAATTCCCGACTCCTATCAACATCATCTTCTTCCTCTCTCTAAAAAGAACACGAAATCGAAGAACATAAATCGAAGAGCAGACAAACTTTTTGTTAGATGGATCAAAGGAGTCTACCTCGCTCGTCTCGTTAACCTCACTGACCGCACCGTCTCCTCCATCCCCGTCTCCACCTCCGGTCTCTTCGTCATCCTCGGGAACATGTACAAGGTCGTCTCCTCACGATCTCTCACGCCAATCTCTCCGGAACCATCCCCAAGTCCTTCCACTCCAATCTCACATTCATCGATTTATCAGATAATCTCATCAAAGGCTCAATACCCACTTCGCTTACTCTCCTCTCCAATCTCAAAGCTCTAAACTTGTCGGCGAACTCCATCTCCGGCGAGATACCCGACGGCATCGGCGACATAATCTCGCTAAAGAACCTATCTTTAGCTTCGAACAAGCTGTCGGGACCAATCCCTGATTCGATCTCGTCCATTCAGGACCTTACACATTTAGATCTGTACGGAAACCAGCTAAACGGCACCGTTCCGAGATTCATCTCCAAGATGAAGAACCTCAAGCACTTGAATCTCGCTAACAATGCCTTCCACGGAGTCCTTCCTTTCAATGCCAGCTTCCTCAAGAAGTTCGAAGTGTTCAAAATCAGAGGAAACAGTGATCTCTGTTACAACCACACTGTCTTGTCGTCGAAGATGAAGTTGGGGATTGCTCCTTGCGATAAACACGGTTTGCCTTTGTCTCCGCCGCCGCAGAAGGAAGATTCGACTTCTGATTACGATTACGACAATGAAGATGATACTAGTGAGAAGAAAAAAGAAGAGCATCATGGTCCTAACAAGGTTGTGCTTGGTGTTGCCATTGGACTTTCTTCACTTGTCTTCTTAATCATCTTCTTGATCCTTCTCGCAAAATGGTGTGGTTGATTCATACCAAGAAAGCTGTTATCTTTTCTTCTTATTCGTTCGTTAGTGAATAAAGAAAAACGGAAAAGAAAAAGCACTAATCTTTGAGAAGTGATTAGGGTTCTTAGTTTCTTACGGGATGAAGAAGAAGATGATTGTGATTCTTTGGAGAACAACCGAACCGGTTCTCCGCACCAATCCCGGTTTAGTCTATTTTGTTTTTGCTATTTTACTTTGATTTCACATTTGAGCGAGTATAATTATTTTCTTCTTCTTCCAATTAGTTTTATGATTCTGTTGTAACTGTTCCGATGATCGGTTTTCAGACATGTGATGTTGGCACCATGAAAACATCAGATTACACCATGTCGTCATGTGCGACATAAAGTTCGTGTAGGTTTTTAGACATTGTATTAGTCTGCATGTGTAGCCATGTACTGGCCGTTCCTCGTGTAGCTGGAAAACATTTTTCCTTAAATTAAAGGCAAAAAGACAAAAATGCCCTCAACTACAACCTTTCTCTCTTTCACGAACATACAAACCCTCCCTTTCTTGTATTTTTTTCGCGATTCTATCATTTTTCATTGGTTTTTCTTGTTTTTTTAATAGCAAATCATGACAGATCTACTAATAATTATCAATCCCACGCTTGAATCGTAGAAAAACGATATTTTTTTTACAGCCCGATTTTTTGACCGTATAAGGCAAAGGGGAGGTGGCTGGTGGCCGTCGAGCGCCGCAGCGGCGATTATATGGGCGCCTAGAGCGCGTTTTCGAACACGGCTTGAGAGACAGTTCAAACACACCTCGAGCAAACCTTGATCTGCACGTTCCTTGATCTTGACGAGCTCGTCTAAGCACCATCTCGATTCCGTGTACCTCTCGGAGAATATGACCAAAGCAATGGTCGACTCCTCGATCCTCACAAAGAGATTGGTCAGATCTTCGCCTCTCCTCTCGAGTTCGTCAATGAAGACGTTGATCCCATGTCTCTGGAGAGCTTCCACGAGATGGCTTACGAAACCGTAACGCAGCTCCTCTCCCCGGAAATTGACGAACACCTGAGGTTGCAGCGGCGGCCCCAACGGCGATAGGTGGCGGCTGTTCATGACGTGCATTGTACAATGTAGGAGGGCCAGACAGCTCGTGCGGCGTAAGAACAACGTTTTCACTCACAGTTGGTAAACTCAATGTCGCTCCGAAATCGAAACTAAACGAGGAAGTAAGAACAATCTGTTTTAGATAGAGAATAGTGAACGAAGATCTGTGTTTACTTAGAAACTTGATCGATGATATAAGCAAGGACTTCCATGAGGTTTATATAAAATCGGATCCAAAATATCTAGCAAGCATAATTTTACCCCAAAAAAAAAAAAATATCTAGCATATCTGGGTTCTTCTAAAACGTCAATGGCCCTTGGATCAAAATGATCTACCGGTCGACATTGATTATTCAGATACTTCTTCGTTTTTATAAATAAATATACACACAAATATGACGAATCGACCAAAAAAGTAAAGAAAAATTTGCACCTTTCACATTTCACGTTTATATTTTTTTCTTGCCGTCATCAAATATCTTTTTGTTATAATAATACTGATATTTATTATATCAGAAATAATAAATAAAGACAAAAATTCATACCCGCAGAGTTTTTAGAACACCGAGAATAAATGAGAAACAAGAGAGAGAAGATATGAACTTATATTGAAGTTGTGAATTGTGTGTTTATGAACGAACGAAACGTTCGTTTATATAGAAAATAAAAGTGGTTACTGTGCATGTGAATAGTGACAGTGGGCTCCACAATCAAAATTTTCTTCCGTCTATCGACGTTTTTCTTCCTGCCTTATATGACTTTCGTGACACTCCCCCTTGGAGACCAATGTCATATTCTGCTAAACGCCTTTGTTGCCTCGTTAAAAACCTTGAAAAACCCAATGGGAAAAAACCATAGCAAGGTAAAAGAGTACAACTGCGCAAGCTCCCCCTTGATTAAGGTTGTCTTTAGAGATCTTGTTGACGACGCATTCCAATACTATGTACATGCTTCCTGAACATAGTGGTGGGTAGTGATTTTGTGAAAAGATCAGCTGCGTTGTCGCATGAACGGACATATCTCACTTCAATCTCCTTATTCCTCTCGAGTTCTTGGATGTACATGAACAACTTCGGAGGTATATGTTTCGTTCTATCACTTTTGATATATCCTTCCTTCGTTTGAGCAACACAAGCAGCATTATCTTCATACAAGATTGTTGATTCGTATCTCCGAGAATCCCACTGCTTGATCGGATGTGTCGGCTTATTGATCTTAGTGAAACACATTCTCTACTTGCTTCATGGAGTGCAATAAGTTCAGCATGATTCGAGGAAGTAGCCACCAGTGTCTGCTTCTGAGAACGCCAAGATATAGCAGTGCCTCCGATCGTGAAAACGTATCCCGTTTGTGATCGGGCTTTGTGTGGATCCGATAGGTATCCTGCATCTGCAAAACCGACCATTTTACCTTTTGAATTTTTAGGATAAAATAATCCTAAGTCAGTGGTCCCTTGAAGGTAACGGAAAACATGTTTAATTCCATTCCAATGTCTTCGCGTAGGGGACGAACTGAATCTTGCCAAAAGATTAACAGCAAATGATATATCAGGCCGTGTGCAATTTGCAAGATACATCAGAGCTCCAATTGCACTTAGATATGGTACTTCAGGACCAAGTATCTCTTCGTTTTCCTCATGTGGTCGGAATGGATCATTTTCAATATTAAGTGACCTTACGACCATGGGAGTACTGAGTGGAGTTGCCTTATCCATGTTAAATCTTTTTAACACTCTTTTGGTATATGTGGATTGGTGCACAAATATACCCTTTTCAGAATGCTCAATCTGAAGGCCAAGACAATACTTTGTCTGCCCGAGATCTTTCATCTCAAATTCTCCTTTTAAATAATCTGATGCTTTCTGTATCTCATCATGAGTTCCGATTATGTTTAGATCATCAACATATACTGCGATTATTACAAATCCAGTTTCTGTTTTCTTAATGAAAACACATGGGCATATAGGATCATTTACATATCCTTCTTTTGTTAAATGCTCACTGAGACGATTATACCACATACGTCCAGACTGCTTTAACCCATATAATGATCTTTGCAATTTGATTGCACATAACTCTTTTGGTTTAGATTTTAATGCTTCTGGCATCTTAAATCCATCGGGAACTCTCATATAGATATCAGTATCCAATGACCCGTATAAATATGCCGTAACGACATCCATAAGTCGCATCTCTAGATTTTCATCAGCCGCCAGACTCATCAAGAATCTGAACGTGATTGCATCCATAACAGGAGAATACGTTTCCTCGTAGTCTATTCCAGGTCTTTGTGAAAAACCTTGGGCTACGAGACGAGCTTTATATCTCGTGATCTCATTTTTCTCATTTCGTTTGCGAACGAAAACCCACTTAGATCCAACTGGTCTCACATCTTTGGGTGTGAGCATAATGGGTCCAAAAACCTCTCGTTTATTAAGCGAATCAAGTTCGACTTGTATTGCATCTTTCCATTTTATCCAGTCATGTCTTTTTTGACATTCATATACAGACTTTGGCTCTGGATCTTCATTTTCCTCATTTATTTCTTGTGACAAAAGATATGAGAAAACATCATCGAGATCATCTATTTCTTTTCTTTTCCATATCTTTTGATTATGGATATAATTGATAGAAATCTCATGATTTTCTTCGGGATTTTGATGCTCTACATTATCATGGGTCTCATGATTTGTTTCCTCCAAAGTACTTTCTGCTACTTTGGGTGTTTCATGAGTTTCAACTTTCTTTTGTTTCTTATGATTCTTAGTTTTAGAACCAACGGGCCTGCCACGCTTCCGGCGTGTTTCAGACTCACGTGTATCATCTGCTTTCCCACGTTCTTGTGGTATTTCAATACGAGCAGGAGCATTTGCAGCCGGTATATGAGATTTAGTTACCGTTTTGGTATCCGCAAATGCATCAGGAAGTTGATTTGCTATGCTTTGCAAATGCATAATTCGTCGAACTTCTAGTTCTGACTCTTTGTAGGAGGATCAAGGTGTAATAAGGATGGCACACTCCATTTGATTTCCTTCACTACTTGTTTATTTTCTCCCCCTAGAATCGGGAACACTTTTTCATCAAAGTGACAATCGGCAAAACGTGCCGTAAAGACATCACCAGTCTGTGGTTCTAGGTATCGTACAATTGATGGAGAATCACAACCAACATATATTCCCAACCTTCTTTGTGGTCCCATCTTTGTGCGTTGTGGTGGTGCTATAGGCACATATACTGCACAACCAAAGATTCTGAGATGGGAAATATTTGGTTCTCGACCAAATGCCAACTGAAGTGGGGAATACTTATGGTATGCACTTGGTCTTATCCGAATCAGTGCTTCAGCATGCAAAATAGCATGTCCCCATACAGAGGTTGGAAGTTTAGATCTCATGATCAACGGTCTTGCAATCAATTGCAGACGTTTAATTAATGATTCAGCCAAGCCATTTTGAGTATGAACATGGGCTACAGAATGTTCAACTTCAATTCCCGTTACCATACAATAATCTTTGAATGCTTGGGATGTGAATTCACCAGCGTTGTCTAATCTAACTCTTTTAATGGGATAATCAGAAAACTGAGTTCGCAGTTTGATTATCTGAGTTAGAAATCTCGCAAATGCCATATTTCGAGATGATAATAGACAAACGTGTGACCATCTACTGGATGCGTCAATTAATACCATAAAATAGTGGAATGGTCCACAAGGTGGATGTATTGGTCCACAAATATCGCCTTGAATTCTTTCAAGAAACTTTGGTGATTCTTTATCAATTTTACTTGGCGATGGCCTTATGATCAACTTACCAAGGGAGCATGCTGCACATGTCATTTTATTCCCTGATAAATCTCATGGATTTTCAGTGAATGACCATGTGAGCTCTCAATGATTTTCCGCATCATTGTGGTGCCTGGGTGTCCAAGGCGATCATGCCACAATGTGAAATCCTCAGGATTTCTTTTGATCACAAGGTTTGATTCAATTGCATCTATATAAGTATGATGCAAACCAGAAGGGAGTTTTGGGAACTTCTCCAAAATATGCCTTTTGCCAGATATATCAGAAGTTATATACAAATACTTCTTTCCATTCTCAGTTGCAGACTGAGTATCATATCCATGAAGGTATATGTCATTAAAACTCAACAAATTCCTTTTGGACTTCGGAGAATACAAGGCATTGTTTATGGAAATTTTTGTTCCATTAGGCAACATAAAGTTGGCTTTGCCAATTCCTTCAATCACGTCTGCAGGACCTGAGATTGTATTGACAATTATCCTTCTTGGTTTTATATCAGAGAAATATTTATTTTCTCTTAGAATAGTGTGCGTTGTTCCACTATCTATTATGCAAATTTCTTGCATTTTCTTGGATTTTATTCCATCCGCATTTTGATCCATTTCTGTAATTAAGACAAAGATCAATAAAGAGAAAGTGAAATTTATTCATAGAAAACACATGATAATTATACATTAGTAATTATAAGAAACCAACATTATTTGTTTAAAAACTGAAAAAAAAACGTAATAATTATACATGGCATTATTGGAGACTATTCAGCAGTCTCATTACAAGCATTTCCGTAATTCTCTTCAGGAGTGGTCTCAGTCGAGCTCATTCATAAAGTCTGAAGAGTCGAGGTACGATGTACCAGCAAAGTCTTCTGTGAGGTTCACCTCCTTTGCTTTTCCTTTTAATGACTCTTTGTACAACTTACAAAGGTGTGGAGGAGTACGGCATGTACGAGACCAATGCCCTTTGCTTCCGCATCTGTAGCACACTGTCTCACGCTTCTGGGTGATATCCTCTTGAGTTTCTTTCTCTTTGGATTGATGTTCAGATCGGATCCATTTGTTAGATCCTCTCCCCTTAAAATTATAAGCTCTTCCACGTCCGCGATTAAATCGACGGCCACGACCCCGATAACTTTGGAATTTTCTTCCAGAATTTTCCACGGCCGTAGCATTCACTTCAGGGAATGCTTTGGCTCCCGTAGGTCGAGAATTGTGGTTTTTGATTAGGAGCTCATCATTCTTCTCTGCGAGAATGAGCGTCACTATCAATTCCGAGAACCTTGTGTACCCACATCTTCTATATATTTTTGGCAAGACATGCTGCTCTTTATGAAATGTGAGGTATGTCTTCTCAAGCATTTCATCTTCGGAGATAGAGTGACCACAATATTTCAATTGTGACACTATTCTCAACATAGCAGAATTGTAGTCTGCAACCTTTTGAAAATCCTGAAACCTCAGGTTCTTCCACTCTTCCAGAGCGTGAGGAAGATTTACTTCCCTCTGGTTGTCAAACCTCTCTTTTAAGGCTTGCCACAGTTCAGCTGGGTCTTTTATGTGCGCATAGTCATGCGTTACATTTTCATCAAGGTGTTGCCTTAAGAAAATTATCGCTTCAGCTTTATTTTCAGCGGGGGATTTGTTTCCACTTTTGATAGTGTCTGTTAGCTTTTTCATTTCCAGATAAAGCTCAACATTTGTAATCCAAGCGATATAGTTTGCTCCAGTAATTTTGAGAGCCGGGAACTTGAGCTTTTCAATGTTTGCCATTTTGATTTTCTAAAACAAAATCATAAAACTTTATTAGTGTGGTAATAATAACTCATTTAAAATGAGCCGTTTACATGAATAATCCAAGCAATTACAAGGAAAAACAATGCACAAAAAGTAAAACAACGATTAAGGAAAATTCTGCCGGAGTAAAATCTCCCATGCAAAGACCATAAATCGATGTAAAAGTTACAATCGCACATAAAATTAAAAGCAAACGGATCATCATTCTCATCATTCTTACAAAAAAAATAGATGAAAAATATTTGTGAAATATTTGAGAGAAGAAGAGAGAAGATATGAAATCGATGAGTGAAATGAAATGAGTGAGGGATGAGTTTATTTATAGATCGAAAAACACTGTTCATAGCCGTTGAAAATCACTGTTCATAGCCGTTGGATGTAGCCGTTGGAGAGTAAAAATTTTGTGAAAAAATCTTTGTGACCGTTATGAAAAAGGCTACCGGAAAAACTGAATTTTTGATTAAATCCGTACTACTTCTTCCCAGTTGGACAAGAAGGTGCTCTTTAACGGAACAGGGGTTCCTGGAGATGTACGTTGATATGAGTCTAGATTTATTCGCCTGAGGAATAAATGAGACCGCAATCTTATTTTGAACACAAAAATATGCATATTTAATTTATAATGATTATAATATAAACAGATATATAATCAGAAAATTATGGTGATTTAATCATCCACATTGAAACAATAAATAAATATGCGGTGGCTCAGCCATCCATTATGACATTAACAATAAAATTATACAGGTGGCTCGGCCATCCATTATAATATTAACAATAAAATTATACAGGTGGCTCAGCCATCCATTATAACATTAACAGTAAATAAATAATTATGGTGCTTTTAGCAGCCATGATATAGTGCAGGTAAATTAAATAACGAGGCGACAAACCGCCCACGGTAATATTAAGAAAATAATGGTGCGTTAAACAACCATTACAATAATAATAAATATTATATAGGCGGGTATCCCGGCCATTATAACAGAATAAATATTACATATATATATAGCCCATATCGTAGAACGATCGTGCTGATAACGTGTTATAATAATACTGATAATTTATTATATCGGAAATAATTAAATAAAGACAAAAATTCATACCCGCAGAGTTTTTAGAACACCGAGAATAAAATGAGAAACAAGAGAGAGAAGATATGAACTTATATTGAAGTTGTGAATTGTGTGTTTATGAACGAACGAAACGTTCGTTTATATAGAAAATAAAAGTGGTTACTGTGCATGTGAATAGTGACAGTGGGCTCCACAATCAAAATTTTCTTCCGTCTATCGACGTTTTTCTTCCTGCCTTATATGACTTTCGTGACACTTTTATTATAAACTTTTTTGTTGTTGCATATTTCACGTATTTGGCCCATTTAACATAAGAGACCGAAGGCAAATTGGGTCATGACTGCGTTAATGTGGACGTCCAAAGACTAAAGACGACGTGGTTCGATTGCCTTAGCCGCAGTTTGGAGGAGAAGCATAAATACGAATATTCAAAAGTTAAAAGCCTTTCCCGAGAGTGGTGGAGGCAGAAAACTTGCTCAGTAAAGGGATCATTGCTAAAGCAACCTTAAACAAGATGAAAGAAAGGTAACTACATATCCCCATTGCTTCGTTCCAGGCTTCGAGGGCCATACTTGTCACCAAATGTGAAGAAGCTCGACATTAATAGGTCTGTTACTAATCAAAGCCAAATTTGGGGAGATGAGTCGCGGGAGGAAAATGTTTACTTAGTTCTTGATGATGTGCGGAGAAACAGAGTGGAAATGCATAATCAAGAGGTAATGGTTTGGATGGGTAGCAGATCGTGCGGGGTTAAGAGCATTCAACCACTGCTAGAAGATGAAGAAACCAAACCAAATGGGGAAGACAATTAGAGTAGCAAAGGCACGTTGGTCTGTCACTGTTCTTAACAATATTACTTTGTTATAAAGAACCTCAAGTCGCTGAAGACAATCAGTCTTTATTATTCGGAGAAACTAGTTGACATCCAAGAACTTTCAGAAGCTCACTATCTTCAGCTGATCGTTCTCTGAGGCTGTACTAGCTTGTAGAGCATTTAAATCATCTGCAGGTTCTCAATCTTTGTGACTGCACAGGGGTCAAAGAAGTTCCAGACATTCCCCCAAACATCAAAGAACTCTGTCTCAAGGGGACTAGCATAAGCGAAATACCCTCATCCATTGAGTCCCTCTCAACACTAGTCAAGCTGGAACTAGGGAACTTGTTGAACTTCTCACTTGATCTTGTTAGAATAAGTTCCATTGAGTCCCTTTCTTTTTATCTTTCAATCTGGTTTTCTTTCTCTCTTGACTATCTTTGGCTTCTTTAATTTCTTTTGTTTACAGAGACAACAAGAGAAACTCTTAACACTTAAACACCACATTGCTAACATTGATCTCTTGGATGATTCTTACAACACATACTTATACTATTTGTTACAACTTGATTTCTTGGACTCTAGACTTAACAACTACTAGTTCTTACCCCTAGAAACTTAGACTAGTTTTACAAGCAAGGTTAACCAACTAACCTTCTTACACAACAACTCTTTTGCCACTTAGCTAGATTTGAGCCAACAAAACACACTTCCTTGTTTGGGCTTCAATTACTCAGCTGGCTTAATTGTCTCCTCAAAACAAAACCAGACAAAGCCCAATTTCTCTTTCTGTTGACTTTGCTTCCTTTTTGTTGGCTCTTCTCCTTCTTCTTCTCTGTTTTTCATCTTCTTCTCCTTCTTCTTCACTTGATGTTCACTTTTTCTATTGCAGATTTAATCAAAGGATTGAACTCCAACAAAACTGCAAATAGCTTCTGAATTTTCTAGTAAAGATCTACAAGATGAATTTTCTTCAACTGCTCAATCTTTCTGGCTGCAAAATGCTCAAGAGCTTTCCAGAGATCCCAAACTGAGTAGCGAATCTCTAGTATCTTTATCTAAACGGTACAGCAATGGAGGAATACACATTTCCCTGTCTAACATGATTTGTCTAAAAGTGCTGGAAGTGAGCAGAAACTTAAGCCACCTTTCAGCCTGAAGGACGTAAAAGGATCTGAAGATTGTTGAAATAGAATCAGATGAAGAGATTCACACGTCCTCTTGAGAATGAATGTGAACGGTACGTATTTGCTAATGTTATTTTTTCAATAAGATTTATTTTTGATATTTAGGAAATTACCTAAGACTTCTATATTGTTTACTTCTTTTCATAAGACTGCTTTGCGATTTTGTTATAGATAGTTTATGAGACTCACCCAAGCTACAAAGTGCTTTGCGGTTTTGTTATTGTTGGTTATATGATGGTTCATGATCCTTAAGTCTAATTAACAGAATGTGGAGGACATTAAGTTCAGTGTCAAGTATTGTTATTTCTGCTATGTGATTCTTTAATTGGAACCAAAAATAGGAAAAAACAGTAGCTTCTCACACTCAAGAACTCCCTTGATGTTTTCGAGATTAAAAAATGTTGTTGAGATTGGATTAGTCTTTGTCTTTTGCAGAATTTGAGATCCAGCAAAGACGAAATACTAAGTTGTATTGGTTGTGAATCATGCGTTATCTATAATCTCGATAACATCAAGAGAGGATTCGAAAACAAAAGGGGCTTGATCGTGCAAGAATCACACAACCAGAGAGTAAACGTTAGAGGTAAAAAGTATCAGCAGATGCCAACGTTGGCTGCGAAGAGTAAGACATCTGCCAACGGTTTATCAGAAAATCAGGAATTGTATGAACCTCTTCTATGACTCCTTCCGCCATCTCAACGATAGAGTTCAGTGAGTGCAACCTCTCGCTTAGCTCAAGGAGCTGAGCTCGTAGAACGCTGTTCTCGCATTCGATATCCATGTAAGCATTGGAAACCACTACAATCTGGTTCTGGATGTAAGTCTTCTCGTGCACAAGAAGACTCTCTCTAGATAGATCCATCTGAACTTGACCCAGTGCTAGGATGTTCATACACTGGCCTCCTCCTTGTCCTTGTAGCGTTCTCTCGACCTCCTTAACGATCATCCTTACGAGTTTACTCTCGTTACTGCGGAGGAAAAAACATGGTCAGACTCGGACACTCTTACAATTGAACCTAACCTCGATATCATTTAGAGATTTGTGGGGGTATTGATAAGTGTTGAAATTTTACCTTTTCTTGTCAAAAGTGAGGCCAAT
This sequence comes from Isatis tinctoria, assembly GCA_010577795.1. NCBI lineage: Eukaryota > Viridiplantae > Streptophyta > Magnoliopsida > Brassicales > Brassicaceae > Isatis > Isatis tinctoria. Next base: position 12,880,400 of record CM021250.1, on the reverse strand, counting down.
TTTGCAGGAGATAGATGCTAAAGCTTCTTTCCATCTCTCGGTTCTGAGTTTATCACACCGATATTCCCTTTTCCGATCCCTGAACTGATCGCCGAATGCTCCCCTGAGTTGTTTCACGGTGACTGGTTCCACATTGTAAAAGATCGGAATGACCTGAAAGTACGAAATCTGTAAGAATCTAAGCGTAATAAAAGAAAAAAAATAATAATAATAATTTGGTCGTTTGTACTTGAGAGACAGTCAAATGCACCTTGAGCAAACCTTCATCTGCACGTTTCTTGATCTTGACGAGCTCGTCTAAGCACCATATCGATTCGGTGTATCTCCTGGAGAATATGACCAAAGCGATGGTGGACTCCTCGATCCTCACAAAGAGATTGGTCAGGTCTTCGCCTTTCCTCTCGAGTCTGTCTATGAAGACGTTGACCCCATGTCTCTGCAGAGCTTCCACGAGATGGCTTACGAAACCGCAACGCAGCTCCTCTCCCCTGAAACTGACGAACACCTGATGTTGCAGCGGCGGCCCCAACGGCGATAGGTGGCGGCTGTTGACGTGCATTGTACAATGAAGGAGGGCCAGACAGCTCGTGCGGCTTAACCACAATACGGTTTCACTCACAGTTTTTGAATAATGTCGCTCGAAATCGAAACTCAACTGGGAAGTAAGAACAATCGGTTTTACACAGATTGGAGAAAAAAAAACCAGTTTGAATAAAAGATACTTAGAAAATTGATTGTTGGTTAAGTTGAGGGCTTCTAGGAGGTATTTATAAGTTCGGATCCGAAATTTCCGCAGACTTTTGTTCTTCTCAAAACGTCAGTGGCCCTTGGATCAAAATATCTAGTGGTCGAGATCGATTGAATATCTAGATACTTCCTCGTTTCACACATGTCTCGCTGGACAAGGGAATAATGCGCCTTTCATATTTCACGTATATATTTAAGTTAGGCCCTAATTTAACTCTTGCAAAATAATTAATTGGCCCAGTTAACATAAGAGACCCAAAGACAAATGGATCCTGACTGCGTTAAATGTTGGGCGTCCAAAGACTAAAGACATCAAAGAAGTGTGTCTCAAGAGGGCTAGCATAAGCGACATACCCGCATTCATGGAGTCCCTTTCAAAACTAGTCTAGCTGGATCTATGGAACTTCCAAGAGCTTCTGAATTTTCTTGTAATTTATCTACAACATGGAGTCTCTTACTACTCAATATTTCTGGCTGCACTGCGCTCAAGAGCTTACCGGAGATCCCAAAACGAGTAGGGACTTTCCAGAATCTTTATCTCAGCGTTACAGCCATCGAGGAATATTTACACACTTTTGGCTGAAATTGCCGGAAGTGAACAGGAACCGTAAGCTGCCTTTCAGCTTGAATGGACATAAATGGTTGTTGAAATAGAAACAAGAGAATATACATTGTCTTGAGAACTAATGTGGAGGATTATCATACTCTTTGGAACCACTGTCATTAGAAACAAAAAATAGGAAACAACAGTAGCTGCTTGCTCATGGACTCATACTCTCATAGTCAGTAAACTCAAGCAACAAATTGCATGGAAAATTAAGTTTCTGTTAAGATGGGATCAGTCTTTTTCTTTTGCAGAATTTGAGATCCAGCAAAGACGAAATACTAAGTCGTTATAGCTTGTGAATCATGCATTATCTTTTATTTCGAAAACAAAAGGTGCTTGATCGTGCAAGAATCACACAACCAGAGAGTAAATGTTAGAGGTAAAATATATCAGCAGAGGCCAACGTTGGCTGTGAATAGTAAGACATCTTCCAGGGTTTATCAGAAAATCAGGAATTGTATGAACCTCTTCCATGACTCCTTCCGCCATCTCAAAGATAGAGTTTAATGAATGCAGCCTCTGGCTTAGCTCAAGGAGCTGAGCTCGAAGAACGCTGTTCTTGCATTCGATATCCATGTAAGCTTTGGAAACCAATGCAATCTGGTTCTCAATGTAAGAGTTCTCGTGCACAAGAATACTCTCTCTTGATATATCCATCTGAACTTGACTCAGTGGTAGGATGTTCATACACTGGCCTCCTCCTGAAAATTTATCGAGCGTGAAATTCCCTTGTCCTTGTAGCGTTCTCTCGACCTCCTTAACGATGATCCTTACGAATTTACTCTCGGTACTGATCGATAGGAAAAAACATTGTCAGACTTGTTAGAACTCGTTTTTTGAGAAAATGGTTTTAGACCATTTGCCGTTATATTTCCGGATGAAGACGTTCGTTGGAATGACCGGATGTTGATCACTATAAAAAGTAGTGTAATCACATGTCAAAGTGGTTGTGAATGAGAAATGGAGGTCCAAAGTGGAAAAAGAGATATGTGGACCGGATTCGAATTCCGAGCTTCGGGATTTGACAAATGGGCTTGCGGTCTAAAAGATTAATTCTTTTACCTAAAGTCATTTGCAAATTTATTGTTGATTAAGTCAACAAATATATTTCTCTTTTAGGTAATTTTTGTGACTTAAAAACAAGAACAAAGGAGGCCTATGAGAAATTGTGTGCGCTGCAGATGAATATTTTGCAGAACCCTGATCCGGAAATGATACTGGAAGAGCGAAGAGCTTATGACAGATGGTCTATACTATCCCAGATAGAGGAGAAGGTAATAAGTCAAAGGGCAAAACTACACTGGCTGAATGTGGGAGATGGCAACCACAAGCAATTTTACAATGCAGCAACAGTCCGCAAAGTCTGTAATACGATTTGTGAAATCCAACGAGATGATGGGTCAATAGCTAGCACACAAGAGGATATCAAAAAAGAAGCTGTGGAATATTTTGAGAGATTTCTTTCTCATCAGCCTACTGAGTATCAAGGTATATCCGAGGAAGAACTAAAAGAGCTTATGGGATTTGAATGTGATATAAGAGATCAAGCAATGCTTACGTATGGGGTCTCAGAAGAAGAAATTCAGAAAGTCTTGTTCAAGATGGCAAAGGACAAATCGCCAGGCCCTGACGGGTACACCGCCGAATTCTTTAAAGCAGCATGGCCTATTGTTGGGAAAGATTTTGTGACTTCAATACAATCTTTCTTTGACAAAGGATTTCTTCCAAAAGGTATCAACTCAACCATTCTGGCTCTAATACCTAAGAAAGAAGAAGCAATACAAATGAAGGATTATCGACCAATTTCATGTTGCAATGTCATATATAAAGTTATATCAAAGTTGCTGGCTAATAGGCTCAAAAGAATCCTGCCAAAATTCATCTCTCCACACCAGTCTGCTTTTGTAAAAGACAGGTTCTTGATGGAAAATGTGCTGCTAGCTTCAGAACTGGTTAAAAGTTATCACAAGTCAACGGTTTCCTCTCGATGTGCGGTAAAGATTGATTTGGCAAAGGCTTTCGATTCTGTGCAGTGGCCATTTTTGCTATCCACGCTCTCAGCCATTGGAATACCCGATAAATTCATTTTATGGATTCAGAAATGTGTTACTATGGCCTCATTTTCAGTGCAAGTCAATGGGGAACTGGCAGGTTACTTCAATAGTAAGCGTGGCCTTCGCCAAGGTTGTTCTCTATCTCCTTACCTCTTTGTAATATGCATGCAAGTCCTGTCGCGGATGCTAAACAGAGCTGCTATGAATCGTGAATTTGGCTACCACCCATATTGTAGTCAACTCAATCTAACTCACATGTGTTTTGCTGACGACATGATCATTTTCTCTGATGGGAAAAAACAATCCATTGCAGGCATTCTTAGTGTGTTTAAAGCTTTTGCAGAAATCTCTGGTCTTAACATCAGTCTCGAAAAATCTACTTTGTTTGTGGCTGGAGTTCGTGACAGTGATAAGGATTCCATCCTCTCTGATTTTCCTTTCGAAGCTGGCTCTCTTCCGGTTCGGTATCTTGGATTGCCTCTGACGACAAAGCAGATGAGAACCTCGGATTACACTCCCCTTATCGATAGGATCAAGAGCCGCATTAGCTCTTGGACTGTGCGGAATCTTTCTTTTGCTGGGAGACTACAACTTATTGCCTCGGTAATTCAGTCGATTACCAATTTCTGGCTCTCTGCTTTCAGATTGACCAAAGCATGTATTCAAGAGATAGATCGGCTATGTGCTGCGTTTCTTTGGTCTGGTCCTGACCTGAATCCCCATAAGGCTAAAGTTGCATGGAGTGAAGTATGTCGGCCAAAAATCGAAGGTGGTTTGGGTCTAAGATCGCTTACAGAAGTAAATAAGACATGCTGTCTAAAACTCTTATGGCGTATCACAAGCTCAAAAACTTCTTTATGGGTTCAATGGATCAAGCGCTACCTAATTAGAAAGAATTCGATATGGTCTTTGAAAGAAATGACTTCACTTGGATCTTGGATGTGGAAAAAGATTTTAAAATGCAGAGAACTAGCTTTCCGATTCACCAAAACGGATATTGGAGATGGTGAAACAACTTCTTTCTGGTATGACAATTGGTCTCCTCTCGGCAGACTTCTAGATATTACGGGATTTCGTGATGCTCCAGCTTTGGGTATTCCTCTGAATGCAACAGTAAAAGAAGCGGTTCAGCATAGACAAGCACGCCATCGGTCGGAGTCTCTGAACCTGATAGAAGAGGAAATATCTAGGCTGAAACGTATGGGACTGAAAGATACAGATGATGTTAAGTTGTGGAGGAGAGATGGGGATAAATTTACATCTAAATTTAGCTTCAAGGAAACCCTGAAATTGCTTAGAGGACACAAACCAAAAGTACCTTGGTCTGGTGCTGTATGGTTTACACATGCTACTCCTAAATTCTCCTTTATCACTTGGTTGGCAGTGCGCAACAGATTGGCCACGGGTGATCGATTTATATTATGGAATGCTATTGTTGACGACACATGCATTCTTTGTGGCACTACACAGGAAGACCGAGATCACCTTTTCTTCACCTGCTCGTATTCGGAGAAGTCTGGTGGAGGTTATCAGGCAATCTGTTAGCTGGAAATTTCTCTGCAAACTGGGATCATCTTCTGACCTTATCTCAGAGCACGGCAATGGATGCAACAACAAAGTTCCTCTTCAAATATGTCTTTCAGGCAACTATTTCCAACATATGGAGGGAACGGAATGGAAGGCGCCACGGTGAGATTTCAACACCTGTTCAATTAATGGTTCATAAACTTGACAGACTTGTTCGCAATCGAATCCTCTCTCTCCGACTTCAGGGAAGAGAACGCCATGACACTGCAATGGAAAGATGGCTACAAACTCGATAGGCTTCTCAGATTTAGTCTTATGAACTCTGCACTTTCTGATCTATAAACAAACGATGCAGCTTATGTAAACAACGCTTTTTGATTGATAATTTAACATTCTTTCAAAAAAAAAAAAAAAAAAAAAAAATTTTGTGACTTAAAGTGCATATATTTTTTGTAACATAAACAATAAAAATGACTTTATGTAGAGAATGAATTCTCATAAAACAAAAATTTCTTTCACTTTATGGAAAAATAAAGCTGTTGAAGTTTTGGCTATAAAAGCAAATCATTCTCATATCATTTGACACACAACACAACATAAGTTAATCACATGACAATTCTCTCACATAGAATCTTTCGTCTTAGTTTTGTGTCTGAGAGTATAACATATTGCTAGGTTCGTTAGCTTCTATTTTGAGTGTTGCAGAATAGTCGAAGTTGGTTTATCCTGAGATTCTGATTGCGTAAACACCGTCACACTACGGACAATTTAAGAATTAAGGAAAGAGTGTATCGACTCCACACAAACCGTTTTATTCATTAAATATTGGTATCAAGTGTTGTAATTTTAATTATGTTTTTATCATTATATTTAGCAAATATTCAGTTTTGCCATATCGTAGAAATCATGTTCCTACAATCTTAATTCTTAAATTTTTCGTTAATTACTAACGAAAAAACTGTTTATTTCTGAAAATTTTGATAAGAATATGTGTTCATCATGAGTTCATAGTTCTGTAAATTGTTCGTTTATGTTTAATACACTAACGAATACTGATGTTTTGTGGAGTGTTTTTGCTATGATAAACAGGAGTAAGAAAAATTATGGTGATGGAAAATCAGTCTCTTTCCATCAGATTTTTCATTGTCATGGTTTATTAATTCTGCAATTTTAATAAATTAATTGCTAAAGTAATATAGTTAATTCCTGTGATTTTCTGCAATTAATTACGATTATTTTGCAGAATTTTCTAAAATATTTCTGTGGTAAATATTTTAATTGGTTTCTGCATATTTGCATTAACGATTTTTTTTTATTTGTTAAGGCTCTAAAAACAGATGATCAGCTTCCGATTGGTGATGCTCCTGCAATTTTCATTAATTGCAAATTTATTCAGATGAAGTATCTTGGATTTCTGCAGTTTATTCTATTGGCTAACTTGGATTTTTGTTCCGTTACCAATTGATTGCAGTTTATGTGTGGCATGTTCATTTTTTAAAATTCTAGGCATGATGTTGATTGCAAATTTCATCGGCATTGGAAACATGTTTTGTTGTTAGATTGCAGAGCTGGTTTGTTTAAGTTGGTTTAATATTGCTTTAACCCGTTAATTAATTCTGTTGATTTAATTATATAAGCAATAATCTTTTTGTGGGTGTCAAACTGTCAATCGTGCCTTTTCTCTGGCATAATTGTTTATTATTTTGTTGCTAATTCTGAACGAAACTGTTAAGGCTATGTGTGTGATTACGTTACATTGGCAACAGATCGTTTATTATTTTGTTGCTAATTCTGAACGAAATTGTTTAACCGGTTAAACTGTTACGTTACATTGGCAACAGATCGTGTGATTTAATTAGCTTAACATTATTATTCTTTGAATGAGTCAACCTATGTGTGTGATTTATTTCTGCAATTAAATGGTTTTGATTCTCAATTTAATTCGGACATTTAAAATCAAATTCTATTTGCAGTTAATTATATTTAATTATAATTACATAATATGTTGGATTGAACTTCTAATGTGTTACTATACTAATTTGATCTTGCTTCTCTTGAATAGATTTGATTTTGAGTATGACTAGCATTGAGTTAGCAGCTTCAATCGAATATATGTATATTAAATGAATATACATTGGTGTCTTCCATTTCGAAAGGTTGTCTTAAAAAAAAAAAAACGTTTTAGATAAACGTTTGAGATGACAACAAGTATGGTGAGTCGACATCTCAAATTGAGAATGGTCTGCCACTTATGATCTTGTGTGCTTTATAGATTGGAATTTTGATGTGTATCTGAATGTCCATATTCTATTTACATCATATCCATATGTGGTGGAAGTGTTATTGGTTACATATATAGTAAAAAAGGAAGAAAAAAAGTTTGAGAAAATGGTGGTATTGCGATCACCATTGACATCTATTGTGATAGATGTGTATACTTGCTCAAAGTAAGAATATAGCTTTGAAAAAGTTCAAAGCCTACAAGATGGTAATTAAAAACCAACTTGAGATAACTATGCAAACAGTTATAAGTGACCAAAGAGGCAAGGTTGATGAGAATTAAATGCATTTTTAAGAGAAAATGACATTATCCATCGAAAACAAAATTGCTCCTTATTCACTTGACTCTGATAGAGTTGCAAATCAAAAAAAAAAAATCTGAACTCCTAATGAGATGATTAAAAAAAATTATGATTCTGAGTTACTTTAGAAAATGTAGGGGGAAGCGTTGCTTACCACATAAAGTCATTGGCAAGATGCCACATGAAATTTGAGGAGGTAAAGTACATTTGTACAAATACCTGGAAGTGTGGGGGGTGCCTGGCATAAGTTGCAGGACCACCTCTGAAAGAGGTCATAATTGGACCAAATAAGCTATAACTAGAGTATTGAGCCACATGGGATATATCTAAAAGTTATGGGCTGCGTTAAACAATTGATCTCAAATGGAGTAATCTTAATAGATTGTATCCAATCAAATGACACCCTAGGATCCATTTATTAAAGGTGTGTTACGAGATCAAATTGTAAAATCATCGTGAGGAATTGGTATAAAGCCTATGACTTAAGAGGATGCTTGGCGGCATGGGCGGATCCAGAACATAATTTTAACAGGGACATAACACAAAAGATTAATACTATAATGCTTTTTATCTAAGATAAATGAGCATTTAGCAAAAAAAATAATAATAAAGGGGCATAAATTAATTTATTTAGAGAGGCAAAATTAAAAACCTATAGAAAAATACACTAAAATCTAAAATTTTAGGGGTGGCATATGCCCCACCCATTCACCATGTACATCCGCCAGCTTGGCGGTAACCCTACCTAACTAAATTACTTAGGTTCAAGGGGAAAACTAAGCTAAACTGAATCTGCCCAAAGCACTGTGAGATTTTATGTCTCTACCCAGTTCCTAGATGATGAACAGTGCTACCTGTAAGGTTTAGAGGATAAGCATTTGCTTTTAATGATTTGAGTCCATTGCTTTGAGATATAAGTGGAGTAGTACAGGATACTCCTTTAAACAAAGCTAATGGAAAATCACCTTGTGAGTGTGAAATGGGGCCGTTTCTAGGAGAATGAAGGAAATGTTATATTCTCTAACTTCACTCATGATTAACCAGGCATGTTCACAGCCAAAATGAACACAATAGAGAACCTAGTTCTATGAGAGATTGAAACTGTGTTTTATCTTTTGTCTCGGTTTACATCAAAGCCCGGGTGGTTCAAGACATCATGTTCACCTCCTGGTCGAGTAAACCCGAGAGATATTAACAATGACTGGTTCAAGGCTGAAAAATGCTACCAACTCATCTTGCAGTGGATTTCTCGTTTATACTCTCAAAAGTCCTAGTGTCGGGTCTTGTCTAGGAAGTCAAGTCTGTCGAGTCGTCATGTGTCTAGAGTCATTTCTATTCACGTGGGGGATTGTTAGAACTCGTTTTTTGACAAAATGGTTTTAGACCATTTGCCGTTTTATTTCCGGACGAAGACGTTCGTCGGAATGACCGGATGTTGATCACTATAAAAAGTAGTGTAATCACATGTCAAAATCGGAGTGGTTGTGAATGAGAAATGGAGGTCCAAAGTGGAAAAAGAGATATGTGGACCGGATTCGAATTCCGAGCTTCGGGATTTGACAAATGGGCTTGCGGTCTAAAAGATTAATTCTTTTACCCAAAGTCATTTGCAAATTTATTGTTGATTAAGTCAACAAATATCTTTCTCTTTTAGGTAATTTTTGTGACTTAAAGTGCATATATTTTTTGTAACATAAACAATAAAAATGACTTTAAGTAGAGAATGAATTCTCATAAACACAAAAATTTCTTTCACTTTATGGAAAAATAAAGCTGTTGAAGTTTTGGCTATAAAAGCAAATCATTCTCATATCATTTGACACACAACACAACATAAGTTAATCACATGACAATTCCCTCACATAGAATCTTTCGTTTTAGTTTTGTGTCTGAGAGTATAACATATTGCTAGGTTCGTTAGCTTCTATTCTGAGTGTTGCAGAATAGTCGAAGTGTGGTTTTATCCTGGGATTCTGATTGCGTAAACACCGTCACACTACGGACAATTTAAGAATTAAGGAAAGAGTGTATCGACTTCACACAAACCGTTTTATTCATCAAATATTGGTATCAAGTATTGTAATTTTAATTATGTTTTTATCATTATATTTAGCAAATATTCAGTTTTGCCATATCATAGAAATCATGTTCCTACAAGACTCGGACACTATTGCAAGTTGCAACTGAAGCTAACCTCGATCTCATTTAGAGATTTGACCGCATGATAAAATACAATGGAGAATCAGACCAAAGATATTAGTAGGACTGCTGCTTTTGAGCGACTCTTAAGTTTTCGATAATCATATTCAATTTTACCCAAAATATACTCCCTCTGTTTTTAATTGTTAGATGTTCTTGAAAAAAAAAATTGTTTTACTTTGTTTTCATTTTTCTTTTTTTTAACCACTTTTTTTTTTCATTTTTCAATGCATGTTTTACTTTCTCTGTTTCACTAAAAGTGTTATTCCGATATTTTTTCACACAAATTAAAAAAAAGTTAAAGTTTTTTGCTACCATCTGTTCACACACTAAATATATTTCTTTTTCTAGTTAATGCTTTAAAAAAGGTTAAAACTGAGTTTTAGTTTAAAAATTTGCATTAAAAGTATAAAATTGTTATGAATGATATATGTGATGTCCATTAGGAGTCCATAAGGCCCATTATGTTTTACCTAATTACCTATCTACTTGTACTCTTATATAAATGGTTCTATCTATTAGAATAACACAATATCAATTCCCCTCTTCTTCTCTTCTGTTTACAACACGTCATCAGCACGAAACTCTAGCCCTGAGCAATCCACGAAACCCTAGCCGTCTCTAACGAAGCAAAACTAAAACCCTAATGAATCTCTCCGCGATGTATTCGTTTGCGTTCCCGATCTCTTCTAGAACCCACGACTCCATTCTTTCCTATCAAGATAAATATCTATCTTATGCCTTATGCGATTAATACTATCACACATGAGTATGTGAATATTTCTTTCGTTTCATATTGAAATTAATTGGGCAGTTTTGATTTAAATTAGATTTGCGTTCTTTTGCCATATGCATGTGTTGAATCGATGTCAAACAATAACTAAGTGGCTGTTTCACTAGCCGATATATATTTTTATTATTATTTGTGAATTGATACTAGATTAGTAGTTATATAATGAACATATGTTCATCTCCAAATTGTTTATTAATTAGAGTCACTGTAGCATGTTCGTTGCTTCATCATCGTTAATATGATGGCTATATTATTTTATTATTTATGTGAGATGTTTCTTTCATTATAATATATGAGTTTGCTATTACATATCAAACGTTGATTTCTAATTGCTTTATTATTGTTTGCTCATGTGTTATCCCTTGACAATTATGAATTCAGCAAGACAATTCAACCGATATATAAAACAAAGATTGGATCTTCGGCGATGTCTCCGTTTTTATTCTCCAACCCCACAAATTCAATCCTTTCAAGCTAAGTCCTCATGCTTAATTAGCTTCATAATTTGATTGACATATTTGCATACAGACGTATGATATCATTAGCTTGTTAATTGATTTCAACCATAAGTGGCTGACTTTTATTATGTTCTAATCGTCTCATATCATTGATTTGGTAGTTGATCTGTTCATAAAACATGAATCATGCTAATAATTATTAGTTTCGGTGAAGTCGAATGGTTTTGACCAAAACCGTTTTGATCAATGTCTTGTCAACCTTAAGTATAGATGTATAATAGTTCACGGCATAATTACATCGTATTTAATTTGGGCATAAGGTGCTAATGATTTGATCGGCGGTTACTTTTAGAATATTGATTTTGATGACTCTTTTACTCGGTTATATGTCTTGAGAATTTTAATGGTATGGGTAACTGCATAGTATTTATATATTGACATGCAGTCTTTTTATTATTTTATTACTTTGTCGTATGATATCAAATACGCTGTTACATGCTTAAGTTCTTATTGCTCGATCGCTTAGTTATTGAAATCTGTGATTTATCGTTTGATTTGATTGGTGAGTATTGATGATTTAAATCATGATAAAATGATTGCTAGCTACACGAACTATAGGGCAATCCATGGCTACACATCCCAACATTCTAAATGCATGAAAAACTACACCAACTATATGGTACGACATGCTTCATGTATGATTTTGGAAAAATTATGTGTTTAACATCACAAAAAAAATTTTACGGCACCAGAACAGTGATTAGCAGTATCGGAGTTGAAATCATCGATTGAAACTCCGGTTAACCAAATTAAAGGAATTGTCAGCTACACGAACTATAGGGAAACACATGCCTATACACCCGAACTATGTAAATGTATAAAAAACTACACCAACATTTGCAGTAGTTGGAGTCGATCTAAAGACATTGAAGATGTATTGCACGCACAAAAGCCACCCAGCCACCTTATATTTATTGTCATGATCTAACGATACTACTATATAAGAGAACCATAAAAAAAAACCTAAAATGTTTTTTATTTTATTTTATTCAATAAACCTAAAATCAGAAAAAGGTAAAATGACAGCAGTTGGAACCTTGGTGTGGAGAGCAAGATTCTTAACCCAGACTACTAGACTAGGTTTGATTTTCTTGTATAATAAGAATTTTGTTCCATATATAGGTTAAACAGTTTAAGTTTGTTTTATCCTTTCAAATGTTGATATGGTATTGAATAACATATTAAATATTGTTATTAATGATTTAAAAATAAAATAATTAATTAATTATTAATGTTCAAAATTTCGCTAGGCATTTTTAACAAAGTTTTTCTTAAATAATTTATTCCATAACATATCAACATTTGAAAGGATAAAACAAACTTAAAATGTTAACATATATATAGAACCAAATTCTCATTAAACATGAAAGTCAAACCTAATCTAGTGGTTTGGTTAAGAAATCTTGCTCTCCGCACCAAGGTTCGAACTGCATGTTATGTCATTTTCCCTTTTTCCCTCGTTTTAGGTTTAATGAATTAAATAAAAAATATTTTAGTGTTTTTATTATCATATCTCTTTATATAGTAGTATTGTTAGATCATGACAATAAATATAAGGTGGCTTGGTGGCTTTTGTATGTGTTATACATCTTCAAAGTCTTGAGTTCGACTCCAGCAACTGAAAAATTTTGGTTTCCCTTTGTTGGTGTAGTTTTTTATACATTTAAATAGTTCGGGTGTGAAGCCATGCGTTTCTCTATAGTTCGTGTAGCTGACAATTCCTTTAATTTGGTTAACCGGAGTTTCAATCGAAGTTTTCAACTCCGGTACTTCTAATCACTGTTCTGGTGCCGTAAATTTTTTCGTGTGATGTTAAACACATAATTTTTTTCAAAATCATACATGAAACATGTCTTACCATATAATTGGTGTAGTTTTTCATGCATTTAGATAGTTGGGATGTGTAGCCATGGATTGCCCTATAGTTCGTGTAGCTGGTAATCATTTTTCCTTTAATTAAAATCCAACTTTTGTTTCAATATTCTATTCGTCACATAAATATTATTCTTTGTTTAATTCATGGTCATGTTTTAAATTTGAGTTCATGGTTTGAAACATGATTGCAAGTTTGGTTACTAATATGTGGTTCATTCGTTTGGTTTAAATTTGCTGCAGTAATTTTGTGAATAACCCAAACATTAATGTATTATTTATACAATATTTTGTGAGTAACTGACGTTAATAATTAACAATATATGTTTGTGGAATATAATATGTGGATTTGGAACTAATTTTTTTGATGTCTAATACTATGTAACAGCCATGTTTTCATGAGCAAAATTTTTGAATTTTTCAGAGTTTTATTCTTTTACAAAAGATGAGATTTTGTATGAGATTCTAACCAGCTGAGAAACAGAGATACAAGAAGTGTTTTCAATACTATCTCCATGTCAGATCTTTGGTTTGGTCTCCGCTATACTTCTCCTATTTGAGATAAGTATTTTTATTTGTTATGCTTTATATTAATACATGGCCAATAAGAGTTTCATAAGAAAAAAAATTAGCATGAAAATTAGCACATGTGATTTGATTTTTGTTTAGTGAATTGATTGATTGGTTAAAAATCCTATCTAATGGTTAATACTAAAGAATTAGTCCATGTGATGAGTTTATAGAAATATAAACTTGATAAGATAAAATGATTTGCATGCAAATTGGCACATGTAATCTGACTTATGTTAGATGATATTGATTGATTGGTTAAAAACCTAGTTCAATGGCATGATAATAACGAATTAGTGAATGATGTTTATTGATCAAGTTACGTTCTTCGTTTATAGCATGTGTAGTTTGCTCATAAGTTAATGATCACATTGTTTTTCCATCACTTTCATGAGGCTTTTGATATTGAGTACTTGATGTAAAATATCCACATGTTCTTTGGAACAATGTAAAAGAAAGATATGATTACCAAAATATGGTATTGTTGTATAGCCTGAAAGCTCATTTTGATTGGTTAAGATTACATGACTTTAAAGTCTGTAATGAGTACTAATATAAAGATGTTAGAGAAAACATGTTCTATCTTTTCATGGGAATATTATTGTTGTCGTGGAGACACAATACTATGAAAAGTGAATTAAGAAGTACTTTAAGCTATATATATTGTCTCATTGTCACTGAGCAAAAGAGAAAGGCAATGGATAAAATAATGGATCACGTCTACTTGATTATGCTCCATTCCCAGATGTGAATGTGACATTTTATATTGAAAAAGGAAAGACCACATTATTGCCCATGGAAGTGGCTGAAAATATGGTCGTAGACGTGGATGTGGATATGGATATTTTCGAGGTCGATCCTAATGAGTTTCTTTCAAAGAAAATATCACAAGAAGTGAGGAAATAAGAGATATTTCTCTTATGTGAGGATAAAGAAACTAGTAAGAAGTGAGGAAATAAGAGATATTTCTCTTATGTGAGGATAAAGAAACTAGTGTGAGTACAATGTCTTGTAGTATCAAGATTATTGGAAGCTCTAGAAAAGCAAATACATGTTTGCCTATGGAAATGCAAAATATGAAACCATGTATGTGTTATACCTTCCCAAGTCTCAAAAGGTTGAAAAGAATCAAAGATATAACACATGACCTAAGTTGGCTATGTTGTTGATTCTAGAGTGAGATTCACATCGAGATAGATAACCTGGAGTGTTACTATCTCGAGGGGGAGAATTAGAGAATCCCACATCCTTTGTAAGTGGAACAACCGGAAGGTATGTTCACACTGAAAATGGACTCGATGAATCAGAGATAATCTAAGGGATTTCAAAATATTGAGACAATACCTTCAGTCAAGAATATTTCCCAAGGCAGTACATGTATGTTAGAGAAACTACATGCACTCTCTATTTGATTGTACTACACATAGTGAAATGGAGATAAATGTTATAGTAAACCAGAAGTTTACTGAAAGTTTAACGTTTGGCAAACCGGTTATGCCATCCCGGTTTAGTAATGATGCGGCATTCGTTGAAGAACCAGAGATTCTTACGAATGATTTTATATATGCTGCTTGCTCACAAGGCAATATGGAAATACGGTTTCACCAGCCAAAATAGAAATGGAATCTATTTATACAAGGAGATGTTTGTGGGCTTGATCACCCACTGGTGGACTGATCATCCACCATATGCATCGACAAGATGGTCGTATGTATCCTTGTCATAGATCCGCAACTGGTGTTTGCGAGACTAATTGATAATATTGGTGAAATCACAAGCCTTTCATGATTATTGTGAGTCTATTGAGGTTTTCGTTGAACATCATGTAGATAATGTTCATACGTGAAATGCAGCAACATTAATTCGCATAATGCCAAAGAGTAATTAATAACTCTCCCCATATAATTGGTTTTGGGCCAGGAACCAAAAGATCCCCATCTAGAAAATTTGGATAAGTGGTTTATATTATAGTTGCTCCACCACACCGCTAAAAGATGGGAACCTCCGAGGAGGTTGTGAACAAATGTTGGATGTGAATCTCCATTAACTGATAACCTTCAAGGTATTAAATAGGTTGAGTTAGTTTATCCAACATTACGGGGAGAAAATAAACAGCTGGAAAAGAAAATGACTTTGAAATGAATTATCATTGATCCTCGGACTAAAGATCATGAATAGAAGTCCAAAATGAAGAGAATGTATGGAGATAATTCTATTACAAAGAATAGTATATGAGTTGCCAGACTCATTAACTGACCCTAAAAGAGTGATTAACTCACTTGTACCAGCTGTAAATGCTCCAGTTATATTGAATGTCCCAGAAGGACAATATCAAACTGCTAATGAGTTTAAAGAGCGCATGAAGCGTGATAGACCGGTTCCAAAAATAACGAATCCTCGGAAAAAAAAAGGAGCATGAATGAGAATGGCAGGAACGAGGAATGAAATATTAAGGATCTCGAGAAGAGATGGTAAACATGACAAGAAAGAAATTCAGGTACCTGAGAATAAGAAAATCTCAAATAGCTATGTCATGTCTGAAATAATATGGAACCGATATCAAATCGACGTCGATAAGAATTATGCATGCAATGTAGCAGTTGATAAGGATGAGGATCATAAGCCATCTATTGAAAAGTGTACACAAAGTGTAATTGGCCAAAAAGAGAAAAAAACAATAGACGCGAGATAAAATCTCTTGGAAAGAGAAGAGTATTCGGACCAGTAGTCCGACACTTAAAGGTGTAAAACCAGTGGCATATAAATGGGTCTTTATGTTAAAGAATATGAAATTGTGAGGTGCAAAACAGTACTTGCACAAGGATTCTCACAAAGACCTATAATCGGTTATAAAGAAACACATCATGTGGTGGAAGCATCAACTTTAAAGTTTCTTTAGTCTGGCAACAAGAAAAGGAAATAAGAACCACTGAAAAATATTATTTGTATAAAAGTCTCAAAAGGATATGGACTGCACGAAGCAGGAAATGCTAGTTCTCGAGAATATCGTTGAGCATATACATGGAATAATTTTTGGTCTTGGAGTACCATATGAAATGATATACGAGAAATTTATTGATCTCTTTCATGATTGAAAGATGTGATTTCGTATGACAAGAAGGTTAGTCATACTAGTAACTTCTATGAGAAGAGGAAGAATAACTCGTATGTACAAGTATGTACAATATGAAAGATATGACCTTTTATGTGAAAGGGAAGTTAAGGATTATAAGTCCAGTGATCTACGAGATTATATATGATAATCACTAGTTTATTCACATTCCTAAAATATGATTGGAATGCATATCTTAAAGATGATGCTTCCAGGGGGAGAAATATGATGATGGCGTGGTTGTACTCTTTTTACTTACATTGTTTTTATCCCATTGGGTTTTCCATGTTAAGGTTTTTACGAGGTAACAAAGAACACGCAAATGATTGATACATAAAGAGACATATCATCAATCTTCCAAAGTATTTTCGAGATTGATATGTGTAGAAGAGAATGATCAAGATCAATCATACTTGAAAAAGAATCAAGGCATGAACACATTCCATTCGCGAGATATAATAGAAGGTCGAAAGTTTTTCAACAAAAGGAGACCTTATCGATGAAATTAAAATATAATCTTGTTATCTGGAGAAAGACCTTTGAGTCTACTTTCATCATCAATTCGAATCAAGTCATTCCAGATGACATAACTCAAGATATGGCTATTTTCGTGGGACATGTACAAGCTGTCTCAGAATACCCAATTTCGATTGGTGTCCCAAATATCGCTCGATATTTCGATCTTACCAGAGCAAGACCGGTTCCTAAAGATAGATATGGATGTTAGCTTCAATTTCCAAGTGGTTTGAAGTCATTCCGTGATACGGTCATCAAGATGTTCAAGTTTCAGTGAAGAGTGTCAAATATGCCAAAATAAGTGGACCGGTCCAAGCCAATAACTAAGCAAGTCAAGTGAAGATTGATTACTTTATTCACCATGGCGCTTCAACCTTCCACTTTCAAGAGATCGGTTCATCACATGATATTATATCATCTCCGAGATTTCTAGTTATGTTTTCATGAGGGGGAGTAGATGCGCGCTGCACTCTTTTTCCCTTAACTATGGTTTTTCCTATTGGGTTTTTCTGGTAAGGTTTTTAATGAGGCAGCATCATAAGCGCTTTAGGAAATATTTTGTTTAATGGACATCAAGGGGGAGTGTTATGAATGATATATGTGATGTCAATTAGGAGTCCATAAGGCCCATTAGGTTTTACCTAATTACCTATCTATTTGTACTTTTATATAAAGGTTTCTATCTATTGGAATAACACAATACCAATTCCCCTCTTCTTCTCTTCTGTTTACAACAAAAATGACATTTTTTTATAAAACAATTATAAAACCTTAAAATGACATTATTCATGAAACAGAGAGGGTAACAATTACCGACAATGAATTGTACACTTTAAGAAAATTAATTAAATTTGTTGAATTACTATTGTTTAAAAATTATAGACAGTTGTTATTCACAAAAAAATGATGCATTTATAACTATGTTTTCAGTTGTTTTCTTAACACGTGTGAAAACTCTAAAACATATACTCCATCTGGTTTTGATTAGTTATCATTTTTGAAAGATGCAAACAGATTAAGGAAATTTTTAGATTGTTTGTTTTCAAAACAAAATCACTATTATCAATATTATCTATAATATTCTCCCTTAATTTTAGTGTTAAAATTTTACCTTTCCGTGTGGAAGGTCAAGCCAATTTTGCAGGACATAGATTCTAAAGCTTCTTTCCATCTCTCGGCTCTAGGTTTATCACACCGATATTCCCACTCTCGATCCCTGAACTGATCACCAAATGCTCGCCGGAGCTGTTTCACGGTGACTGGTTCCACATTGAAAAAGATAGGAATGACCTGAAACTACTAAATCCGTAAGAATCTAGCGTAAGAAAAAAGAAATTGGGTCGATTTGTACTTGAGAGGCAAAACAAACGCACCTTGAGCAAACCTTGATCTGCACGTTCCTTTATCTTCACGAGCTCGTCTAAGCACCATATCGACTCCGTGTACCTCTTGGAGAATATGACCAAAGCAATGGTCGACTCCTCGATCCTAGCAAAGAGATTGGTGAGATCTTCGCCTCTCCTCTCGAGTCTGTCTATGAAAACGTTGACCCCATGTCTCTGCAGAGCTTCCACGAGATGGCTTACGAAACCGCAACGCAGCTCCTCTCCCCGGAAATTTACGAACACCTGAGGTTGCAGCGGCGGCCCCAACGGCGATAGGTGGCGGCTGTGAACTTCCATTGTACAATGAAGGAGGGCCAGACAGCTCGTGCGGCGTAAGCACAATACAGTTTCACTCACAGTTGGTAAAGTCAAAACACTCTGTTTTAGACAGAATGTGAACGAAAACCTTGTCTAAAATTGAAAAAAAGAAGAAGATGGGAACTGTGTTTACTTAGAAAATCGATCGATGGTTCAAAAAAGGGCTTCCAGGAAGAATATATATATGTTCGGATCCAAAATATCCCACAGATCTATGTTCTTCTAAAACGCCAGTGGCCCTTGGATCAAAATGATCTGGTGGTCGACGTTGATTACCTCGATACTTCTTCGGATCTTCGTTTTTCTAAAACCCTATGTTTTTATGCACACGCGTCTCGCTCGACAAGTAGATAATGCGCCTTTCATATTCCACGTATATGTTTTTTTTATGCCATCCTTAATTGGTAGAGTCGGTACTTTATACAATAGTAATTTGAAAAGTATGTACTTTTAAAAATCTTTGGTAATTAAGTATTTTCTGATGTAGAATACCTATATTAACCTTAATTGAGCATTATTATTGAAGGCAATAACCAAAAGATTAATACCAAACCAGATTACTTGACGTAATAATTATACATGTAGTAGAAAACCAAAGGCACATATCTTCTTCCACAAAACAGAAGGAGAAAAAAGATATATCTTGGATTTTCCCCCAATGCTTACATACTTCATCTTCTTCACCGTAATACTTTTTTCTTTCAGGATTTTTCTGTTTCTATTATCAGATAGTTGTATTCTATATTCAAATTGTATTTTTTTGCTCTTGATTTTGTTGCTTTCTGAATAATTAGAAAATATTTTTGTTAAATTTGATTGTCATCGCTTTCAATTATGTAATTGATATTACTATTTTTACTGCACGGTTTATAAATCTACTAAAAATAAATCTACTCTTTCAATTTTTTTTTTTTTTTTTGCTCTTTCAACTGTTACTGCAAGATTTCACAAGAGATATAAATATGGAACATGACAGGGAGCTCTTTGATGAAAATCTTCTAGAAAAGCTGTTTATAAAAGTGTTTCCGCTCAATGGAATGATGAATGTCTCAGACGAAAGCGCAACACCAAACCAAAAAAACACAAAACGTATCCAAAAATCTTATGAAATAAAACACCAGCTCCCAATCTCTCATGAAGGTGAAAATGTCAAAAAGAAAACAACAAAAAACCTCCAACATCAAGTGTCATAGCTAAAACTCAAATAACGGCATGAATGAGAAGGACTCTAAATTCCATAACTAATTAAGAGGATTCTTGCAAGTTGCTTTGTCGTGTCAAGTCTCATTGCATCTTGAAACTATTCAGACCTAACAGCACAAAAGCAGCGCCAAAGACAAAGAAGCACTACGGAGAATCAATATCAGCCAATGTATTTTAGCTTTTGGGGTCTTAGGGTTAAAAATTTACCTTTTTCTTTTCAAAGTTAGGCCATTCTTGTCTGAGACACCTCCTTCCATCTCTCAATTACGGGTTTATCAAACCGATACATGGATGTTTAGATGATCAAGCTAGCAATGTACTAGGGATTACTCAATGTGCGTCTGATAATGTATATAGATCATGGTGACTACTCTTACAATCATCACACACGCACATTAAGATACTGGAAGCATCATGGCTAAGCTTTGTTGCTGACCCTAAACCGTTTCAGGATATTTGTTAATTTAGGCTTCTGAAATTTTTTTTTTTTGGTAAAATGTTAAATTTTATACCAATTTTAGAGTTTTTTTACAGAAAACAGAGATAACACAAAGAAAGCAGAAAGACCAAAAGCTAAAAAAACAACGGCACAAATACGACAGGAAACAAGGACGGACAAAAACCGAGAAGGTAAGCAAACACCTCAGCCTCTCCAAAATCTTCGATGAAGAAACACCGATTCCAACCAAAGCCGGACATTCGCGATATTGCCACAACTCAAAAGAGCTGGAGTCCCATCTCGGTTTACAGCTCCGATCCTGAAAAACGCCCTAGACTCTGTTTTGCCAAGGGTTAGTATCTCTGCCTCAAGTCGCTGAAGACAATCGGTGTTCACCGTTCTGAGAAACTAGTTGACATCCAAGAATTTCAAACGCTCACTATCTTCAGCTGATCGATCTATGAGGCTGTACTAGCTTGCAGAGGTTTCCAGCCCTAGAGCATTTAAATCATCTTCAGGTTCTCAATCTCTGTGGCTGCACAGAGATCAAAGTATTTCTTGACATTCCACCACACATCAAAGAACTCTGACTCAATGGGACTTAGCATAAGCGAAATACCCTCATCCATTGAGTCCCTCTCAAGGCTAGTCAAGCTGGCTGGACCTAGGAAACTTGTTGAACTTCTCACTTGATCTTGTTAGAATAAGTTCCATTGAGTCCCTCTCTTTTTATCTTTCATTCTGTTTTCTTTCACTCTGGTTTTCTTTCTTGACTCTCTTTATCTTCTTTAGTTTCTTTTCTTTAGATAGACAAATAGATAAACTTTTTACACTTAAATACTACATTACTTACATTGATCTCTTGGATGATTCTTACAACACTTACTTACTACTAACCTTTTTAGAGCAAGTATATCAATGAAGTCCACATGGAGTTCTAAAAAAAAATTAAAATTTTTTTTTTGAAAAATCGCAAAAAAAACAAAATTGGACTAATCACAGGTCGCCACGTGGCAAACCCGAAAAGAGAGGAGTTCAAAAATTAAAATTTTTTTAGAGGTGGGATCACCTGTTCATAAAACCCACCTATTATTTAATTAATTTTTTGATGAACCCCTATGTTTAGAGAATGTACATGCTCTTACACAACTCCTATCAACTCTTTTGCTACTTAACTAGATTTGAGCCAACAAAACATAATTCCTTGTTTGGGCCTCAGGTACTCCGCTGGCCCAATTGTCTCCTAAAAACAAAACCACACAAATTCCCCAATTTCTCTTTCTGTTGACTTTGCTTCCTTTTTGTTGGCTCTTCTTCTTGGACGACTTCTTCTCTTTCTTCTTCTCTTTCTTCTTCTCTGTTTTTCATCTTCTTCTTGATGTTCTTTTTTTCTATTGCAGATTTAATCAAAGGATTGAACTCCAACAAAACTGCAAAGAGCTTCTGAATTTTCTAGTAAAGATCTACAATATGGAGTCTCTTCAACTGCTCAATCTTTCTGGCTGCAAAACGCTCAAGAGCTTTCCAGAGATCCCAAACCGAGTTGGGAATCTCCAGTATCTATATCTAAGCGGTACAGAAATTGAGGAATTACACACTTCACTTTCTAACATGATTTGTCTAAAAGTGCTGGAAGTGAGCAGAAACCTTAAGCCACCTTTCAGCCTGAAAGACTTAAAAGGATCTGAAGATAGTTGAAATAGATGAACAGATTCACACATCCTCTTGAGAATATGAATGTGGTACGTATTATTTAATGTTGTTTTTCAATAAGATTTCTGTTTTACTTTTTTCTTTATCTTAACAGTGCTTTGACACCGAGTTAGATAGTATACGAGACTCGTCCAAACTACAAAGTAAGTGCTTTGTGATTTTGTTATTCGTGTTAAGTTATTGTTCGTTTCAATGAATTTTTTTATAAAGCAAGTATTGGGTTATATGATCGTTAATGATTCTTATGTCTAGTTGACAGAATGTGGAGGACCATTTAACTCGGTGTCAAGTATTGTTGTTTCTGCTATGAGATCCTTTGGAACCAAAAATTGAGGAAAAAATACAGTAGGTGCTTGCTAATAGTCAAAAATCAAATAACAGATTGGATAAAATATCATGGCTGGAAATAGGGTTATTGCACAGGGAGTAAAGGGATGTAACTTGAGGAGAGTGGCTCAGTTTTTTATATTCTTTTGCAGAATTTGAGATCCCACAAAGACTAGGCTTTACCTATGAGATTCAGAGGATTGCTTGCGAAGCATGAAAATACCAAGGGAGGATTCGAAAACAAGATGTGCTTGATTGTGCAAGACTCAAACAACCAGAGAATAAATGTTAGAGGTGAAAATTATCGGCAGAGGCCAATGTTGTCTGTGAAGAATAAGACATCTGCCAAGGGTTTATCAGAAATTCAGGAATCGTATGAATCTCTCCGATGACTCCTTCCGCCATCTCAATGATAGAGTTTAGTGAGTGAAGCTTCTTGCTTAGTTCAACGAGTTGAGCCCTTAGAACGTTGTTCTCGCATTCGATATCCATGCAAGCATTGGAAACCACTACAATCTGGTTCGCAATATTAGAGTTTTCGTGCACAAGAACACTCTCTCTTGATAGATCCATCTGATATTGATTTAGTGCTAGAATGTTCCGACACTGGCCTCCTCCTAAAGATGGAATGACCGCAAAATTCCATTGCTGTTGTAGCATGCAGTCGACCTCCTTAACGATTATCCTAACGAATTTACTCTCGAGACTGCAAAAAGATTTATGGTCAGATAACATTTAGAGAGTTGAGCTCACGAATACAGGCTAAGTAAGTTTTTTTTGTTTTTATTGCAAGTAAGGTGTGACTTTACCTTTTCTTGTCAAAGGTGAGGCCAATCTTGCAAGAAACAGATGCTAACGCCTCCCTCCATCTCTCGGTTCTCGGTTTATCACACCGATATTCCCACTCTCGATCCCTGAACTGATCGCCAAATGCTCCCCTGAGCTGTTTCACGGTTACTGGTTCCACTTTGAAAAAGATTGGAATAACCTGAAACTACGAAATTAGCAACCAAAAGAAAAGAAAGAAAAAGAAAGGGTTTTTGGGTCGATTTTTACTTGAGAGACAGTCAAACGAACCTTGAGCAAACCTTGATCTGCACGTTCCTTGATCTTGACGAGCTCGTCTAAGCACCATATCGATTCCGTGTACCTCCTGGAGAATATGACCAAAGCGATTGTGGACTCCTCTATCCTCACAAAGAGATTGGTCAGATCTTCACCTTTCCTCTCGAGCCCGTCTATAAAGACATTGACCCCATGTCTCTGGAGAGCTTCCACGAGATGGCTTAAGAAACCGCAACGCAGCTCCTCTCCACGGAAACTGACGAACACCTGATGTTGCAGCGGCGGCCCCAATAGGTGGCGGCTGTTGACGTCCATTGTACAATGAAGGAGGGCCAGACAGCGGCTTAAGCACAATACGGTTTCACTCGCCGTTGGTAAAATCAATGTCGCTCCGAACTAAAACGATCTGTATTAGACAGTGAAAGTGAACGAAGATGTTATCTAAAATTCATTAAGAAAAGTGTTTATTTAGGAAATTGATTATTGATGGATGGTTTAAAAAACAGGGCTCCCAGCAGGTATATATAAGTTCGGATCCCGCTGAGTCAATGACAGTTGGATCCATCTATTTTATAACGGCGGAGTTTCTCCGCATCACAATCTAAATATTTACGCTTGTCACTGCAGCTTCTTTTACTACAGATTTTTCATAGCCAACTTATCTGTAAAATTCTCCACATGTGACCCAAGTAACCGATAAACCCATCAGGCCCAAACTATTATACAGCCCACTCTATGCAAAAACTAGATCGAATGTATCAACGACTTCTTCGTAATCTTATTGTCAATAACTAACCTTCAGTAAATGATTCCGTCCCTCAGATCTTCTCCATCGACAGTATAAGAATAAAGAAAAATTGAAAAAGGAAGAGAGAGAACCAGAATT
Source organism: Isatis tinctoria (assembly GCA_010577795.1). Taxonomy (NCBI): domain Eukaryota; kingdom Viridiplantae; phylum Streptophyta; class Magnoliopsida; order Brassicales; family Brassicaceae; genus Isatis; species Isatis tinctoria. Next base: position 12,855,967 of record CM021250.1, on the reverse strand, counting down.
CAGCGATACTTAACTAGAATTAGTTTATCATCCACCTTACACATGAGAATTTTAAAATATTATTTTTACATTCGTAGTAATATAATATGATATATTTAATAAAAAACAAAATACTTTTGTTTAAGAAAATGATACTTAAAATTTACTATGAAATATTAACTTCATTGAAAATTACATAATAAATTCAATCATGTTGATAAACTATAAATTTGACAAATTACTGATATTTATTAGTAGATCATATAACACTTAATTTAAATGCAAACATTCTGAAACAGGGTCCAATAATTATTTATATCATGTCATATTTTATTTCTCTGAATCTCTAAAGGAACTCTTATTATTATTTTTCTTTCAGAAATCCATCAAATCTCTTAATAAGTATCATAAACTCAATATATTATTTTTTTGGTTAAGTGACTCTAAAATTTAATGTTAAAATTATCATCTTTTTATTAGATTCGTCAATAAATTCATTATTATGCTTGTCTTTAACTTATTAACTAAGTTACTAATATTATCTGTTTTGTAGTAAATCGAAAATTGTAAAGATCATTCATGGCCATGGGCCTAGAAGAAGAAACGAGCATGGCGTCTTCATCCATCTCAGCCTCAGGCTTCGCCTCCTAAAGAAAAATATTGCATTTTTGTTATTTACTTAGCTATCTACTGTAGTGGTTCAATAAGGCCAATCTTCTTTAAATGATTGGATACAAATTGTATCATACAATAAATTATTCGAGCCTTAAACTTGAGGCAAACTTAAAAGAATAGAAAAACTAGAAAAAATGAGCATTGCCTCTTCATCCATCTCATGCTTTGCCTTCCGGAAAAAACAAGACCTATATTTGAAAAGAATCTGCCTTGTTCGATTGCTTCATGCAACATTCAACACTTTCCTATTTATGTCGTGTAAAAAACAATTACTTCTTCAAATCATGTCATCAAGTCTGCCCATAACACGGACCGATGGTGCGCCCAATGGAGCATTTAGGACTTTTGGCCTCTACTGGTGCTACCATTGTCATCGTACGGTCAGGATTGCATCCTCTAACCTATCAGAGATCGCATGCCCTCGATGCTTAAGGCAATTTGTTGTCGAGATCGAGATGAGACGCCCTCGAATTGCTTTCAATCATGCCGCTCCACCTTTTGATGCTTCTCCTGAAACACGTCTTCTTGAAGCTTTATCGCTCATGTTTGATCCTCCAATCATAGGTGGATTCGGTTCAGACCCATTTCTCAGGGCAAGATCAAGAAACGTGGAACACGAGCAAAGACCCCGACCACACCATCGACGACGACACAGCCTTGACAATGATAACAATGGCGGGTTACCTCCACTAAGAAGAACATACGTAATACTACGACCCAGTGATCCAACCAATCCACTTGGTAACATGATTGAGCCACCAAATCCAGTACCACCCAGGCGTATGAACCAACATGATTTCTTTACTGGAGGATCAGGCTTAGAGCAGCTGATCGAACAGCTAACTCAAGACGATAGGCCTGGACCACCACCTGCATCAGAATCCACCATTGAAGCGCTACCGACCGTGAAGATTACATCACAGCATCTAACCAACGACATGACCCAATGCACGGTGTGCATGGAGGACTTCATTCTTGGCGGGGAAGCTACCGAACTACCATGTAAACATATTTACCATAACAATTGTATAACCCCATGGCTAAGGCTTCACAACTCATGCCCAATCTGCCGCCGTGATCTGCCACCCGTCAACACCGTTACAGATTCTCAGGAAAGGGTCGATTCTATCAGAGAAGACATACCTGAAAGAAGGCTCCCGAGGTGGAGGCAGCTCGGGAACATTTGGCCTTTTAGGGCAAGGTTTCAGAGGGTTAGTCCAGAAGAAACAGCACACAGTAATCCTCGAGGTAACAGGAGCTAAAACTGAATGTTTCTGTGGAGAAATATAAATAGTGACTATCATTTGCTAAGAACATATGTATAGACTCAGTGAGAAATTCATCTATTTGAATATGCTTGTATATCTCAGAAATAAACTCAAGATAACGTTTCATACTATAGCTACGAGTGTTTTCTTCTTCTGAGATTATAAGCATACGATAACACATAGAGTTGCATACTTGCATGCTATAGCAAAATTAATTAGAGAAGAAAGATAGTAACCTTAACTAAACTGAACTTACCTCTCGATTCTCCCTGCAGTTCAGGCGCAGTGGCCTCACTGTAATATCCTTTAGCTTGTTGAACTCATCCATTACCAGAGGGAAGCAAATCCATCGGGTCTGAACATTTCAGGACATGTAAATATCCTCTAAGACAATAGAATAAGCAGAAACCATTTACAAGAGATATTTACTTACTAGTCCAAAAACCTAGAGATTTCACAAAGAATGCAAACTCTTTTTGCTTTCTACATAGGCAATGAACATATTGTCCCATCTGTTACCTTCAATTCAAAGGATCACTACCAAGTACTGAATTTTCAGATTCTCTATAACAGAAAACCAGTACTAAGGACTCCAAAAATAAACAAATTAACCGGTTTCAGACAAGACAAAAAAAAAAAAAAAAAAAAACAGAACAGCTGTTAAAGAGTAACGCAACGGAGACAAAGTGATTAGATTCTACAAACATGAATTGAATTAAGAAGATATGAGATGGAAAAACATTCTATTTACAATAGCGGTCGGCCTTCTTCGTGACTCGATCTTCCAGAGCCTCTGCCACCGATTCGAAGTTTGATTTGGGGACGTAACCGAACTTCTTTGCCTCCACGGGAAATAGCTCATCGTACTTCTTCTTCGCCGCGGCGTCGATAGAGTAGATATCTTCTCCGGTGGCGCCGGAAGGAGCTGAAACGCCGGGAGCCATCATCTCGAGCTTTTCCTTGTTCTTCTTCTGTTTCTTCTTCCTCTTTCCGATCGACTTCCTCGTGGCTAGATCACCTCCTTTAAACGCTAACCTCCCACCTTTAACATTCTCGTAAGGATCCGACATAGCTTAGATTTAGCTTGTTACTCGGATCGATTAGGGTTTCCGAAATTGCTATTAGGTTGAACCAGAGCTTGACTTGCTGTGACTATCAGCGTTGGGAGTTGAGTTGCATCTATACAAGAGCTACGAACATCAAACCTATTGTGAAGCGTGGGAGTGTGAGCTATCTCGTTTGCGTTCATCAATTCCTCTGTTTTCTGCATCTTCGTTGACCTTTGTCTCTTGCTTAGTTATAATGGGCCTCGTCTCTCTCTTTGTCAGATGTCTTGTGGGCCTTTCCTCTTTGTCTGAGCCCAACTTCACGGTTTTATCGAAGCTCACCGTTTTTGTTATCCACACTTGCTTGACTTTGTTGATTTTGCTAATACATGTAAGCATTGGAAACCACTACAATCTGGTTCGAAATATTAGAGTTTTCGTGCACAAGAACATTCTTTCTTGATAGATCCATCTGATATTGATTTAATGCTAGAATGTGGCCTCCTCCTAAAGATGGAATGACCGCATTATTCCCTTGTTGTTGTAGCATTTTGTCGACCTCCTTAACGATTATCCTAACGAAGTTACTCTCGTTACTGCAAAAAGATTATCCTAAGTAAGTTTTTTTTTTTTAATTGCAAGTCAGGTATGACTTTACCTTTTCTTGTCAAAGGTGAGGCCAATTTTGCAAGAAACAGAAGCTAACGCCTCCCTCATCTCTCGGTTCTGGGTTTATCACACCGATATTCCCACTCTCGATCCCTGAACTGATCGCCAAATGCTCCCCTGAGCTGTTTCACGGTTACTGGTTCCACTTTGAAAAAGATTGGAATAACCTGAAACTACGAAATTAGCAACCAAAAAAAAAAAAAAAAGGGTTCTGGGTCGATTTTTACTTGAGAGACAGTCAAACGAACCTTGAGCAAACCTTGATCTGCACGTTCCTTGATCTTGACGAGCTCGTCTAAGCACCATATTGATTCGGTGTACCTCCTCGAGAATATGACCAAAGCGATGGTGGACTCCTCTATCCTCACAAAGAGATTGGTCAGATCTTCACCTTTCCTCTCGAGCCCGTCTATAAAGACATTGACCCCATGTCTCTGGAGAGCTTCCACGAGATGGCTTAAGAAACCGCAACGCAGCTCCTCTCCACGGAAACTGACGAACACCTGATGTTGCAGCGGCGGCCCCAATAGGTGGCGGCTGTTGACGTCCATTGTACAGGACCAGACAGCTCCTGCGGCGTAAGCACAATACGGTTTCAACTCACTGTTGGTAAATTCAATGTCGCTCCGAAATCGAAACTAAAACGACCTGTCAGATATTTGGGACTTCCTCTTATGACAAAGCGAATGGGAGCAAGTGACTATGCACCACTAATTGACAAGATACGATCCTGCATCGAGTCGTGGACAACGCGATTTCTCTCCTTTGTAGGTCGTTTGCAATTAGTGAGTTCGGTTATTTATGGATTGACAAACTTCTGGCTTTCAGCTTTCAGGCTTCCAAAGGCATGTATCAACGAGATTGATCGGTTGTGCGCTTCATTCTTGTGGTCTGGTCCAACGCTGAGTTCTAAAAAAGCGAAAGTCTCATGGGTTGATGTGTGCAAACCTAAAGCTGAAGGAGGGTTGGGTCTGAAGTCAATCACTGAAGCTAATAATGTCTGTAATCTGAAGCTGATATGGAGAATACTGTCAACTAACTCACTATGGGTAAGGTGGATTCATCGATACCTAGTGCGCAAGAACTCCTTCTGGTCCATTAATATGTATAGATTTTAGTGATTTTAATCTTCATTTGTAGATGCTTTTTATAGTTTTTGCTTGCATTTAGGCATTATTAGGTTGTACATTCTTGCATATGTCTCTATTAGTTCATGGAGTGGCTATCTAGTGGATTTGGAGGAGATAGAGTGGAGATAAGCCAAGAAAGATGAAGTTTTCAGCACATTGTTCCCACAGCGGGGTGATACACCGGGAGGAAATAGGTCGCTGTCACACACCGACGTGATACACCGAGAGAATCAAGTCGCTGCGTGTTTCGAAGGCTACAAGGTTCCGTCAGCATACACCGATGTGATGCACCGAGAGGAAATAGGTCGCTGTCACACACCGACGTGATACACCGGGAGGAAATAGGTCGCTGTGTTGATACACCAACCAAATTTAGGGTTTTTCTTATGTTCAACTATAAATAGACTTCTTAAGGGGAGAAAAAACGTGAAGCTACCTAAGCTTAGTTTTCTTGATATTTCTCTTTGTTGTTTGTCTAAACTCTTTGCAATCTTGATTTTATATATATATTGTTTATATTTCTTATTGTCTTCTCTTCTTCTAACATGAATCTCCTTGGATTAGAGATAATCTCTTGGGTTTTCATGGCTATTAGTGAGTAAACCTTTTTCAGTTCATGGATTGGGTAGATTAAAGGTGATTAGGAGATGATTAGAGTTTGTTGGTGCTTATTTATTTGTTTCATTCTCTTTAGGTTGATCTTAATGCTAGATTATAGGCAAAATCTCTTTTCTAGAACTTAAGTTTTCTCTTGCACTAAAGGTGTTTGATGAAATGTTTGAACCAAATCTTTAGAGAGCTTTTCATGCTTAGCCAATGAGAGTTGATGCTAGGCTGCTTAGTATGTTATTAGGACTGGATTTAATGCATGCTAGACTTGTGGTTTCCAATGAGAATTGATGTCATTACTTGTCTTGCATAGAGTCATTGCCATGAGAGTGGATTGATTTGCATAAGTGTTCTTAGGCTTAGGAAGGTTCTTCATTTTAGTATTTAGCATTCTCTAATCACCAATTGATCACCTAAATATCATTGACCTTGATCCATGAGCTTATTACTTCTTTATCATTTTCATTTGTTTCTTTTTCTTTTGTTTCACTTAGGTTGTTAGTATATATTCACATCCTTATCATTGAGCTTAGATTAGATAGCTTCATATAATCTTGGTGTTGTTAATCTCTACCCCTTTGGATTGAATCTCAAATACTACAATGACATGAGTAGGTTTGAGTAATTGAAAGTGATTGCAAAATCCTACTATCATCCATCAAAACAACAACGTCCTTGGGATCTTGGATGTGGAGGAAGATCCTAAAGTATAGGGGAAGAGCATCAGAGTTCACGAAGGTGGAAATCCAAAATGGAAAAACATCGCTGTTCTGGTTTGACATCTGGTCACCACTAGGAAAACTGATTGACTACACGGGGGAGTGTGGTACTATTGATCTAGGCCTGCCTATCACGGCCACTGTGGAAGAAGCAGTAAATGGGAGGGGAAGACGCCATCGAACTGATCTACTAAATAAGATAGAGGCAGAGATTCAGAGGTTGAGAAATCGAGGACTAACAACAGAACAAGATGTCTGTTTATGGAAAAGAAAGGAGGGAGAATACAAGACATATTTCAACTCAAAGGCAACGCTGGAACTGCTAAGGGGGGAACAAAACAGAGTAAGCTGGTATAAGAGCATCTGGTTCAATGGGGCTACGCCAAAATTCTTGTTCGCTTGCTGGCTAGGGGTCCGAAATCGTTTGGCAACGGGAGATAGAATCATGCAATGGAATCCGCAGGCAGATGGGACTTGTCTCTTGTGTGAAAATTCCATTGAATCACGAAATCATCTCTTTTTTCAGTGTAGCTTCTCGACGGAAGTGTGGAAGGGGCTCTCTTTGCGATTGTATGGAGTGGATTACTCAACAGATTGGCACAGAATAATGGAAGCTCTTAACAGGTCGGTAACGAAGAAAACAGAAACCTTTCTAAAGAAATATGTCTTCCAAGCTGGGGTGTACTCTATATGGAGAGAAAGAAATGAACGATGCCATGGTCAAGACCACACTTCTGCTGCTCAACTCGAACGAACTATAGACAGACAAATCGGGAACAGAATACTATCCTTTCGCCTTTCAAACTCTTCAACATATGACGACGCCATGGAGGTCTGGTTACAAACACGTTAAGCATGTTCTATAGCTGTTTTTCAACATTCAAAACCTTCGAAACTAAAATGTATGCATAAACATGTTTTTTTTTTGGGTTGAATAAATTTAACATTCTTTCAAAAAAAAAAAAAAAGTGAACGAAGATCTTATGTGAAATTCAAAAAGAAAAAAAAACACTTTGAATAAAAGATGGGAACTGTTTACTTAGAAAATTGATTATTGATGGATGGTTTAAAAACAGGGCTTCCATATATATAAGTTCGGATCCCGCAGATCTGTGTTTTTTCTGAAACTTCAATGGCAGTCGGATCAATCTATCTTTTTTTTTTTTTTTTGACAACAGAAGTAAACTAAGTTCTAACACGACTCGACAAGCCAAGTCGGAGTATCAACACCCACATGAATTACGCCTGACGGATAGGATCTAGCACTTTTTGCTAATTTATCCGCTTTTGTATTAGTTGATCGGGGAATGTGCACAATCACACATCTGTCGAAAAGATCTTGACAGCGCCGAAATTCGTCCAGATGCACCGAAAAAGCCGGCCAAAGCATTGGTTCACACACCATCGTCACCAGCTCCAGACAATCCGTTGCAAAAGTAACCTCTCTGAATTGTAAAATACTCATACAATCCATCGCCCAGATAAGCGCCTCAAACTCTCCATGTAGTGAAGATAGGCTGGCCCTAACATTACGGGCCCCCATTAGGGAATCCAAACCCCCATCCTCCGTATACCACCCTTGTCCCGAGAAAATATCACCTTCTTTCCAGGAACCATCAACTTGGCAATAACGGCCTTGTATAGGCTGCAAAGTATCCTGGGTTCCTGAGATCTCCATTGTGGACAAAGGTTCCTCCACGATCTGGGCCTCTGCCCAACCCAGGGCCTCCGATTCTGCTAATTGAACTATGTCCCTAGCATCTCTATCAATATTGTTGAAACACTTGTCATTACGACCTTTCCAAATGTACCACAGTAACCATGGATATGTCAGAACTCTGTCATCCGTAGGTAAACGCCAAAACAATGATCCATGTTTGAGAACAGGGATGTTCCCGGGAAAATCATTGGATTCGATGGTACTTGAGATAAAGCCCAAACTTGCACCGCCGGGGGACACTCAAACAAAGCATGATTGGTTGTCTCCACCTCTATTCCACAACGTGCACACTGCGTATCACACTTAACTCCTCGAGAGTTAAGATTACCGAGGACAGGTAAACAACCCGAGACAGCTTGCCACATAAAGTGTCTGAGTTTAGGAGGGCATCTCACCATCCAAGTGAATGCTTGTAACGGTTTAATATCCGGCCCAAAAACCTGAACGCCTCGCTTCTCCTCCTTGGATTCCCGTTCCGTATTGTACCCCGATTTGACCGTATAGAGTCCAGATTTTGTAAAGTGCCACCCATATGTATCCGGACGATTAAACTTACTGATCGGGATGCTTAAAATGCGAGCAGCATCATCAGGGCAGATAAGGTCCTTCACCAGATTGACGTTCCAAGTCATGGTCCGCTCATCAATCAAATGAGAAACGAGAAGTTGTGAGTAGTGAATAATAGTTTTCGGTAAAGCTGGTCTCGGGCGGTGAGCCGGAATCCAGGGATCATTCCAAACTGAAATAGATCGCCCTGTTCCAACCCTCTTGATTAGTCCTTTTCTAACCAGAGATCTAGCTGAGATAATACTTCGCCACCCATAAGATGGAGAGTATGATCGGATAGGATCCAGAGGATCCGAATTACGGTAATACCGTCCCTTAAAAACCTTTGCAAATAAAGAATTTGGCTTATCCAGTAACCGCCACAGCTGTTTCCCAAGCAAAGCAGTATTAAATTCCTCTAACATTCGAAAGCCCAAACCGCCATCAACTTTTCTCCTACATAGCTTTTCCCATGACATCCAATGCATACCCCTCGATCCACCCGAACCCCACCAGAACTGAGCTACCGCACTCATAAGCTTAGAATTAACCTTTTTAGGAACTCTGAAGCAAGACATAATGTGTGTAGGCAATGCCGTTGCCACTGATTTAATCATGACTTCCTTGCCCCCTTTTGACAGTAGTTTCGGTGTCCACCCATTGACACGCGATAATATTCGGTCATGAAGGAAACCGAATACCTGAGTTTTTGCTCCACCTAAACTCTCTGGGATTCCTAAGTAGGAGCCCATTCCACCCAGTCGTGATATTCCCAACAATGTTTTGATCTCTCCCTTGACTCCCTCATCCACCAGATGACCAAACTGAAGTGATGATTTTTCATAGTTTATCTTTTGCCCCGAAACCCTCTCATAGTCCGTAAGAATCCGTAGAATGACATGGCATTCGTCTTTATTTGCCTGACAGAAGAACAGACTATCATCCGCAAAAAGAAGATGTGAAATTGGTGGACTAGCTCTAGCCACCTTCATCCCCGTCAACAACTTCACTCGCTCTGCTTCCCGAATATTTGAAATCAGTGCCTCTGTACATAAGATGAAGAGATACGGGGAAAGAGGATCACCCTGCCGCAGCCCCCTGTGAGGCTTAATTAGACCCTTGGGTTGTCCATTAAGGAGGACTTTATATTGAACCGAAGTTACACATTGCATTACCCTGGTTACCCACTGTTGCGCAAAACCCATCTTGGATAGAACCTTTTCAACAAACCTCCATTCCACCCGATCATATGCCTTGCTCATATCCGTTTTGATTGCCAAAAATTTACTCTTACATGAAGGATTCGTACGAAGGCCATGAAACATTTCTTGGGCGATTAAAATGTTGTCCGATATCAAACGACCCGAGACAAATGCCGACTGAGTCTCGGAGATCAAGCCCGGAAGTAAAACCTTCAAACGCTGACATAACACCTTCGAGATAATTTTATACCCCACATTGCAAAGACTAATAGGTCTAAGCTCTGTCATCCTATTAGGTCTTTCTGTCTTAGGAATGAGACAAATATTTGTCAAATTCAACCGATCATCCAAAATCCCTGATCTTAAGAAATCATTAACTAGCTGCAAAATGTCCACTTTAATGAAAGGCCAAGATTGCTGAAAAAATAAAGCTGTCATCCCATCCGGTCCTGGAGCCTTTTCGGGATGCATCATAAATAATGCCGCTCTAACTTCCTCCTCCGTAGCTGCAGCGAGTAGACTGTCATTCATCTGCTCCGTAATTGAAGAAGGGATTACTCGCAGAAACTCGTCAAAGTTCTGCGGATCTGTAGATGTAAAGATATCTTGAAAATAATCCACCGCAACTTTCTCAATCCCCTCATCTGTTACTATCCAATCTCCTTGCTCATCATGCAGGCCCACAATCCTATTCCGCACTCTCCGCTGCTTAGTTAAAGCATGATAAAATTTAGTATTCTGATCCCCCGCTCGATGCCACATGTTCCTGCTCTTCTGTTGCCAAAACAATTCCTCATCTTTATAAGCTTCTTGCAATTTACGTGAAATATCTAGGACCTCCTCCGTCGTCCTACTATCATCGTTCTGGATGTCCTCCAGCGCCTTCTGAAGTACCTTAATTTGTTCCTTCCCATGCGGTACATTATTGTGCCTCCATTTCGATAACTCGTGACGACAGTTGCGGATTTTGTCAACAAAATTAGCTCCCCACATTCCCTGAGTACCTCCCCAACCCCGGGAGATCGTTTCCATTAACCCAGCCTGTCCAATCCATCTTTTATCAAATCGGAATTGGCTTCGTCTTTTACGAGCCTGTATCTCAAGGTTTGCCACGATGGGCCTATGGTCCGAACCCACCATACCAAGATATTCCACAAAGGACGAAGGAAACATATTATGACACTCCACGTTGGCTAACGCCCTATCCAGACGACACCGAATAAGTTTCTTCCCTCTACGACCCCGCCAAGACAAAGTATTACCTACCGACGGGAAATCCACTAAACCACAGTGAGTAATCATGTTGTTGAAATCGACAAAAGATGATGCAGGTCTTAAAGAACCACCCTGTTTTTCATGATTCCCAACGATTTCATTCATGTCTCCAATAATCATCCAAGCGTCGTGTCTGAGCAAGCCAATCCTTGTTAATCTTTCCCAAACGATATTCCGAAACTTCTGGACAGGTTCTCCATATAGAAATGAAATAAACATCTTCTGTCCCTGGTATACCATCTCAACATCAATTACCCTATTGGTAGCAGTGACTATTTTTAGATCAAACCCATCATTGTAAAACAGAGCGAGACCACCACTTGTTCCATGGGGATCAACCGTAAATAAATTGTCAAAACCAAAGTGACCCTGAAACCCTTGCACAAAGGCGAAGTCTTGTTTTGTTTCTGAAAGGAACAGAAATTCCGGCTTATACTTGTACCATATTTCTCTCAAGTAACTGATAGTCCATTTACTACCTAGTCCTTGACAATTCCAACTGAGGACCCGCATTTAAAATTCCACAAAAGAGAGTATTGTACAGAATGGGTATAATGAGACCCATTGTATTAAGTCTATCATGTTTACAAACCAATATCCATGACTTTTCCATCCTGTTACGGAGCACCCAAATAAATACAGTATGTCCCACAAAACATTATGTAAACGAATTTGATCCATGGTAAAGACCTTATGCAAACCCTTGTGTAAACAGCTGTCTCTATCCAATCCGTTACTATCCAATCCGTTATTTGGACATACAGAAGTTACTGCCCTCCAGGTGAAAGAATATACTCTCGACAACATGGGAGAGCCCAATATTTTCGCCTTAAGGGATAAAACTGAGACACCTCTCCAGTCAGCAAGGACCCTAAGATGTGCAGAATCATTACTCCTCCGGACCACCGTAAAGAACCGAAAGCACCATATCCAAGAATGAGAAGCAGCAAGCCCATTAGGTGATTCCACCAAAAAACTAATTGTAATCCACAGACCAAATTGCAGCCCAATGTCTTGAGAATAAATCATCCCAGCCCAATTTAAATATTTCCTGTCCACAATAATCCATAAAGACCACCCCTCCTTGCAAACTTCTCGTTCCTGAGACGTCTGAGATTGTATAAAATTCCCTATCACCATTAATTTAAATACCAAAAAAACCTGAGTTCTGCTTCTCATGTGAAGTTCCTCTGCAACAAAAAAGTATTGCTTAAAATGATGCACCGTACACCATTGGTCTCCATTTGTGGTACCATCATCATGTCTTACCATGCCTTCAACGAGAAGGTCACGCCATAAACAAAGCAGTACACCTAGAGTAAAATCGAATTTGCAGAGATATCTCCTTAACACCTCAAGTAAATACCATAATCCATCAACCACATTTAAAATAACAACAATTGAACCTAGACCATGGAGATGAGCAACGCACGGGGCCGTTTCAAAGCTATGACAGTCCATATCCCACATAACCGACAAACTCCGTAACCGTAACAAGAGACGTGAAACTTCTAGGAACCTAAAAGCATATGCATTCGTACCCTGGGTCCAATTGCTCAACGCACACAGCCCTGTAATGTCTAAGAAAACAATACCGAGGATAAAACCCAACAAGCATATAGTTTCCAATTCATCCATAGCACTGTAAAAACAAACATTTAGACCGCGTTCCCCGTCATTATAAGATCTCTTACCCAGTTCTTCCAACAGCCGAAAGGGAGAACCATTGAAACCGCAGAGACAAACCATTTTACACCTGAAATAACCCCATATCACTTTGTATGAAAAATCGTAGCGCTCAAAACTTCCTTGACCAGTCTGCAATAACGCTCCTGCAGAATCTCTGGAAAAAATGTCATCCGAAATCAAGTAAGTGCCCACCTCACATTGAAATAATATCTGTAACAAACTCAGGACCACACAACCGTAAAGGTCAGACATCAGAATCCAGAGAGATAAAAAGACGGCCACGAGAATACTAAACCACTCCACCAATCTCAATACACAAAGGAAATATAGCAAAATCCTGGACCATTTACCGCAGAGCCGCAACCTAGCCACACCAAACCCAGAAAGAATAAAGTATAGTCGAGACGATTGACCGTTCTCGAATCCAAGTCCCATATCCCAATACTTTACCCCAAGAAAACCACCAAGCCAAAAAAAGATCGTTGAATTGTGAGCACCATCCCGACCATTATGAAGACAATAAACATAAAGCGTATATAAAAAGCCAGGAAACAAAGTTTTAATGATCGTTGTTGTTCTGACAAACGAGAACGATTCACCACAAAAATATACAGCCATCACTGATCCCCTCTGTAACACAAAATCCGTAATTGATTGATTCCAGGATCCTATCAGCAAGATTCGTGAGCTAATAGATAAATCAAAATCCCTAAAAATCTCCAAGAATCGGAGACGAGTATTGAGGGAGACCTTAATTGGGGTCTGTTCAAATCTCCGCAAGAGATCGTGTACCCAATCTTTCCAGAACCTGCTTGAGACGAAACCGCATTGAGAGCAAAGCAGATCACCCAAATCCGACAAAACCAATTGCCATTCCTGCTCCAGATCTTCCAAATTTTCTTTAATCCATTTCATTGAAAACAGAATCCATGACCACTTACCACCACAGATCCCATATCCTATCCCTCGACGACCGAAAATCCTCCATTGTAATGAAGAAACCAGCAAGACCAAAAATCCACCGCCTCCGAGCATCCGAAAATCCTAAATCGCCATTTGAATCGCCAGAAACCGAGAGCTTTTTTTTGTTTGTTCTTCTTTGATCAATCTATCTTTATAAATATAAAATAGAAGTCAGTTCACAATTCTACGAGTACAAGTGTCTTTTACTTAATTACAGTTTACAAAAATTTCCAAACTATTTTAGTTGCTTAAGTACAAGTCACTAAACCAATCAAATTTGGACACATAATCTACACTTAAATACAGTAAAACTCAATAAGAACATGTCAAATCAACAATTTAATTAAATACTTTTAGATTGTTAGATAAGTTACAGTTCCAAAAAATATAACTTTTAAAAATAAAATGAGAAATCAATGCTAGATAAGTTAAATTACAAAAGAAATCTATTATATAAAAGGAAATTAGTTTGATGTATATAATATATCTTTGGTAAATTAACTAACAAACTCTCTTGTACAAGAATATCTGGCTTGAAACCAAAGCTGCCTTATGTTCCACAACTTGCATGGCTCGGTACCATCGGATCCAGAACGAGACTGGTAATCTCAAATCGCAGAAAAGAGGTTGGTAACTTTCAAACGAACCGTCTCCTTTGTCTCATAGTATTAGTGACTTGAGCTGCATTGCAAGAGCATTCTCTCCACAATCCTGTCATAGATGCCACTGCTATGCGAAATTTGGTATAACAGATAATCCACAGGCAGTTTAAACACTAAATATCCTGGTAGAGTTAGGATTGTGTGCTCTCAGGTCCTTTTCGAATTCAAGTAAATCATATGTAGACGACCAGTTTTGTATCTTTCTCTAATGGCTATCACTTATCAGTCAATTTTCGTTTAGCAAACTTAAACATTGGCAAAAGTGAACAAAAGAATATGTTTTAAGAAATGGCACAGTTTTGGTACAGCATTTATATTCCAAATATTTTTTTGCAATGTCAGGTGCTTGTTTTAAAGGGGGTATGCTTCAACATATAAACTTTTTTGTATGATTCCAGAATCAGTCGTAGTCATTGAACTCAAAAGATGGTATACATAATTACTTTTAACTAACTCCACGTCCTCTGGTTCTATAGCTTCCTCTAGTCGTACGTGTTACATCCCAATTCCTCACTCCATGATCAATGAAATGGAAGAGAGGTGTAGACGGATTGAATAATTATTTTTCATTATAAACTGTTATATTTCATTTTTAATAGTATATAATAGTCTAAGATATTTGTATGTTACGTTACTTAATTAAATAAATATTCATACATATATGCATGTTAATTTATTTTGACAGAGGTCAAATCTTATCAATTATGTAAACGAAAAAGTAAAATTTGTATGACCAAATTTTGTTTTTGTCATCTCTTCCTTTTTAACTTATTTTGGTCAACTTTATTAATTAAGCATAATTAGTCTATAGGGTATAGACATTCTATAAGTGAGAAAACATATTCTTAGATTGTATTCCTCTTTCTGTTCTCAAAAACCTATCTACATAATCTCAGTTTGTTGTCGCTCTAAAGAAACTGTGGGCGAAATGTTTTTTTGTTATCATACGAAAGAAATTGAATTCGAGGAAAAGTAAGGCCAAACCCTTTCCGCATAGTTTCAGTTTCTCAATGGGTTTAGCCATCTCCCGACGCAAGAAGACACCATCTTCCTTCTCGGCGATTCCAGATGATCTCAGTCTCACCATTGACATTCTCTCGAGATTGCCTTCGAAATCCATAGCGAGGTCTCGCTGCGTGTCGAAGCAATGGGCTTCCATTCTCCGCCTTCCAGATTTCACCTAACGTTTCCTGTCCAAGTCCTTGGCTCATCCCCGTCTCTTGTTCACTTTTGAAACCAACGGTAAGTGGCTATTCTTCTCGTCCCCTCAGACTCTAGATCCAGACCAGAAGCCGTCTCTTCTGTCCGCAGATTATCACATGTGTTTGCCTGGAGATTGTTACTTTGAGATTTCTCCACCTGTCCACGGATTGATCTGTAGTAAGGGTAGGAATTGGATGATTTGTAACCCTAGCACAGGACAGTACATAACCTTACCCAGACCGAGGAGGGACACTGAAGTGAAAACCTTCTTTGGGTATGATCCTATCGAAAAACAGTTCAAGGTCTTGTGCGTCTCAGTTAGATCCGACAAGCATCATATTCTTACACTAGGAACAGGTTTATTGTCATGGAGAATGAATGTTCCATGTTAGACTATGTAAATTTCCATTTATACAATTTTGTGAGTAAGTCCTAGATACAATGTAACACTATATATATGAGTCAATAATAGAGAGAACACTCAAGTGAGTTTTACCAAACTTAGATGGTATCAGAGCACCTATTTTTCTTTTTTAAAAAAAAAAACAGATTCACTTTACCAAACGTCTCCCTTTCTTCGTCTTCTCTTGTGTTCTCTTTCTGCAAATCCAAAAATCGTTTGACTCCAAACCACGATCCAATTGATTTCCCTTTCTCCCCTCTTCATCTCTCTCTCTCTCGATTTTATCTCCTTTTCTCTCTGTTTTTCGTTTTTTTTATCCCCTCTTCGTCTCTCTCTCACTCCTCCGCCGATCTACTCACCGATCTCCACCTGCCTTCTCTCTCTGATCATCGGCCGCTAGTTCTTCACCGATCTATCGCAGCTTCATCCTCTACATCTCTTACCATGGCTAATCCGCTCACCACCACCGACAAACCCTTCACCATCTCTCAAATCAAGGCGTATGTTCCCATTCAACTCGACATGGAGAAACTGAATTATGACGTATGGAGGGAGTTATTTGAAACTCATTGCAGCAGCTTTGGTGTCCTGAATCACATTGATGGCACAGCAGATCCCGAAGCTTCAGCTCAGACATGGAAGGAACATGACGATCTCGTCAAAATGTGGATGTATGGCACAATCTCTCAATCAATTCTCGAAACGGTCCTTAAACCGAAATGCTCGGCTCGTCATCTCTGGTGTGCGATCGAGAACCTCTTCCGTGACAACAAAGAGGCGCGTGCGTTACAATTGGAGAACGAGCTTCGCACCATGGTTATTGGTGATCTCTCAATTCATGAATACTGTAAGAAGCTTAAGACTCTTTCTGATCTTCTGGCCAATGTTGATTCACCGATTACTGAGCGTGTTCTGGTGATGCACACTCTTAATGGTCTCTCTGACAAATTTGATAGCATTATCAATGTCATCAAACACAAGGAGCCTTTTCCCTCTTTTCTTGCTACTAGATCCATGCTTCAAAGTGAAGA
This sequence comes from Isatis tinctoria, assembly GCA_010577795.1. Lineage (NCBI taxonomy): Eukaryota > Viridiplantae > Streptophyta > Magnoliopsida > Brassicales > Brassicaceae > Isatis > Isatis tinctoria. Next base: position 12,839,178 of record CM021250.1, on the reverse strand, counting down.
TGACCGGCTGTCCAAACAAGTAAAACCCGTTGCTGCTGAACCGGTCACTCCCTCTTCACCTTCTCTTCTTTACACAGCCACTGATCAACATCGCTCCCCACACCAGTATAACAACAACGGTGGCAACAATGGTGGTTATCGAGGTCGCGGCGGTCGTGGTCGTGGTGGACGTGGCTACCGAGGTCGCGGAGGTCGCCATTACTACAACAACAACTGGCCCTATTACCCTCAGCAGCAGCAGCCGTGGCCACCCAGCTCATACGGTGTACCTTCAGCTCCTTATCATGGAACGTATCACTCCTCACATCCACCGCCATATCAGCCTGGTATTCTCGGTTCGTCGCCTTCTCGTCCAATACATGAAGCTCATCTCTCTCACGGGTCTCCGCTTGTCTCACCGGTGCAGCCACAAAATCTGTTACTGGCTCAGCTGACTCATGTTTTTAACACCATGGCATTACAAGAACCAACTGACTCTCAGTGGTACATGGACAGTGGCGCAACCAACCACATCACATCGGGTTCAGGTAACTTACGTCCTTCATCTAATTTGAGCACATTACCTACTATAACCGTTGGCAACGGTTCTTTAGCTCCTGTTACGACAATTGGTAACGGCACACTTCCTACCCCTTCTCGCGCTTTTAAACTTAATAATGTCCTTGTTTGCCCGTCTATCATCAAAAATTTGCTTTCGGTTCGTAAATTTTCTACTGATAATTGGTGTTCCATTGAATTTGATCCATTTGGTTTTTCTATTAAGGATCTCACTACCCGCACCAAACTCATCCGATGTGAAAGCTCAGGACCTCTCTACACATTCACCCCATCTACCTCCCTTCCATCCGCTCTTGCTCTCACTGCTTCGTCTGGTCATGGGTCTATTTGGCATCAACGTTTGGGTCATCCCTCTCACTCTACTTTATCTCGTATTCTGTCTTCTCTTCACCTTTCTTGCAATAAGGCTGATTTGACAAATCTGTGTCAAGCATGTCACCTTGGGAAACACGTTAGACAACCTTTCTTCACTTCTAATACCATGGTTTCTAGTCCTTTTGATATTGTTCATTCTGATATATGGACATCGCCTATTGCTAGTGTCAGTGGCATTAAATATTATCTCATCTTTCTTGACCAATTTTCTCATTACGTCTGGGTTTATCCACTCCATCGGAAAAGTGATACCTTATCTAGTTTCATCCATTTTACCAACTATGTTCAGACTCAATTCTCATGTAAAATTAAAGCATTGCAGTGTGACAATGGTGGGGAGTATGACAATCGCGCGTTTCATGCCTACATGGCCTCGTCAGGCATTCAGTTCCGGTTCTCCTGCCCGTATACATCTCAACAAAATGGCCGTGCCGAACGCATGCTCCGCACGATCAATAATCTGGTCAGGACTCTTTTCATTGATGCCTCCTTTCCTCTCAAGTATTGGGTGGAAGCTCTTCACACAGCAGTTCATCTCCTGAATCTTCTTCCATCCTCCGCTATTCAACAAAACGGCCCGCTATCAACATCTCCGTGCATTCGGATGTCTCTGTTACCCAAATCTCTTACCGTCAACGCCTCACAAGCTGGCTCCTCGGTCCACTCCATGTATCTTTCTAGACTACCCTCTGGATCACCGTGGTTAAAGATGCCTTGATCTCTCAACAAAGCATGTCATACTCTCCCGCCATGTCGTCTTTCATGAGTCTAACTTTCCCTTTGTTGTGCGCTCCTCCTCATCTTCCTTATAGCTTATGCTTCCTCTTACTCTACCAGATCCCATCCTTAAACCTCAGGTATCTAATCCTCTTTCTACACTCTCACCTTCCCTTCCAACATCACCTTCTCCTTCTCCCTTACCTTCTCATTCCCCGACATCTTCCCCGCCTCCACCTCCTCCCTCACCTCGCTATCAAACTCGCAGTAAAAGTGGCATCTTTAAGCCACGAATTCCATTGTGTCTTCACACCGATAGCACAATTTCTCCTTTACCTTTGTCGCATGTACAGGCAGCTAAAGATGATCATTGGAATAATGCAATGATGGAGGAATATAATGCTCAAATTAAATGTGGGACGTTTGTTCTTGTCCCACGGCCCAAAGCTACTAATATTATTCGCTCTTTGTGGCTTTTCAGGCATAAGTTCAAAGCTGACGGCACATTGTCTCGCTACAAAGCTCGGCTGGTAGCTAATGGAAAATCGCAGCAACTAGGCATTGATTGTGAAGAAACATTCAGCCCTGTGGTGAAACCGGCCACTATCCGACTTGTCCTGGAAGTTGCAACTGCTAAAGACTGGCCCCTGCATCAACGTAAAGAACGCTTTTCTGCATGGCGATCTTAAAGAAACAGTCTACATGCACCAGCCCCCAGGTTTTCTTGATCCAACCAAACCCGATTATGTCTGTCTTCTCAAACGGTCTCTGTATGGGCTTAAGCAAGCACCTCGTGCTTGGTACCAACGGTTCGCCACCTATGCCCAGAAAATCGGTTTCAAGCAATGTGTATCTGACTCCTCGCTTTTTATTCTCTCCACCGGTCGGGAGATTGCCTATCTCTTACTTTATGTCGACGACATTGTTCTCACTGCTTCTCAGCCGACTCTCCTCCGTCACATCATTGCCAGTCTTCATTCTGAATTTGAGATGACTGACCTTGGTGCCCTGCATCACTTCCTCGGCATATCAGTTACACGTGCCTCTCATGGTCTCTTTCTTCAACAACAGAACTATGCCGCTGACATCTTCCACCGGGCGAATATGACCAATTGTAATCCCGTGTCTACTCCTGTTGACGTCGGCAAGAAACTTGCTGCAGATGACGGGCCACACCCTACTCTTTATCTCAGTATTGCTGGAGCTCTTCAGTATCTCACATTCACTCGCCCTGACTTCTCTTTTGCTGTTCAATAAATCTGCTTGTTCATGCATGATCCACGGGAATCTCACCATAATGCTCTAAAACGCATTCTTCGTTACGTCAAATGTACAATCACTCTCGGTCTCCACATTCATAAGTCATCTTCGATGTCTCTTGTGGCTTATTCTGATGCTGATTGGGCTGGCTGTCCATCCACTCGACGATCCACATCGGGCTATTGCGTTTACTTTGGCGACAATCTTGTTTCCTGGTCCTCCAAGCGGCAGCAAACCACGTCTCGATCGAGTGCTGAAGCTGAATACCGTGGTGTTGCTAATGTTGTGGCCGAAACCACTTGGATTCGCACTCTTCTTCTCGAGATGAAGATCGTGATTCCCAAAGCCACAATCATTTACTGTGGCAATGTAAGTGCGATTTATATGAGTTCCAATCCAGTTCAGCATCAGCGGACGAAACACATCGAGATTGATATTCATTTTGTTCGTGAACGAGTTGCTCTTGGTGAGGTCAAAGTTTTACATGTCCCATCAGCTCATCAATTCGCTGACATATTCACCAAGGGCCTTCCCTCTCCTCTGTTCTGCTCATTTCGGTCCAGTCTCAGCATTCGGCCAACCGATGCTAAGCCTGCAGGGGGGTGTTAGACTATGTAAATTTCCATTTATACAATTTTGTGAGTAAGCCCTAGATACAATGTAACACTATATATATGAGTCAATAATAGAGAGAACACTCAAGGGAGTTTTACCAAACTTAGATTCCAGACCTCATTTATGTGTTGGTATATGCATTAATGGGGTTCTGTATTACAAAGCTCGAGAAAATAGGTATCTAGACGATCGTAAGATAGTTTCCTTTGATGTTAGGTCAGAGAACTTCTCGTTGATATATTACTGACAATTATACTCTGATAAATTACAAGGGTAAACTAGGTGCGCTTTTTTACCAAAAAAAAACTAGGTGCGCTTGCAGCTGATCCGAGCTGTGTATTTGATGGAAGAACTACAAGTATTAAGCTGTGGGTTCTAGATGACGCCGAGGAACAGAAATGGTCGAGTCATATCTACATATAGCCGCCGTTGTGGAAAAATGTAGTTGGAGACGCCTGTGTATGCATTGTTGGGATGACTAATAGTGGTGAGATTGTGTTGTCCTCTCCCGTTGTATCTCATCCTTTCTGCATTTTCTATTACAATGTGGAGAGTAACACTATCACAAGAGTTCAAATTCAAGGGATTCGACTTGTTAAGGGTCAAAACATCTATACGTATATAAACCATGTGGAGGATGTGATAAGTCGTAGGACTTCATAAAACTTTATAACTACATGTAGTACTTACCGATTTCTCGGTTATATTGGATAATTATTTCATGTTTGGTTTGTAGGTGTTTCAACTCTTTCTGGAAATTGTACCTACCAATGCTCATCTTTTCAGTACTGGTTCTTGTAAGCTTTAGTAGTTTTTCTTAATGAGCAATCTACTTATTTGTCTCTTCGTGAAGGGTTACTAATCATAATTAACGTTAAACAATAACTATTATCTGAAATTATTAAACTTATGATAAATGACTAACTATAACAGATTTAAAAATGATGTGAACTATGATATCATCAGATCTATTAATATTTTTGCTTATCGTATGTGATATCTCTTTTGTTTTCCTTAAAAAAAGTATATGATAAATCTCTAAATTTTCCGACGTCGTTGATAACACACGACTGATATCATCAAAGCACAAATATGCTCATACTCAGGAACTTCTGGTGGATTCGCCACAATCATCGGCGTCTTCCTGATTTTCTAAAACGTGTGAAGGTGTCGTCAAGGCTCTCTCTCTCTCACTCTCTCTCTCTCTCACTCTCACACTCTCTCTCACTCTCTCTCTCACTCTCTCACTCTCTCACTCTCACTCTCTCTCACTCTCTCTCTCTCTCTCTCTCTCTCTCTCTCTCTCTCTCTCTCTCTCTCTCTCTCTCTCTCTCTCTCTCTCTCTCTCTCTCTCTCTCTCTCTCTCTCTCCGTTTAAACTCTCTCTCTCTCTCTCCCAAAATATATGACAGTACGTTACTTCATCCATTTAGAAAACTAAGTGTAGAGGTGTCTCACTTTTATAACTAAAACTTACAAACTACCCATTTTGCTAAAATTACCCTTGCAACAATCCTATTTCAAAGTTAACAATGTGTTCCTATGTGATATTTCCTTTTTTAAAGAAAGTATATGATAAAATTTTCCGTCACCGTTAATAAAACACTTTGATATAATCAAAAAATTGTATGGCCAAAAAGAAAAGCAAAAAAATTGGTGGCTCAGGATATATAGATACGTAAAGGGTGGAACATGTGAGTGTGAGTAGTGTTCTTGACAATATCTTAATCTGATTATCTCTTTTGCCCAGTGAGTTCTTAATTTTCTTTTGTCTCATTTCCCCATTTTTATGGCTTTCTGTCCTAGTGTGAATTTTGGGAACCTAGGCTTTGGTCCTGCCGTGCAACAACGGCAGAAGCAACTATCCCCTAAAGTACTCTCCGAGGAAAAGAGCCTAGCCAAAACCCAACAGGAAATCCCAGATGATCTCTTAATCTTAATAGTTTCGAGATTACCGGTGAAATCCATCGCAAGGTTCCGTTGCGTTTCGAGGCAATGGGCTTCGATTCTCTGCAGTCAAGAATTCACCCAACTATACATGAAACGGTCTTTGGCTCGTCCTTGTCTTTTGTTTGCCGTCAAACTCAATGGTAAGTTTGTCTTCTTCTCGGCACCTCAGCATGAGCATATAAATCCAGACAATAACTCATCTCCTTTAGTTCCCGATTGTCACATGAGTTTCCCCACCGAAGATAGTTCTTATGGGATTTCTCAACCTGTCTGTGGATGGCTATGTAGTAAAGACAAGAATCCAATGATGTGTAACCCTAGCACAGGATATTACATAGATTTACCCAATTTTTTTCCTACTTTTGAATCTAAGGTGGTTACCTATTTGGGGTATGATCCGGTCGACGAACTATTCAAGGTATTGCGCGTGTCCGAGGATTGTCGAGTTTTGACTTTAGGAACGGGAGATCTGTCATGGAGAATGGTAGACGGAAATCCGATATCCCAGTGGGCTGTACCTGAAGGGATATGCATCAATGGAGTTTTGTATTACATAGCTTTGTCTGGATCTCATAACGCTGATGTTATGCTAGTTTGATCTTAGGTCCGAGAATTTTTCGTTCCTTTTTGATATGGAGAATGTTACGTGGGAGTCAACTTTGATAAATTTCAAAGGTAAACTGGGTGTAGTTCGCTCTGATCCGGATCTTTTATACAATGATGCAACTACAAGCCTTGAGATTTTGGTTCTAGATGATCTCGAAGATGAGAAATGGTCGAAGCATATCTACGAATTGCCTCCTTTGTGGAACACTCTAGTTGCGGGTTCCTGGCTATACATTGTCGGGATGACTGTCAGTACTGGTGAACTTGTGTTCGCCCCGTTCTATCCAGAGGTTCCTTTCTTCATTTTCCGCTATAATCTGGAGAGGAACACTCTTGTGAGAGTTGAAATCCAACTAGGGATTGAGTACTCTGAGGACCTCAAGATTCACACCTTTATTGACCATGTAGAAGATGTGAAGCTTAAGAATCTGCTTGGGAGTCCTTAGGACTTTATAACAGTCCTCTGTTTCCCTACCTCATTTCTTGTAGGTATCAAGTGTTCGGTTATTGTTTGACAATTTTATGTTTACTTTGATAACTTTAGTTATCTTGTTGGGGATAACACGAAAACACGCGAATGCGCAGCGGAATAACGTTCCCCGCACTTGTGTGAGCCTGTGAGGAAAGAGCTTGAACTATGGCACAAATGATCTAAGCAGAATCTAAATGAGACACAATCTTTTTACGTGGAAAACCTCCTCGATGTGAGAAGGAAAAACCACGGGACCGTAGTCCACTCAAAATCCACTATATCAAATGTTTGAGTGTTACAACCACGTCCTCCCTGTTCCTACAGAACAGATCCAGAGACTAAGGCTCAAAGAGAGTAATCTCCAACAACAAGAGAGCAATACAAGCTTACAAAACTAGCAGATACAAACGACCTCAGCTCACTAGGATTCCGGCAACCAGAGAACAATCCCACCGTACAAATCCAAGATGAACAAGTCAACAACACCTCTGCCAAATTTCAGCTCAATCAGAGAAGAACTCACCGTTGGATTTCCCAAACACTCAAGACTGCAACTGCTGAAGAACTGTAGCGACCAGCTTCACTAAAACCCCGATTCACGAGAAACCAACCGTTGAAACGACAATCCCACCGTTGAATCTCAAACCCACTGAGTCACGAAGCTTCCCACAAAATATCAGCCAGATCGGACCACTTTCGAGCCCTCGAACACAGCCCTGAAGAAACCAGACGAAAACCCTTTCTTCTCTCTTTCTTTCCTCTCTTCTTCTTTCTCTCTCTCTTTTAGTGTAATGTGTCTATGTGTGTGTATGTGTCATAAAAATCAGGTCACAAGGCTTATATAGGTCTTAGGAAAAGAACCTAATAAACCCTTATAAAAACCTTCAACACAAGACTTGAGAATTCTACACAAGACTTCAGTTTCTACACAAGACTTCAGAATCAACACAAGACTTCTGATTTTCACACAAGACTTCTGATTTGGTTTCATCTCAACCAAACCCATGGTTTCCTCACACTAGGAGGAACACCAACAAACTCCCCCTCCGACTAGTTGGAGGAAACAGCCATCCCGGCTATCTCACGGCAAACCTCAAGCTTTTCCCTCGGCAATGACTTCGTCATCATATCAGCTCCATTATCATTCGTATGAACCTTTTCAAGTCCCACTTCCTTAGAAGCAATCACATCACGTATCCAATGATACCTCCTATCAATGTGCTTCGAACGCGAATGAAATGTCGAGTTCTTTCCGAGACATATTGCGCTTTGACTGTCACAAAGCAACACATACTTATCCTGCTTGAAACCGATATCCTCGCAGAAGTTCTTTGTCCACAACAACTCCTTAAGAGCTTCAGTTGCAGCTATGAACTCAGCTTCAGTGGTAGAAAGTGCAACACACTTTTGCAACCTTGACTGCCATGAAACAGCTCCGCCCGCAAACGTTATCAAATAACCCGAAGTAGATTTCCTGGAGTCAACATCTCCAGACATGTCAGCATCAGTATAGCTAACAATCAATGGCTCATTACCTCCAAAGGTAAGCTTCAAACCAGAAGTCCCTCGAAGATATCTCAAAATCCACTTCACAGCATTCCAATGTTCTCTTCCAGGATTGGAATTGAACCGGCTTACTACACCAACGGCGAAAGCTAAATCCGGTCTTGTACAGACCATGGCATACATCAAACTACCCACTGTAGAAGCATATGGAACTCTTGCCATATCTTCCTTCTCTGCATATGTCTTTGGACTCTGTTTACTGCTCAATCTAATGTGTGAAGCAAGAGGAGTGCTCACCACTTTAGATTTGTCCATGTGAAACCTTTTAAGTACTTTCTCAATGTACTTCTCCTGAGACAAGTGAATCAATCTCTCAGCTCTGTCTCTCTCAATTCTTATACCAAGAATCTGTTTCACTGGACCCAAGTCTTTCATGGCAAAGGACTTGCTGAGCTGCTTCTTCAGCTCACCAATTCTGCTCATGTCTCTGCCCACAATCAACATGTCATCAACATATAGCAACAAGATGATAAAATCATCATCACCAAACACCTGAATAAATACACAATGGTCATCAGTAGTCTCCTTATAACCATGCTCCTCCATAACAGACTTAAACTTCATGTACCACTGCCTAGGTGCTTGCTTTAATCCATAAAGGCTTTTCTTCAGGCGACAAACTAAATCCTCTTCACCCTTTTTCACAAAGCCTTCTGGTTGTACCATGTAAATCTCTTCCTCCAAATCTCCATGAAGGAAAGCAGTTTTTACATCCATTTGCTCAACCTCTAGATCAAGACTTGCTGCCAGTCCAAGTACAATCCGAATGGACTGCATCTTCACAACAGGAGAAAAGATTTCATCATAATCAATCCCCTTCTTTTGGCTGTATCCTTTCACAACCAATCTAGCCTTGTATCGAGGTTGCAAACTGGTATCTTCATGCTTAATTCTGAACACCCACTTATTAAGCAATGCCTTCTTGCCCTTAGGCAACTTCACCAACTCAAATGTATGATTCTCTTCAAAAGAATCCATCTCATCACCAGCAGCACCAAGCCACTTATCTTTGTGTTCACCTTCCATAGCTTCTTCAAAGCTTTCAGGCTCTCCCCCATCAGTAAGTAACACATACTCACTAGGATCATACCTTGTCGACGGTTTAAGACCTCTCTCGGATCTTCTAACAATAGGAGGGTTCTCAGTAGTTGGTGTCTCACCATGATCGTCACCATGATCACCAATACCATCTTCATGTGCGGGAGCATCTGCACCGGGTGTATCATCTTGAACCTCATCCTCGACCTGACCGTGGACAGATGTAGAAGGACTAGCCTCTAAATCGATCAAACTCTCATTACTCTGAGTTGGTTTTCCGGACTTGTCAATGTCCTTAATTGTTTGATCTTCCATGAACACAACATCTCTGCTCCTTATGAGCTTCTTATCAACAGGATCATAAAATCTGTATCCAAACTCATCCTGACCATAACCATTGAACACACATTGCCGTGACTTCATCTCAAGCTTCGATCTCTCATCCTTAGGTATATGAACAAATGCCTTACACCCAAAGACCCTCAAATGATCATAGGAAACATCCTTACCGGTCCAAACTCTCTCTGGAATATCACCCTCCAATGGAGCACTTGGTGATAAATTCAGCACATGAACAACTGTGCTCAAAGCCTCACCCCAGAAAGTCATCGATAAGCCTGACTGTGAAATCAAACATCTCATCCTCTCGACAATAGTCCTGTTCATCCTCTCAGCCAACCCATTCAACTGTGGAGTCTTAGGCGGCGTGAACTGATGCCTAATACCATGCTCTTTGCAATAAGCATCAAATGGTCCAGAATACTCACCACCATTATCACTGCGGATACATTTCAACTTCTTTCCCGTTTGTCTCTCAACCAATGCCACAAAATGCTTGAAATATCCCAGAACCTGATCTTTAGTCTTCATAGTGAAAACCCATGACTTCCTAGAATGGTCATCAATGAATGTGACAAAATATAATGCACCACCAAGAGATTTTGTCTTCATTGGACCACACACATCTGAATGCACCAAATCAAGTACCTCAGATTTTCTAGAAGGTGCAGAAGACTTGAAAGAAACCCTGTGTTGTTTTCCATGCAAACAATGTGCACACTTCGGCAAGTGCAAACCAGAGATTCCTGGAATGACCTCCTTCTTTGACAACACAGACATACCCTTCTCACTCATGTGACCGAGTCTCTTATGCCATAGCTCCATGGCATCAACATTCTCCACTGCATTAACAGCATCTTTGGAGACCTTAGCCTGCATCAAATAGAAAGATGAAAGCTTCTCACCTCGAGCCACAACCAGGGAACCACGTGAAAGCTTCCATTTACCACCACCGTGTAAACTGTAGAAACCCTCATCATCAAGTCTTCCTGTAGATATCAAGTTCATCCGTAAATCTGGAACATGCTTAACACCTTAAGCATCAACCTAGTCCCAAGACTAGTCTCCAAGCATATATCACCAATGCCAACAACCTGAGCCAAACCATCATTACCCATCTTTACAGAACCATACTTACCTAGAGTATAGGTAGAGAACAAATCCCGCTGTGATGTAGCATGAGTAGTAGCTCCACTGTCAATCACCCAACTGGTGTCTTGGCATACATTAATGGCATCATTCTCAAGAAGAATGAGAAACTCATCTTGGGTGACTGTCACCCGATCAACTTCTTCTTGCTTTCCTTGCTGCTTGTCTTTCTTCAACTTCCAGCAATCTTTCTTCATGTGCCCTTTCTTATGACAGAAATAACACTCCATATTAGCAAATTTATTAGACTTGCTCCTGCTCCTGTTCTTTTCCTTCTTGGACTCTCTATGTGTACTTCTCCCCCTTGACTCAGTAACCAAAACATCTGAACGTGAGGAACTAGCATTTGACTGCCTTCTTGTCTCCTCATTCAACACACTGTTCTTCACTGAATCCATCGAAATGACACCTTCCGACGCGGAGTTACAAAGAGACATTATGAATACCTCCCAAGAATCTGGTAATGTACCAAGAAGCCACAAACCGTGAATCTCATCATCAAACCTGATGCCCATATCAGACAACTTGTTGAGCAATCCCTGAAACGCATTCAAGTGATCTGTCATCGGAGTTCCATCCTGATACCTCAACTCAATCAACTTCTTGATCATAAGCATCTTGTTATTCCCGGTCTTCCGAGCATATAACTGCTCCAGCTTCAACCACAAAGAGCGAGCATTAACCTCATTTTCAATATGATGCAACACATTATCATCTATCCACTGCCTTATCAAACCACACACTCGTCGATGCAGCAACTTCCATTCATCCTCATTCTTATTATCAGGTTTCTCCTCCTGAAATACTGGTAGATGAAATTCTTTCACAAAGAGCAGATCCTCCATCTTGCCCTTCCATAGATGATAATTGTTGTTACCATTCAAGCTTATCATTCTGCCCATATTCTCCATCTTTTCCATCGCTCACACAAGCAAACCGATAACTCAAAGTTATCCAAATCCAAAGCTCACAAAACCTTAAGCTCTGATACCACTCTGTTGGGGATAACACGAAAACACGCGAATGCGCAGCGGAATAACGTTCCCCGCACTTATGTGAGCCTGTGAGGAAAGAGCTTGAACTATGGCACAAATGATCTAAGCAGAATCTAAATGAGACACAATCTTTTTACGTGGAAAACCTCCTCGATGTGAGAAGGAAAAACCACGGGACCGTAGTCCACTCAAAATCCACTATATCAAATGTTTGAGTGTTACAACCACGTCCTCCCTGTTCCTACAGAACAGATCCAGAGACTAAGGCTCAAAGAGAGTAATCTCCAACAACAAGAGAGCTCAACAAGAGAGCAATACAAGCTTACAAAACTAGCAGATACAAACGACCTCAGCTCACTAGGATTCCGGCAACCAGAGAACAATCCCACCGTACAAATCCAAGATGAACAAGTCAACAACACCTCTGCCAAATTTCAGCTCAATCAGAGAAGAACTCACCGTTGGATTTCCCAAACACTCAAGACTGCAACTGCTGAAGAACTGTAGCGACCAGCTTCACTAAAACCCCGATTCACGAGAAACCAACCGTTGAAACGACAATCCCACCGTTGAATCTCAAACCCACTGAGTCACGAAGCTTCCCACAAAATATCAGCCAGATCGGACCACTTTCGAGCCCTCGAACACAGCCTGAAGAAACCAGACGAAAACCCTTTCTTCTCTCTTTCTTTCCTCTCTTCTTCTTTCTCTCTCTCTTTTAGTGTAATGTGTCTATGTGTGTGTATGTGTCATAAAAATCAGGTCACAAGGCTTATATAGGTCTTAGGAAAAGAACCTAATAACCCTTATAAAAACCTTCAACACAAGACTTGAGAATTCTACACAAGAATTCAGTTTCTACACAAGACTTCAGAATCAACACAAGACTTCTGATTTTCACACAAGACTTCTGATTTGGTTTCATCTCAACCAAACCCATGGTTTCCTCACACTAGGAGGAACACCAACATATCTCTTCTATGAGAGTCTGTGGTTGTTGTAAGCTATGTTTTAGCAATTTTTAACTTTTCTTTTCATTAGCAAGCCTCTTAATTTGTCTTCGTGATCCTACTATGTTTGTTTTACATAATTAAACAACGAATATGATCCATACGGTTGAATTGATCTAAAAATTTGGTGAACCTGCGACCATGTAACAAAGATGATTCTCACGATCCACAAGCCCACCGCAATATGTACAATGACGGTGAAGAAGAAGAAAAGTAACTTGATGACACTTGAACATTCTCCAATCTTGTTTTTTCTTTTTCATTTCTAGTTTAATGGATAAAACAAAACGTAATGTTTATGCGCAATCTTATGCAGATATGAAGAGTTTATCAAACGTTGCAACGCCATGAGTTATTATGCATATAAGCTAGATCAAGGTGATCGTCATGCAAATAGGCCACGTGATTATTTTATAGACATGTCTATCATTATTTTACTGGCATTTGTTAAATCCATACTGCAATGTCTGTTTTAGAAATATGGCATTTTTTACATGTTACCGATTTTCGCCGACAAATTTCAAGCTCTTAACAGTTGATAGTTTTTTCTGAAAAGTATTAGGATTTGTCATCGGTATGTCGGTTTCAGTTGAAACTGAGTTATTAGGATTTGTATTTATGTTCAAATTTTACTTTTGAGAAATTATTTTTATTATACATATATTTATATTGTATGTAAAAAGAGGAAAAAAATATTCTCTGATTTTGTATAAAGAAAAATCTTATTAAAGGTTAAAATTTCAAAATTAACATTTTTGAATTTTTTTTAGAAAAGATAAAAAGATACCATTTGTGAAGGTTTTAGTATATTTATTGTCTATTAGATATATGGAAATATCTATTATATAGATAATTGCTCTTATGATATGTATTTTTGTCATAAAATTAAACTCTAAATGCATTGCAGTTGACAAAAATGATAATATTGTTTGGGAAATAGCCAAATAAAATAAAATAAAATAAGTTACAAACAAATTGTAACCGAAACTGTGGGTCGGCGGGGGGATTGCCGCGAAGGAATATCAGTATTCATGTTGACCAATATACTCTATTATATATTATCAATATTCCTTATTCAACAATGCAAGCAAAGCAACAGAAAGGAAAAAAAAATGATATGGAATCGAAAAAATACATAATATATAATAAATATGAATAAGAAATGAAAATTTTGAATTTTCTCTCAAAATAACTTTTAAATTAAAAATGTGAAATGCGTAAAATCATTTGCTAAAAAATAACATAAAGCGTTAAGACATATAATCATGATTCGGTTTATTTATTTTATTTTTTTTGAAAGAATTTTAAATTATTCACTCAAAAACGTTTTTACAAGGTACTGCATCGATTTTGCATAGTTTTTAGATTGTCTAGAAACAGAGGTTACAGAGATTCAAATTGCAGAAACTTAATTTGTGTCCCTTCTGGTTGCAAACCATAGCTGCATTGCATCCTCCCGTCGTGCAGTTCCTGAATTACGAAAGGAAAGGATACGATTCCTTATTTGTCTGTCAATGTTGCGTGTCATTTGAGACATTGGGATAGCAACCTCACCATGCTTCCTGCCATTATTTTTAGGTTACTGAGAAGAGGAGAACCTCTCTTAATTTGTCTCGTGTGTAGGTTACTGAGGAGAACCTCGCAGGTGCCTTTGTTAATTGTGGACAGGTGCTTAAATGATCTTTGCTGTGTTTAGAATGTTTTGATTATCTGCAATAACTCTTTTCCTCATATGATTTTGTCATTTTGGGATCAAAAGGTTGTTGATTGTCATGTATGCGGTGATCCAAATTCTGTCCTTCGTTTCGCTTTCGTTGAATTCACCGATGAAAGGTAATTTTGTCCCGTTGTTCAATATTTTAACTATGCTTAGGCAGGAGGAGTAGGAAGATGTAAATGCAAGAACTATCTAACTTGTGTAAAAATACTCAATAAAACTTTCCGTACAAGAAACTTTTATTGAATCACTCTTTGAAACTCTTACAAGACCTTTCAAAATGATTCCTACACTCAGCACAGTTGAAAACACACTTCAACTTGCCTTTCCTAAACTAAGTGTTCCGAGATCTCCGATCCAAGAACCCCCAATTCCTAGAAGCTAACCCCAAGTATTTTCTCTCTTTTTCTCGGATGCCTATACACAGCATCGGCTCAACCTATTTATACACATAGGTCTGAACTAACTCCTAACTAACAAGATTCTCCAAATCTAATCTTACTCGCTAAATACTTATCCTTAAATATAGGACTCGCATATACTCCTCTTATCTTCACGATCTTCTGTTAGAATATTCCTTTGATGCCTGCTCTCCGAGATCTTCAGGACATATTCTTCTAGAAGTATTCCGGCGCATATCTTCCTCCAAGATTCTTCTAGAAGGCTTGTCTCCTTGCTGTACTCCTTGATTCCATCCACGAGTGCTTCAGGTTCAGCTTGCACTTTCAATCTCCCCCTTTTTAGCTTCGAGTATCTCACAAGTACCTGAAACATCAGAACAACCACACAAGCAGAAACACAGATACACGAACACCTAAAAACAAGCAAGTGAACCTGAAATTCCATAAATATCAAGAGCCATTAAAAAGTTCTACAAAAAAAAACATATGGGACAAAAGAAACTCCCCCATAATCCAAACACCAAATCCAAAGTTTTAAACAAAAAAAAAAATAACCGAAATAAAAATATGATAACATGGCTCTTGATTCTACGCTCCCCCACAACTTAGCCACTTTGTTCTGAAGCTTCTTCTTCTCCCCCTGCTTGGGAGAACCGAAGTTAAAAACAACATACAAATATGCTAAATAAGTGAAATGAGAGAAGATGTCATACCCATTGTTGCGAGTTGTCCTCGGAGCTTTCCAATGACTCCTGAGATCATGTAGACTGAGAAGGAAAGATCACCGAGACACTTCAGTATTTCCTCCCGTGTAGGATCTGCTGATGGCATTTGGATAGGCTCCGGATGATAAACCTCGCCTGGAGCAGCCTCATTTTGTCCTTTGGTGCGAGTTGCTGATGGTTCAAACTTCTTGCGAGTCTTCTCCTGCTTGAGATAGGTCTCTCCGCTTCGCACGTCCTTCTGATAGAAAACTGGTTTGACCAGGATGTCATTACTGCGAAGGATCAGAGTATGCTGCATCTGAAGAACAGCGTGAATGACTCGTGGAAACATCAGCCATCTAGTGTCATTGCGGTTGAGAACTGCCAAGTTTGCAACTTGCCGATACACCATCTTCCCAAAATCTGACCGAATTCCAAAATGCATCTTGTAGATCAGACGAGCACGTTCCACTGAGATATGATTCTTGTGAGACGAGGGAATCCAGTTGTGAGCTGCTATCATCAGTAGTGCTGCAAAGCGAGGTGACAAAACAGTTGTACTAATCTCTGCCCAATCAGACTTTGATCCTTCAGTCAGCAGTTCAGTCAAGGTCTGTTTCCCTACTCCATCATGATCAGCGTCCTCTTTCTCTTCCTTATCTGAGAGCGGTTGAATACCAAAGCACTCGTTGATTAAAGATGATGAAAACTCATACCTCTGTCCTCGCACTGTTACTCGCACTCCTTTTTCAGAGAAATCTTCCAACTTTGATGGCAACATTGTATAGAATTCCGTAACAATGCCTGGGGAGTAGCTGGATAAGGTTGTTACCGTTGGAGTAAGTCCTCCACGCTCAATGAGTAGTGGATATCCCCATTGACTCTCTGACTTGATGTCGACCAGTCGTTCTTCAATGAACTGTCGATTCTCAAAGCTCTCACGACGAAGCTGAATCTGCACAGATCCCTGTTCCTCGTCGGACTCCGTATCAGACTCCACTTTTGCCTTTTCTTTCTTTGTGGACTTTTGACTCCTTGTCGCCGGTTTCTTGACTGGCACTGGAGTGCTTGACTTCTTGACTCGTGCAGGTCTCTGAATGATATGCTTGACCCTTTTTGCTGTCTTGGCTGGAGATGGACTTGGTGCCGCCTTTCGCTTTTTCTCCTTCTTGGCAGTTGATACCGGGGAGGAAGACGGAGAACTGGCTGTTGCCGAACCTTTCTGGTGCTTTGCTGCGTCAACAGGTGACTTTGATGAGACTTTAGCTTTGACAGATCTACCTGATGGATGAGTCACCTTCTCAGCTTGTTGGGTGGAACAATCCTCTTCTTCCTTTTGGATTTCAGCTTCTGGAGTTTTTGGATCGAGTCGCGCCTCTTCGCCTTCTTCACGAGATGAGACTGCCGGAGAGGCTCCCGATTGTTTCACTTCGGCTTCTGAATCCAACTCGGGCTGATTTGTCTTGACAGCCTGTTCAGCTTCTGTATCAGGAACCCCAATCGCTTCCGACTCCGACTCCGAATCAGGATAGTCGACAAGACCTTGGCCGATCTGAGCACCTACAGTCTGCATGTTGCCGGTGGATACAAGATCAGGGTCTTCTTCACCTGAACTGCTCAAGCTCACTGGAGTTGAGGAATCTTTCGAGTTGAGCTTGCTGTTGGCTCGGCCGACCTTTCCTCTTCTGGTTTCGTACACCATGATTTCCGATTTCGAGATGAAACCCTTGAGCAGAAAACTTTACGGTTAAATGCTGCTTGGGAATGCCCTAGATTTTCTCGAAACTTGCTGCGAGAATTTCGGATGTTGAATCTTCTGAAGAATCACTAAGTGATTCGTGACTATCCTCCTTCCCTCTCTTTTGTTTGATCGACCTTCTAGAAGATGAGAGATCCTTTTTTCTTTTGGGCTGACTCATATTGATTTTGGGCTGAAACTCGTAACACGATTTTGGGCCATTTCTCCGAGTTTACATGACAGACCATCGATTTAATTTCTCCTCATCCTTGATCTAAACACTTAGACTTAGCAGCCACACTCATTAGTAAACAAATGGGGTTAGAGATAAACATTAATCAAGAGTTACCACTTTGCATAGCCTTTTTGTTTAAAAAAAATGAAACTTCTCAAGAAAAACTAACCTTGCCTTGTGCCTTGTCAATGTTGTAAGACTTTATTAGTACTCAGCTCCATCAAGATCTTTGATCCTAAACGATTTGTAGTGCTTGGCCATCATTGAAAATGTCCCAACTCTGCAGCTTTCACTCTACCATGCCTTCATCATGCCGAGATCATTCTACCATCCTCCTTTTTTTTTTTTTTTTTTTTTGTGTTGAAACTTTTGTATCCCCTTCCTTTTTTCTGGTGAAGTTCATCTTTTTTTTAAGAGACTTGCATCACATATAGTGGATCTTCGAGGATCCCATGTGTACACTTTGTGGATCTTCTAGGATCCCGTGTGATCTCTATTAACATGACGGCATGATAGGTAGCTGATACTCGTTATGAGCACCATGACTCCAAGCTAAATCAGGACCAAAGACACATGATGAATCCTTTTCTGTACAGTTCTGACACCACTAGACAAAACACATTAGCACTCACAAATGCCAAGGGCATTGCGTAAGGTTATAAAGCGATTAAAATCCAGTGGTTTAGTGAATAAATCAGCTAACTGCAACTCGGTAACAACATGATCAATGACTACTTGTTTATCCTCCACTAGTTCACGAATGAAATGGTGCCTGATGTCAATGTGCTTAGTTCTAGAATGTTGCACAGGATTTTTTGAAATGTTAATGGCACTTTTATTGTCACAATAAACTAAGAGTGGTCCAGATTCCATACCATAGTCGGCTGACATTTGTTTCATCCAGAGGAGTTGTGTGCAGCAGCTTCCCATTGCAATATATTCCGCTTCAGCTGTGGAGAGTGAGATTGAATTCTGCTTCTTGCTCAGCCAGGAAATCAGATTGTTTCCGAGAAAGAAACATCCACCACTTGTGCTTTTTCTATCATCCATACTCCCAGCCCAATCTGCATCACAATATCCTGCAAGGTTTTTGTTAGAGCTTTTTGAATAGAAAATTCCCAGCTCCATTGTACCCTTGACATATCTGATGATCTTCTTGATGGCAAGAAGGTGAGACTGCTTCGGATTTGCTTGATAACGGGCACACACTCCAACACTGAATGCAAGATCTGGTCTACTTGCGGTTAGGTACAGAAGACTCCCAATCATTCCTCGATACAGTGTAGGATCCACTGATTCTCCTTTGTCATCCTTGCACAACTTGATGTTGGTACTCATAGGTGTACGTGCCTCTTTGCTTTGATCAAGACCAAACTTTTTCACCAGGTTTTTAGCATATGTCGATTGGGAGATAAAAATCCCTTCATTAGACTGAGTGATCTGTAGTCCAAGAAAGTACTTGAGCTCTCCCACCATGCTCATTTCGAACTCCTTAGTCATGCTTGCAACAAACGCATCTACTTGAATCTGCGAAGTACCTCCAAAGATAATGTCATCAACATATATTTGAACCATCATTGTACCTTGATCATCAGTGAAGATAAACAGTGTTTTGTCCACACTTCCTCTGATGTACCCTTCCTGAATCAAGAACCCAGTCAACCGCTCATACCATGCTCGTGGAGCTTGCTTCAACCCATACAACGCCTTTTTGAGCTTATAGACATGTGAGGGATTAGCTGAATCTTCAAAGCCTTTTGGTTGTGTAACATACACCTCCTCTTGAAGAATACCATTCAGAAAAGCACTTTTGACATCCATCTGGAAGACCTTGAAGTTCAGAATGCATGCCATACCCAAGAACAATCGGATAGATTCTAGCCTTGCAACCGGAGCAAAGGTTTCCTCAAAATCGACTCCTTCAATTTGAGAATACCCTTGAGCTACCAGCCGGGCTTTGTTTCTGACAACAACTCCAGCTTCATCAGTCTTGTTCTTGAATATCCACTTTGTGCCAACAACATTAACATCTGTCGGTGCTTCAACTAATTCCCACACATCATTTCGAACAAATTGTTCCAGCTCTTCCTCCATGGCGATAATCCAAAATTCATCAGCAAGAGCTTCTTTGTGGCTTCGTGGTTCAATACTTGATACAAAGCATGCAAAATGAACCATCTCCTGAAAGTTGATCTTCACACCTCTCGTTTTACGCCCTTCCTCAATGTCTCCTATGACATCTGAAAGAGAATGATTTTTGTGAACTTGTTGTGGAACTTTTGGATCAAGAATTTCCTCGGCTGGTGTCTCCTCATTTGTCACCTTCTCTTCCTGTGTGGTCTTGTTACCAGACGGAGTATCGCACCACTCGATTACAGCTTTGTCATCAAATACGACATTGACCGATTCCATGATCGTTTCAGCTCGTACATTGTACACTCTGAAAGCTGTACTATGTCCTGAGTACCCCAGGAAGATCCCTTCATCACACTTGGCATCAAACTTCCCAAGATGATCTTTGTCGTTGAGAATGAAACACTTGCAACCAAAGACATGGAAATAACTCAGATTTGGAGTTTTTCCCTTCCATATCTCATATGGTGTCTTAGCCAGTCCAGCTCTAAGGTAAACACGATTGATGATATAGCATGCTGTACTGAATGCTTCAGCCCAGAACTTTTTTGGAACATTGCTCCCATGAAGCATCGCTCTTGCCATCTCTTGAAGAGTCCGATTCTTCCTCTCTACAACTCCATTCTGTTGAGGTGTCCTTGGTGCTGAGAATTGGTGTGCTATCCCTTGCTTTCCACAGAACAGATCCATTGCTTCGTTCTGAAATTCTCCTCCATGATCACTTCTGACCTTTTTGATGCCACCTCTTTCGTTGATGAGTTGTAGTGCCCATATCTTGAAGCTTTCTACAGTGTCTGATTTTTCCCTCAAAAACCTCACCCATGTGTATCTCGAGAAGTCGTCTACCAAGACAAACACATACCTCTTTCCACCAATGCTTTCAGTCTGCATTGGTCCCATGAGATCCATGTGAACAAGATCAAGTGTCTTGTTTGTCTGGACATTTTGAACCTTCTTGTGTTGCACCTTGACTTGTTTCCCTTTGTTACATGGACCACACACTATTGCATCCTTTTCTTTGAGTGATGGAACTCCTCTAACATGCTCTTTGTTTGTTAGATGAGTCATGTTCCGAATGTTCATGTGTCCAAGACGTTTGTGCCAAAGTTCTACATCTGTGGTTGCCGAGAGACATACTGATGAAGTTTCTTCCCACATGTAGCAATTGTTGCCTGATCTGACCCCTCTTAATACCACTTGATTGCGTTCATCCAATGCCTTGCAATCTGTCTTGGCGAACAGCACAGAGAGTCCTTCATCACACAGTTGACTTACACTGATAAGATTGGCTTTTAATCCTTGGACAAAGTAGACGTTCATAAGCTGTGGTAGTCCATCATGACTCGTTCTTCCTTTTCCCTTGATTGCTCCGTGGCTTCCATCACCAAAAGTCACTTTTCCTCCTTTGATGGCTTTCATCTTTACCAGATTCTCCTGACTTCCTGTCATGTGTCTGGAACAGCCACTATCAAAGTACCAAGGACCAGTCTTCTCAGGTTCTTTTGATACAAACGCCATGTTGCACTGAATAACTGTTCTTGATTTAGTTGCTGCTGCAGTTGGATACAGTTCTGACTTCTTTACCCACACTTGTTTCTGGCGAATGTTTTGTGGTTGCCTCTCATGTCGGATTGCCTGCTCAACTTTTTCCCAAAACTTATAGCAGAATGCCTTTACATGTCCAGTTTTTCTGCAGTAAAAACACTGCTTCCCATACCTCTGAAATTGATGCACGTCATACCTTGGCTTAGTGTAGTTGTTTTGAACTCGCCCTGAATACACCATCGGATTCCTCCTTTGAGGAAACTGTCTCATGCCTTGTTCCCATCCACTGGCTCTGTGATATGGTTCTTGATATTGGGGTTGGCTCTTCATTTGAACTTTGGTGGCTGGCACAAACTTGAGCTCCTTTCCTTCGTTTCCTCCTCTTCCCGTGTATCCAAGACCCATGTGTGTCTTTTCAGTCCTTCCGTAACCCAGAATTTCATCAAGTTGCTTTGATCCAGTAAGCATTCTGAGTTGTTTCTGATGTTCATCCATCTGGGCTTGCAGTCCCCGATTTTTTGCTCTTTCTTCTTGAAGCATCTTTTGGACCTCATCTGATTTCTTAGAAAGTTCCAACTTCTCTTTGATCAGCGTGACAGACTGTCCACTCAGTGTTTTCTCAGCTTGAAGTTCTTTTTGAAGTAATTCAATGACAGACTCGAGTCGCTGTTTTTCAGAAATGAGAAGAACGTTTTCTTTACCAACCTTAACAAGAGTGTCACAAATCTTCTTGTAGCTCTGTTTGAACTCCTCTTCATCTTCTGTGTCAGTAAGTTCACCTTCTTCTCCAAACTCAGCAATTCCAACGAATGCAACAAAATTGTTGATTTCTTCCTCGTCAGTGTCTTCATCAGATGTTTCTTCTTCAATTCCAAGCATGGACTTCTCGCCCTTCTTCCTCTGATCATTGACACATTCGAGTTGAGTGTGACCAAACCCCTTACAGCCGAAGCATTTGATCTCTCTTCTCTTCAGAGTAGGACATTCTGATTTGAAATGACCATATCCTTTGCACTCATGACACTGCATTTCAGCTTTCTTGTCATTCTTACTTCCTTCTCCTGATTGGTACTCCTGTTTGTCACCAAAGTTTTTCTTAGGAAACCTTCCTTGTCCTGCTTTTCTTACTAGGCGATCAAAGCGTCGTACCAGTAAGCTGATTGGATGATCATCTGGAAGTTGTTTTTCTTCATGAGACTGGGACATCAGTGCTATACCTTTATCCTTCTTTGGTCCTTCTAGTTCCAATTCATGAGCCTGAAGCATCCCTACTACTTCATCATAACTGATTGTATCAGTGTTGAGCGATACATGCATTGCTGCCTTGTATGCCATGAATTTTGAAGGTAAGCACCTGAGAAACTTCTTTACAAGTTTCTTATCCTTGTATCGTTTACCCAGTGTGAGTGCTTCTTGAGCGAGAGAACTGATCTTTGAACTGAAATCAGATATTGATTCATGTTCCTCCATCTTTAGGTTTTCAAACCTTGTGGCTAACAGATCCTTTCTTGAATTCTGCACTTTGACTGTTCCTTCAAAATGAACCTGAAGAATGTCCCATGCTTCCTTTGCTGAGTCACATCCTTGGATTAGCTCAAATTGTTTGCGAGCTACTGTACCATGAATGGCAGTGAGTGCGCGTGAATTGAACTTTGAAGCCTTTTGTTCATCTTCTGTCCAACTATCCTCAGGTTTCACATCTTCTTCACCTTCTTCATTTTTTATGGTGGGCTCCTTCCATCCATGAGTTACAGCCTTCCATGCTAATACGTCGATCCCCTTGATCACCGATTTAATCCTAGCTTTCCAAAAACCGTAGTTGGTATCATCCAGCACAACACGTGTGTTTGCAATGAGATGGTGATAGCTCTCCATTTTACTCCGCAAGATCTCACCTGTTTTTAGAGTACAAGTGCTTGCTCTGATACCAAATGTAAATGCAAGAACTATCTAACTTGTGTAAAAATACTCAATAAAACTTTCCGTACAAGAAACTTTTATTGAATCACTCTTTGAAACTCTTACAAGACCTTTCAGAATGATTCCTACACTCAGCACAGTTGAAAACACACTTCAACTTGCCTTTCCTAAACTAAGTGTTCCGAGATCTCCGATCCAAAAACCCCCAATTCCTAGAAGCTAACCCCAAGTATTTTCTCTCTTTTTCTCGGATGCCTATACACAGCATCGGCTCAACCTATTTATACACATAGGTCTGAACTAACTCCTAACTAACAAGATTCTCCAAATCTAATCTTACTCGCTAAATACTTATCCTTAAATATAGGACTCGCATATACTCCTCTTATCTTCACGATCTTCTGTTAGAATATTCCTTTGATGCCTGCTCTCCGAGATCTTCAGGACATATTCTTCTAGAAGTATTCCGGCGCATATCTTCCTCCAAGATTCTTCTAGAAGGCTTGTCTCCTTACTGTACTCCTTGATTCCATCCACGAGTGCTTCAGGTTCAGCTTGCACTTTCAGAAGATTATATTGCTTGATTTCATTTCCATTGGTTTATATGGATTGTGAATCTTACTCTGTTTGTTTTCGTGGAGGACAAGCTACTGTTACTTGCTATATAGGAAACCATTAACAGCTAAATAACACGGAGAATCATATATCAGACTAATATCAAACAAATCATTTAGCGAACAAGCCCTTATTTCGGAAGTTTTTGCTTGGCTCTGATCTCTATCATTGTCAGATGTGCGTTAAATGTCATCAACATCTCTATCATTTCCAATGTTGTAATAATACTTCTCCACCACCAATGGCCATTGTTGAACCAGAGCTTGACTTGCTGTGACTATCACGGTTGGGAGGTTGAGTTCCATCTACACACAAGCTATGAAAAGAGTTCAGTGGTTGCATAGATTAGACTAAGGCTGCAGTTAAAAACCTTTCTTGCCCCATAAGTCACTTCGAAAGTAAGTGATGCCTCTT
This sequence comes from Isatis tinctoria, assembly GCA_010577795.1. Lineage (NCBI taxonomy): Eukaryota > Viridiplantae > Streptophyta > Magnoliopsida > Brassicales > Brassicaceae > Isatis > Isatis tinctoria. The sequence continues at coordinate 12,815,107 of CM021250.1, read as the reverse complement.
TAGCTCGCAGCAACACTTCCTTCCGAATTTTACGCTACTCTTTCCTTACCATATTTTATGTACAACCAATTCGTGTAGCCAGTGAAGACATGAGTCACATGACCAGACTCAATCTTTCTCTGCCATGTTCAATCCAACCTTCATGAATGCAATTAAACTGGATCAGAAGTTCCTCTTCTTCTTATAGCTATATCCAACTAAGAAGCGACTATTCTAAGATAACATTTTCCTAACTTCTTACTACATCAGAAACCATCATTTTCTTCATGAATCATGAAAGTTAGAACATTATTGCCATGGTCTCTGGTTTTTGCTAGAATTTTTGGGAGATTTTGTCCTGATACCAATCTGGATTTTACACTTATACAATTTTATAAGCCATCGCTAGTTCTTATAAAGGGCATAAAGAAGAAATTTCTTTATGACAAATAAAAGTGAAGCGGTATTGGGCGAGAGAAAAAAACAGAGTAAAAAAATCTGGAAAACAACTCTTTTTCTCGACACTCTTGTTATATGACAATAACAACACTTAAATAACAGTGACCTTACAACACAACCGTTTGTAATTAACTTCCCGAAACTGAACTTAAAACTACCCTATCTTATTAAACAAGTTAAGGTTATAAGTTTATAACTCGTACACATCTTCACTTTACATACACACAAACTTATAACTATAATATACGACTAAAAACAATTATAAACCAAGAGTAGTGGTGTCCTCTACGTCAGTAACGTTGGAACCGGAGGATAACACAGAGAGCTTCCGAGTTTGATAAAGAACAAAAAGAATCTTGGCCTTAATTAGTCAATTCGAATTGTGAATCTTGATCTGTTTTTCTCTCGCTCTGTTTTATTTCCGTAGAGAACAAGTTATTATTAAAGCTGAGCTTCCCAAGGATCAAAATCATTTAATGAGTTTATCATCAAAATAACATATCAGACCAGAGACTAAATAAATAACTAAGCCTTGCCTCCCAAATGATTTTGACAGCGTGTCTTGATCGTCTCTTATCTTTCCTTTTAGTGTTTTTTCAGGCCTCTAGAGATACCACAACTATAATGCTGACCCCATATGACTTAAGAGCTGAACGCGAGTTTCATTCTTATTCTCAATACGAAGCCTCTGAAAAATCTGCTTTTGATATTTGTCCATGACAAGACGCAGTCTGCTTTTGATATTTGTCCTTAGGGCTTTTGTTCTGCCCTTGACTTCCGCAGACAATGAAAAATTCCGTCTAGAAATGAAAGGTACGTTGTGCGGTTGACCTCGTTTCCTATAGATGGTCCATTTGTGGAATTACCGCAACCTGTTGGTTTCCTCTTCTCTGCGCTCTTTCGAGTTAATTTACGATTGAGAATTTCATCCACCCATGAGCTTGAGCTTGAGCTCTCTTTGTGTTCCATTTCATGGCAGATACCACCACTGCTTCCCGATGGAGCTGCATCATTGTCAGTTTCAGACCCTCCTTCCTCTCTCATCTTGCTGTCCTTTCTTCGATCCTCAAGCAACACCGAGCTTTTTCTACCATCTTGGTGATATCTTTCTTCACTTTGGGTGTTGCCTCCACTGTCACCATTAACACTAGAAAATACTTCCGGTGACCAGCTATGATCAACTTGAGTGGGTGCATAGATCAGACTAAAGCCGCACTTGAGCACCTCGCAGTTTGCAACCTGCCTTGTCCCATCTGTCACTTCGACTTTAACTGAAGCCTCCGTAGCAACACAGCCGTTCCTATCGTCAATTTCTCCATCACATTTCTTTATGTGCGACCAACTCATGTAGCCAATAAAGACATGACCAGAGTCGATTTTCTTGAGTTCATCGCTGCCATGTTCAGTGCAGCCTCCAAGAACGCAGTTAAAGCTGATGCAAGACCCGTCTTTTTCCGTAAACTCGCAGGTGCATCTTACTAAAAGACGGCTATTCTGAGATTGGTAGTTTCCAAATGAAACAACAGCGCAAAGAGCTATACCAGTAAGATCACCATCACTCCAGTGTCTAGGCAACTCTGGCTTCAACACTGACTCAACCATTCGTTGACTAAACCAAACAGGTAAATGCCAACCAGGATAGCAGATTCTGATCGAAACATCGAGAACAAAGCCCTGCAGAAGTTGGTATAATTAGCAGATAATCACAATACGTTGTTACTCCAAGAATGAATGAAAGGAATATTACCTCGTCGTAGCGGGCTACTGCATATGACATCAACTGAATTTTCCTCCGAACGTAAGTTTCAATACTGTTCTCTGCAGCTTGATCAAGTTTGGTGCAATTACTGAAGTTGAATGTGGAATGTATATGCTTAGTTTCCGCTAACATAATAGGCGATGGGTCCGCAACTTTTTCCAGTGAAATGCAGCCGTGTGCGTCTAACCATTCAAGATTTGGGGGAAGAACTGGAACAGAACTAAGTTCTTTGCAATACTTCAAGTCAAGCCACTTGAGATGATGGAGCACACTGATTTCGCTCGGCAAGCTTTTGAAACTGTTTCCACTCAGGCATAAACGTCGCACGGCTGATAATAGGAAGCTTCCACGTGGAAACTCACAAGGTTCGTCGTGTAGCTGTGGAAAACATATGCCTGTTCGGTCGAGTAGTAATGTCTTCAAACGCTTCAACATATGCTGAACCTCAGGTAATGCCTCAAGCCTTGAACAACCAGAAAGTATTAGCTTTTCAAGTGCTTTTAGATTTCCGACTGTCTCGGGGAGACTCGACAGGTATATGCAATCTTTCAGTTTCAGCAAGACTAGACTTTCGAGGTCCCCTATCGCTGAAGGAAGTCCCTTTATCGCTGTACCATCTAAATAGAGTTCTTTCAGATTCTGTCCAACCATATGGAACACCTCGAAGCTTGAGCAGCCGCTGAGGTTGAGAGTTTTCAGAGAGATTAAGTTCATCTCTGGAAGAGACTCGAGGCTCGTGCATCCTCTCAGGTTCAGGAATACGAGCCTAATCATGTTCTGTAACTCTTTGTGAACCGTCTTCAATTCTGTGCAGCCTTCAAGGTTTAAAGTTTGAAGATTTTGTGCCCGCGATAAACCCGACAATGTGCGCAGCTTACGACAGTGGTTCAGATCCAACCACTTTAATTTTGATGCATCCTGTGAACGAGAACAAAAAAAGTTATGTTAAATTGCAACGGTGAAAAAAAAAAAACATTAAAAGACAACATATATCTCAGTATTTTTCAAAATAACTATTATTTGCCGTCAGTTTTTCAAAAATACCACACTTGTATGAGGTTGATGTAATAGATTACTATGTTTTAAAATGAGTTTTTCACATTGCTAAAAAAAATGAGTTTTTCATTGTTTTAAAATACATAAAATGACGTTATAACATATATAACACTGGTATACACCTATCTACTGTACTTATCAGGTATTTCCTATATATTAACTGATGATCATTTTGAAAGAATAACTTTTCTTTTATCATGTGTTTATTACATTACTGCCATGTTAATGTGTAATTTCTTACAACTCTTCTCAAAATAAATTTTAAAAACCTCTCTTTTTACTAGTATATTTACGTTATATACAATCATCATACTTCTATATAATTATTTAACTATTTAATATTGATAGACTTATACATTTTCATCTTTCACTTTCAAATTGCAGAATCATAAGAGAACTTCCATTGAGGAGTTCTGAACATGGATCTTCCAGTATTAAGCATATATAAATATCACTTTTTTTGGTGAATATCTCAAAAATGTAAGAACACCACACCAAAATTTCTCTTTATAATTTGTTTGATTTTTTAACGCAACATAGATTATATATATATCTAAATAATATTAAATTATTAATTTAATTTATCTAGGAAACCCATAAGAGATTTTTAACCAGTGAAAGTACTTTAAGAACATTCTTGATAAATAATTTACCATTATACCAATTTTTATATATATAAAATTTATAATTATTATTACTGTCTGCATGAATTTTATAATATTGTTTGTTTTCTTATCCTATTTTATATATATAACATAAAATATAACAATAATTTTATATATGATAATAGTCCCGAGTTTAAATCGATTTAATACAAAAAATATAATAAAAAGCATATTCCTTTTATTTAAGTTTTAGGTCAAATCTTACTAATAATTAAAAAATAAAAATAAATTTCTAAAAAACACATATATATATTATAGAATATACAAAATCAGTATATGGTGTAAAATTAAGTTATAATTGGTTTAAATATCTTTGATAAAAAAAAATTGGTTTAAATATCAAAATTATGGATTTTTAAGTAAATAATCTACCTAATTAAATCAATTTTGAATGAATATTTACCGCTAACTTAACTTATTTTCTTTCCAGATTTACCAAACCGACATAATTAACGAATGACATACAATAACAACGATATATTTTACCTTAAATCTACACATGAAAATGATTATGAAATGAAGCTTAATCAATCTAATTAATTTGTATATAACTAATCTAAGATATATTTACTAAGACTCGAAGTAACACAAATTTTATTGATACTTATAATATTAACATACACATAAAACTAATTAAATTATTTTTATTTCAAATAAATTTGTTGAATAAAATAATATATACATTTCTTATTCGGCGCATGGCTAGGGTTAGTACCTAGTGTTATAGTAAAAGAAAGGCTCGACATACCTTCTCTTCGTCCCAAATCTGCTCGATCTTGCTATATGACAGATTGAGGTCTATAAGATTCCTGGGGTCAAATTTTTGTGGAAACTTCTCGGATGGAAATTTAAGCCAGTGGAGGTACCGAATCTCATGCAATGTGAACTCAACTTCATCATAGAACTCGATTGTGCACTCAGATTCACATTCTTTAGGGCAACGCGAATTGTAGAATTTCAAGTATCTAAGATCACCCATACTTGCAAATGTGTCACTATCTAACATCACGCTCTTCGTGAGTTGAGACAGATCCAAGAATATTCCTCTGACCTTGGTTGCTTCCTGGTAAGGGAAATGAGAGCAAGAGAAACAGCAATATTAGAGTTGGTTAAAAAAAAATGATACATCAAATTTGTAACATAGTATGGATATAGAGATGAGCTCTTACAGCTTTGCTATGGAGAACACTAACGATATCCCCATGGTTGTAGAGCCTACACCCGCTTCTTGTATTTTCAGCGGACGCTTGTGAAACGAGTCCCATTGCGAAAGAATAGAGCAGATCATTCATTTCCAGTCGACCAGCACAAATGTTGATCAAGAACTTGTCTGCGAGAACTCTAATATCATCATTGGGTGAAGAATCCAACAAACTCTTCACATGATACTCATCATCGAACCTGAAGAAACAAGCAATGTCGAGGAACACGTTCTTGTGGTGCTCGCTAAGCTCGTCATAAGGTACTCTCAATCTATCTTCAATTGTGTTGCTCAGGCCTTTAGTCAACATCACACGCTTTGACTCCCAGTATGCCTTCTTCTTCAGATGAAGCTCACCCCCAAGTACCTTGAGAGCTAATGGATGTCCTCCTGAGTAATCCACAAACTCTCCTGCAAGCTTCATCAGACTTGAGTCTGCACTAGAGAAGGCGTGGTCGTTGAAGAGCTTTAACGCATCATTGTGGCTCAGCCCGGGGACGATATACCTATCGTTGATTATTCCCTTTACGGCGGATTCGCTCCTTGTTATGACGACAACTTTGCTTCCTTCACATATCCACTCCCCCTTCCCAAGAATCGCATCTAACTGTTTCTTTTCACTCACATCGTCAAGAACAGCAAATATTTTCTTCGTTCTTAAATCACGCTTAAATGTTTCTAGTGAGAAATCATTCATCCGTTGCTCCTTTCCATTGTTTTTTCCCCATTATATAATCCGAAGAGGAGATACTCATGCAGTCTGTCGAGTTCGAGTCGATGAAAATTTGATTTCTTGCTGATCTCATCTATATACGCCGTATACTTGAAACTTCTTCTGTGTTTCTCAAAAACTTTCTTGGCAAGAGTGGTCTTACCAATACCTGGTATCCCAACAACACCAACAATGCGAGTGGTTTTCGATTTGATTTCTAACTTATCTTCTAATTTTTTTGTGGGTGTCTCCATTCCATGCAAAGAAGATGTGTCTGAACAAGTCCTATCTTCTGCTTCTTTTTGTATCAGTAATTTCTTCTTTCTCTCTCCTTGACTCCCTGTTGGCTTTGTTGAGATGTCATATAGCCTTTTCCTTACTTCCTCCACGATTTTAATAGTCACAGCTTCCTGGTTACTAAACAAGTTGCAAACAAAACAAATTACTCCTGCAGCTTTTAGAGTCTGGAATGAACCACACAAGAAACAACAAAAAAAAAAAAAGGAACATGTCTGAATCATTCTTGGATGTGAAGCAATAAATGTTATTAACATACACTTCACTTACCAAACTATTGGCTTCAAGTGGTAACCTATTTTCTTTCAAAAAAAAAAAAAAGAAGTGGTAACCTACTTAGAGGAAAAAAAAATGGAGAGGAATTCCTCATGATTTATATTATTTAGAAGAAAATAAAATTTAGACATGTTTTTTCCTGTTCATTCCACCAATATTTAAAAATTTAGACATATTTTTTCCTTTTCATTCTACACAAGAAAGTTCATTTATCTCAAGAAAATATAGAACAATATTTTTCCTCATCAAATTGAAGAGGAACAATGACGTAAAAAGATTATTTTTTTATCTTTAAATAATTTAAAATTATTTAATAGTATTTACAGTTTAATGAATTTATTTTAAAAAATCATTTCAATTTTATTTGTTTACTTATTAGTAAATATACATTTACTTTATAGTAACCAGTCACTCTAAAAAATTTATTCGAAAAAATCATTTTCGTTCCTCAAAATTTATTTATTATTTTCTTCTTTATTCATTTTATTTATTTTCTCTTTATTTATATTGTTTATTTTTATAGCGACCGATCAAAGTCATTTCTCTTAACTCTCAACCATCGAATTATTATTGGAATCCAAATTCCATTCTCAAAATCCAAATATCCGGCGTCCAACTATTAACCGGAATCCTAAATTCATTCCCATATTTTGGGCATCTAGAAGGTCAGGATCCGGACTTGAATAGTAAGATTTCAGATCCACATATTATGATTTTTTAATGACATATACTAAGGGATTTTAAGTATTGGATAAGTATTCTTCTTATGAAAAAATATTTTAGCTTTTCACTATTTTATATTAAGCATTTTATTTTAGATGGTTTTACATATCCGGATATAGTTGTAGATTAGATAGATATTTATATATCATGAAATTTTATCATATTTTATCAGTTTTTTTCACTACTATATATCCTCGATGTTTCAACCACATTTTTTGTATATGAGTAGCAATCACACTTTTGTATTTTATAACTAAATAAAATAAATTAGAATTAGTTTTCCTTTGATAGAAAAGGAAAAAAATATTATTGTAATTATGTAGTTCACAAAATAGAAATGATTGTAACATATATTAAGCCACACAATCAAATTTTGACACATGTAAATTATCATTATAATTAAATAAAGGAGAATTTTGAAAAATAAATTAGTTTTTTGGTAATAAAAAGAAAAAATTAGAAAAAAATAAAAATTTATAATTGAGTTTTTCTAATACATAAGAAATGAAAATTTATTTTAGTTTTTAATTAGCATGATCATGACATATGTTAAGTGAGTCGGTCTGATTTTGACACATGTAAGTTTTTTTTTTTATTTAAAAATAAAATATAATTAGTTTTCGTCAATAAAGAAATAAAAAAATATTTTTAGTTAACCAACAAAATTATTATATGAAGTTTAGTTTCTCAAACTTGGAATTTAACATAATCGTAATACATACTAAATTAGTTGATTAGATTTTTTGACATTTGTAAAATTATTTTCTTGAATAAATAAAAAGAAAAATGAATAATAGTTATGTTTTCTTAGATAAAAAATATAAAAGAAAAATAATAATTTAGTATTCTTTATTAAAAAGAAAAGGAAAATCAGATATCTTATCACAGTATTATATAAATTTGTTGTTCCAAAATTACTAATTGATATGATCGTGACATGTGTTAAATAGATCTATCAGATTTTGACACATGTAAAAAATTGAAAATAAAAGTATACAATATTTACTTCATAAAAGTGTTAATGTGTGTGATTATATATGGAGAAATATACGTTTAAAATATTTTTTTGAATATTTTTGTTTCTCTAAATTTTCCAAATTATCAACTACTAGTTATAACATAGTTTTTGGTAACATAATGAAAATTTAATCTAAAATATAAATATATAAACTATGTTTTACGGATAAAATGAAATGGAAACTGGGGTTCATGACAATATATTTAACGAAGGGAAACAGGAGGGAAAAACAATTGTACTTCGCTCATTATGTAACTAAGGAAAATTAATATTAAAATATGAGAGTAATATATATCTTATTATATAAAGTATGATTTTCAAAGTTAGTAATTAAAAAGATTGTGCCATGTGGCATTTTCTTATTTTAAGATTTTGACATGTGTAAAATAGAGAAAAAGATTATAATAACAGTTCAAAAAATATAAATTCTGAAGCGAAAAGGAATTGTAGAAAAAAAATTAATTATGAAGAGAAAAGGAAAAAACTTCTGAAATAAAAATTTTTTGTAGAAAGTAAAGAAATTTTGATTCTTAAGCAAAAAGAAAAAACATAGAAAAATATCCATTGTGCAAGTAATTTTAAAAACAAAACTAAAGGAAATAAGCATAATGAAATCTCAGAATTTAAAAGAAAACTATAAAACAATATTCATTGTTTGGTTGCAAGATAACTAAAGGAATAGTCTTATTAATATTTTATTAAAAATAAAAAGTTTTTAATCTTTCAATAAAAAAAAAGAAATATAATCGATAAAAATGATAGACTAAGAAAAATATTATTACTTTTTTATAAAAACTGGAAAATATTTATGATGTCCATATAAAGAAATTAGCTCTTTTATATTTACATGATCATAAAATATGTTGAGTGATTCGATCAAATTTTGACATGTAATAATTTATATTCTGAAGCAAAAAGGAATTGTAGAAAAAAAAATTTTAATTCTGAAGAAAAAACGAAAACATGAAAACTCTTCTGAAATAAAAAAAAATTGTGGAAACAAAAGAAATTTTGATTCTTAAGCAAAAGAAAAAAGAAAACATATAAAAATATTCATTGTGCAAGTAATTTTTTTAAAAAAACTAAAAGAAATAAAAAAAATGAAATCTCAGAATTTAAAAAGAAACTATACAAAATATTCATTGTTTGGTTGAAAGATAGCTAAAGAAAATAGACTTATTAATATTTTATTAAAAGTAAAAAGTTTTTAATCTTTCAATCAAAAAAAATATAATAGATAAAAATGATAGACTAAGAAAAATATTATTACTTTTTTATAAAAACTGGCAAATATTTATGATGTCCATATAAAGAAATTATCTCTTTTATATTTACATGATCATAAAATATGTTGAGTGATTCGATCAAATTTTGACATGTAATAATTTATTTTCTGTAATTAAATAAAAATAAAATTATAATCAGTTTTTATCAATAAATATAGAAAAAAATTTAGATTTCAAATATTTCATTTTATGCGGGTTTTAGTCTCAAAAGTTAGATTTAAAATTGTCTATAATCAAATTTTAATCTCAAAATATAAATATATAAATTATGTTATGCGGGTTATCAATTTTAGATTTCACATATTTTATTTTCACCTACGTGATATAAATCATGTTATGCGGGTTATCAATTTTAGATTTCTTATATTTCATTTTCGCTCACGTATCACGCGGGTCATAATCTAGTTGGATATATTGTGTGGTTTCTATATTAGTAGAAAATTTATCTTTTCTTCCACACACACGGTTTTTTTTTTACACACACAGTTAACATATATAAACGTATAGACATGTAAATATAGTTTTGTATACGTATGTATATACAAAGGAGAACCTACGTGTATGAAAGGGGGTCACTTGACCCCCAGTATTGTTTTTTTTTAATATATATACTAGGTAAATATTATTTGAACCTGGTCAAGACTATTTATTGAACCCTAAATTATGATGCCCATTTATTCAACATAAACCCATTAACCATTATGCAAGAAAAAAGAAAAAAAAACCTATTAACCAAAATCCAATTTTTTTTACAGAGATCGTGACCTATAAAGATAAATAAAACACAATGTTTAAACTTATTATTATATTTTCTTAAATTTTAATCTATCCAACTAAGAATTTTTTTTGCGGATCTCACGTCACATTTGAAAAAGAAAAAAGATTCAAATGAGAAAGATAAGTTTTTGAATAACTGTTTGGTTTATTACGTTGAGAAAGATATATTTGAGATTATTTCAAATGAGATTGTAATAAAAAAGTTTCAGGTCATAAAAGTTTATAGAGTAGTTTTGTAGTCGATTTCTTATTTTATGAAATTTTTTAATAATAATATATTTATTTACTGACCTTGGTTTAAAAAATTTCTGGGTCCGCCATTGTTTATATATATATAACTCGTGTTTGTATTCATATGTAGAGTGGATATACAAGCGTTGTTGTTTGTTTTACATATAGGATTATTGTCTTATGTGTGTATATATTTATATATTTTATCTGAATATAATAAGAAATTCGAGGCGAGAGACGAAAAGGAAAGAAACCAGGGCAATGTCCTCATCGTTTCTTTCGGGAAGCTACGTCAGGAATAAATCAACGCGTATTGGAAAGGGACTCGATGTCCAAATTCCCCAAAAGAGTTTTTTACTGGCTAAATCAACGCGTAGTTTTACAATGAATATTATGTCTAACCAAGAATTCAGCGTTTTTTTATACAAAAAAAAGAATTCAGCGTTTCGCTTCTTACAATTTGCATTTCAGAATTATACACTAATTACAAGTTTTAATGTTATTTATTCATAGAAAAAGAAAAAAAACTAGTATATTCGTACGTACCTCTTTTCGTCCACCGTCTCGCCTAACCTCGAGGCCACAAACTTGAGAGCCTTCTCCCATGTTTCTTTCTTTTCAGGATAAAGTTTCAATATATTCCTGAAATTTTCCCCAATCATTCCATTTTCGTCCTTCACGTTGGCGACTGTCACTTGGTAGAACACTGGTACTATATCCATTCTCCCGTTCTCCACGCACTCTTGGATCTTCGCCAGCTCGTCCAGGCACCATCTTGACTCCGTGTATCTGCTTGAAATGACCGCAATCGCGATGCGTGACTCCTCAATCGTCTGGAAAAGTTTATCTACCCTTTCTCCTAGGTTCTCCTCTTTATCTATGAAATAGTTGATTAAATTCCTTTTAAGGGCACCCACAAGATGACTTATGAAATTGGGGCGTAATTCATCTCCCCGGAAATTTAAAAACACTTTGTGCTGCGGCGGCCGGTGGACTAGGCCTGACGAAGTCGACGCTGCCATTGGGGGATTTTTTTTTTTTTCTTTTTCTAGTGGATATGTTATTATGTTGGGTGGTGGGTCAGGGGGCTTAGAGGATATGTTAGAGACACAAAACAGAGAAACCGTACGCAATGACAACTGTTTCTGTTTCTTCTTAAGGGATGGTGAGTAAGTACGTACACTCTTAATAAGCGTGAGTTATATAGCCATTAATTAATGGTTGCATTTCTACGAGCACGCATTGTTCTCATGATACAAAAGAAAAAAAAAATGAACATGTGATTTTATTTACATATCTCTTTCAACAACTTTATAGGTTTGCCTTTACTATCAGATATTGTAATTACTAATAAACAGTAACAGGAAATATACAACAACAATGAAAAAGATTATCTTTTTTTCTTTTATCAAAAATATACATTATCCAAATTTATATTAAAAAAACACTAACACAAACAACTAGCGCTGGGCATTTTAACTGAAAACCGAAAACCGAACCGAAATCAAACCGAAACCGAACCGAAATAACCGAAACCGAAACCAAACCGAATTTTACGAAACACCTATTGGATATTGAATTGAGATAACCGAAATAACCGAACCGAAACGAAACCGAACGGATAACCGAATATCCGAAATACGATCCATATACTTAGAAATATTATTTATATTTATATTTAAAATAACTAAATAATTTAAATTAACCAAATATTAGTAAGAAAATCGAATTATCCAAAATTATCCAAAATTATCCAAATATTTTTATCCAAAATATCCGAAATTATCCAAATTATCCGATATTATCCGAAGTTATCCGGTTTTTTATTCAAATTATCCAAAAAATATAAGGAAAACTGGAACCGAAACCGAAATAACCGAACCGAAACCGAACCGAATTTTATGATTAACCGAACGGTTACTAAATCTCTATAACCGAAAAACCGAAAACCGAAAAAACCGAACCGAACCGCACCGAAAACCGAACGCCCAGCGCTACAAACAACTATGCTATATCCAAATTAATTTTCAATAGGTGTAAGATGTAAATTAGTAAACTAACAATTTGAGAATGAAATTTCTCTACTTTACCCTTAACGCAACATCTAACTTTTTACTTTATAAATATTTGCACTTTTCTGTCTATAGTTGTCATTTTTTACCATTTTCATTTTTATATTTTTGTTGCAAAAAGCTGGTACCAAATAAAAACAAAGAGATGGATTTGATAGCAGAAAAATATTAAAATATTATTTCTCTTTCGGATTTTGTTCCTTATTCTATCTATCTTCTATATTCACATATAGTTAATTAAAATTTATAATTTATAACTGTAGTCTGCAAATAAATAATTATATTATAGAATAGTTAACTATGATCTTAAAATAGTTCAGTATCCTTAGCCGCACTATGTAATCTTTTTAAGATCTTGTATTGGCAGGCCGTGGGAAGGTTTTTAGGGGCTTAAGGCGAATTAAAAAATTGGGATTTTTTTAATAAAATAAATATAAATATAGTTATTATAGTTTTGAAATTATATAACACTTAAAAAAAAGTAAGATATAATTTAGATAGTAAAAAAGGGCAAAGTGGAAGATGGAAATCTTTTGACAAAGATGATGTGTGGGTGAATTAAAAAGTGAATTTAAATTTAATTAGAACTTTTGTTTTATGTTTCTTTAGAAAATCATTCTAGGAAAGTTATTTATAGGAAACTCACCAAACTTATTATGATTTTTTTCTAACTTGAGATACAAATTTCTTTTTTCTAAAGCTCTTTGAAAAAAAAAACACAATACATTTAACTAATCTTGGATCATAACTATTTACCAAAAACAAAATCTTGGATCATAATACACTATTGAAAATTGATAAGCTTTACAAAACTATTCATAATACACTATGTTTTCAAAAATTGGGGGCCCTAAAAATTAGATTTATTTGGGGGCTTGAGGCAAATGCCTTTATATGGTAGTGGTGTAGCTGAATTTCCCATCCTTAACCGCCTCTATTAAGAAGTAATTAAAGAAAAGCTGTTCGTTGCTTAAACAAAGAGATAAAACCAGATGTTGATCACCTTATCTTAATTCCCTACTCCCTTGATGCTAAGAATTGACTTAAATGTGCAATTAATTGAAAATAAATTGACTATATTCTAAAAATAATTAACTATATTCTTAAAAATGTTAACTATATTTAATAAATAAATGCCTATTAAAATATAATTAACTATATATAATAAATATATTCAAAATATATAATTATATTCTAAAATAGTTAAATATATTCAAAATATTTAATATCTTTTAAAATAATAGAATATTTATGTCAGATTATAGTTATATTTTTTATAGTTAACTATTCTGATTATAATTTCATGTTTAACTTTATACTTAATTATTAATATTTTAATTATAAAAATTAAAAAATTGGACAGTTCGTATTTATGTTTTTTTCTAAATATATTTTTGTTTTTTTCTGCAGCTAATGTCACTATACACTTTTTACAAAAAAAAAAACATATTAACTAGAAGGAAAATTTTGTTCTTTTTTTCTTCTCTATGTTATTTACTTATATTTGTTATCATCTTACTTTTTAATTAGGCTTTTCAGTTTAATTTATCATATATATATATATATATATAGAAAATAACTATAGGTTTTTCAGTTTAATGAAATACTTGCACTTTAGGTTTTTCAGTTTAATGAAAATATATATCACTTTTTATTCTTTATTATTGTATTCCATTGTGTAATTTAGAATCCATTATTTTTATCATTAATAACGATATATAATATTATAAATAAAATATGTTATTGTTGTAAATTATCATAATATATTAATTCCAATCCTTACAATTGATGCATATATATGTATATATATATATGTATATAAAGATGAAACGTTTTTGGGAAATGCTTTTTATTGCAAAATTCATTAATCATCAATATATCAATTTAAATTTGCTTACATTTCAAAACTTAAAATCACATACCAAATTATATGGTTAATAGTTATTTATTTTTTCAAATAGGCCAACCTTATACTTTTCCCTATTCCATTAAAATTATAATTTTAATTGAAAACTAACTAGTATCACATTATTCATGATTATTTGTTAATAGATATGATTATTTTTTAAATTATATTTATATTAGATTTAGATATATATATATATATATATTTTAATTTAGGTGGACGTCTTATACTCAAAATAACTCAAATTTAATAATATACTGCATATCTCGATATTTAATATGAAAACATATTATATTTTTTTAAAGTTAAAGAAATACACTTATTATAAGTTTATTTTCCAAAGTAATTAAAGATATATCAAATTTCAAAAACTCATAAACATTCAAATTTTTTAAGTATGTTCATTCTTATATACCACTTTTGGTTGAAAATTATTATTGAAAATGAAAATATATTATTGTTACTTATAAATCATTTCATGTTATTGTATCCCCTATATATTAATTGAGAAGACGTTTCAACCATATGTCTCACTGAAAGTAAATTAAGGAAAAACAACCAATCATATTCTTTCTTTTGTACATGTCAATAAAAAACTCATCCCAACACTAATGGGCTTCTGTTTATAAAACACAATCTAATATATCCGAAATGAAGTTATGAAATTTTTTTTATAATTTGGTTATATATATCAAAAACAAATTTACAAATAAAGAGATATTATATTAACTATCATTTGAAAAAATTATAAAAATCATATTACTTTTAAAATTACAACCCATTTATATATCGGATTTTTTTTCTAATTCGTTTTCGGTTTTATTTGTTTTAGGTCTATATTTTGGTGAAATTAAACATATGTGAATTTACTTTTTTAAAAATAAAATATAATTTTAAAGATTTCATATTTGAAAACAGTTATTCAACTATACATAATTTCTTTGATTATATTTCAAAAAAATATTAAACAGAAAAACATATAATCAACCAATATAAAAATATTTATAACTTTTAACTTACTAAACAAACACAAAATATAATACATGCATACAATTATTTAAACACAAATCAACACAATATATAATCTCACATAATACAATTTTTCTAACATCAACAAAAAATATACAACAAACAACTACATATAGTATATTAGCCATAAAAAACTTTGACTACTATGATACTATAATAACAGTTTATAAAATAATCAACTATATATCAAATATTATACCCGCACAGGATGCAGTATATCATCTAGTTTAATATTATTAGAGAACTATTAAAATTAAAATATCTTTCATAATTGTGTTCTTCTTCAAAAATTTTACTATTGTTCTCTTTCTTTTTTAAAATTATTTTTTTTCACTCTATTTTAATTATATAACTCATATTTTTTAAATTTAGCAATTTATATACTATATAGTTACGCATCTATTAAATGATTATTTAAATAAAATTAAATTTAAAGTAATTTTAGTTTTCTTATGGGATATTCTAAGTGGATAGTTTGCTTAAGTAGACACTCTAAAAGAGATAAAAGTCTCTAGTTATATATACAATTATTTCACCAATCCATTTATTTATTATCTTTACCAAATATCTCCAGGAGCCCATTGTTACTTTAACTCAAACTGAGTAGTAACATGCGCCCTATACTGGATGAAGTAGGTACTAATTATTCTATAATATTTGATTTTGAAAATATATTATAATTTTTAAATAATTAGATCTTTTGAAAAATATTTAAAACACAATTCTATAATAATTATTGTTTTAATATGATGTGTTTATGAGTTCAAATAAATAAAATGTGTAATAGAATATAATATAAAAGAGATTGTTTAATATTTTTTATTTCCATTTGTAAATATATGAATTTATCTAAGTTTAATTCAATCTAATGATGATTTGATTAAATATATAATATTGCATCAAGTTTCCATACAAGATCCATATTTATGATGAAGTGTAATTCAAAAGTAAATAATTGTGTTTTGTGAATGAATACCATGAAATATAAATTTTCATAATAAAATAAGTAAATAACCTAAATGATATATATGTGTTTTCTGTAGTGATAGAATAAAATAAAGATTCTTATAAATGGTTAAATTCCAATATTTTCAAAACAATTATGTTAAAGTATATTGAATAACTAATAAAAATACTGAATGTATACCTTTGGTTTAGTACATTAATTTATATTTTATTGAAATCAATGCATATGTGTAGTTTTATAACAAAGATTGTAACAATATTTAATGATTTTTATAATAAAATGGGTAAATATTTTAATTTTTGTTAGGTAGCCATTAAATCAAATCCAGTTTTGTTATACTTATATAGCTGAGATCGTTTTATCATCTTTTGTCAATAGATCTTTTTGTTTAGTATACGTAAAACAGAAAATGTGTTCCATTCAAGATATCATTTTTTCAAGCTGAAAGATAGACTATGTATATAAGATAGACTATATAAGTGCTATATAGTTATGAAATCCTTTTAATGATGTTTATATTATATATATGTAAAACATATGTTTACCACTTCTTCAATGAAATTATTGTGTACATACTGCTGAAACTGTTGATAATATAAGGAAAATATATCAAGCCAATAGCAATGTTCCAAGATAATAAAACAGATTCGATTTGTGTTTAATTGCTTTTGATTTATACTATAATTGAAGATTTTTAGATAATTACATGCAACCAATGAAACCAATTAAATAAATGTCACAGATTAGTGGAGTGTCTGGTGTCCAACCAGTCCTTGAAACTTTTTACCAACGACATTATTTAAACACAATTTGTTGGTGTTAAATTAAAAAACAAGCTCTGACAAAGTAATCAAAATTCTTATTGGTGTTAAAAAAAATGTTGGCAATTTGTTAATAGGTGTTGTGAATTAGAGTGAATATATCTGTAATAAATTTAGGTAATAAAAGAAAGAAATGAATAGAGGGAAATATGATTTTCCTAGGAATTTTCAATATATGAAGTTTATGATTGATGAACACAAACTCTAAAATTTTTATAAATAAATAAGTTTCAAAACAAGATACGAATCGAATTAGGTAAACTTAAAATCTTCATTTTTCTTAGATACAACCCCTAAGAGCCGCTATATATATAGCCTAGAGCATATTACATTTTTCTATAGGGCCGTTTGGCGAAACATTTAGAATTTTCCGCTCAATGAGAATAAAAATACTAAAGCTGAAGCTTAAAAGTCACACGACTAATGACTTTTTGCAAGAGGACCATGTTACCATAATTTTACCAAAGTTGTCTGATTGTTCTTGTTACTATAACAAAAATGAAGTAGGTAAAATAGGACGTTAATATGCACGTAGGATTTTACTTACTGTATTAACTGGTTGTCAAGATTCCCACATTGATATGTAACTAACCTTTACTATTAAAATGTGATCACTTCAATTATTAATATTTAGTTATGTATTATATTACTAAAAATATCATTAGAATTTAATGAAAATGTTAAATTTATGTTAAATTTTCATTATCAATTATAGAAAGATGCTTAATTGTCGGAAAACATAATTAAAAAGGAAATAATTACTGACATTTGGATATTGTGGTACATGATGGTTTGTGGTGTTACGTCGATGGCACTTGGAAGGATTCCGATATTTTCTAGAGGTCAAGGTTGGTTTTATTATAAGGAGTGAGTGACATAAATGATATTGGGAACCTGTTATATTCGTCGTATTTTTTACTCTTATATGTAGAATTTTAAACTCTAATTTGGTTCATGGATCGAGTGCATGAAAGGTTTGAAGCACCAACATGTAATTTTTGCAACAGACCGCTCTAATCTGGTGAAGATAGTGCTTAATACTATATAGTGGCCTACTTTTTCAAAATATTTTGAGGAATTGCATAGATGGAAGACTTTCTTTAATACCTTCAATATCCTCTTTGAGCAATTTTTTATGTTGATTATGTTCAACCTGTTTGGTTAACTGAACAATTTTAGATAGTGTATCCTTGTTGCCAAAAAAAAAAGACTAAACTTCTAACAAAACAAATGTAGAACACAATAAGTGTACACTTGATCACATATGATCACACTAGTTACCATAAACGTTCTAATAGTACATTAATTATTATACTTTTCTCATATTTGTTTCATCTTATTTTTATTTAAAATATATCATTTATACAAAAATTCTATATTTTGGGTATTTATATGTTATAATTTAATTTTTTATAAAAAAATATAATTTCTGAGAAATTTTAAGAATATAACGCATGACTTAACTCATGAACAAGTTTTAAAAGTTTTATTATCTTAGTTATATTTTCATATAAATCTTATATTCACTGATATAAATAATATTATATAGAATTTAACTTGATAGTAAAATAAAGATGTTAAAGTTTATTTCATTAAAATATGGTGTGACGGGTTATAGTGGAAAATAATTTGCCAATAGCAATATTTCAAAGATACTGAGACATATTCCATTGTGTTTGATAACAAAGAGAGTGAGACAGATTCGATTGTGTTTAATTACTTTTGATGTGTACTATAATTGAAGGTTAGTTAGATAATCACGAGACCTACGAAACCAATCAAACAAATGTTAAAGATCAGCAGAGTGTCAGGAGTCCAACATGTCCTTAAAACTTTTGACCAACGACATTATACTAAAATTATTTCTGACATGTAAATCAAAATTGTAGCGGTGTTTAAGAAAACTGTGGAAGTTGTGTACGTCAGTTTTATGAATTATAGTGTGAATTAGGAACAAATGAGAGAAAATCCAAGTAATGTTAATACCATTTATCTAGAGTTTTATTTATTTATTCTGTGAATGAATGAATAACAACTTTAAGAACCATGTATAAATCTCAAAACCCAATATTAAAAGAACTAGGTTACTCCTAACTTTTCTTTTAATTAAGAAATAGGGAAACTAAAATTTTCATTTTTGTTAGATAAAAATTTAAAAAACTGCTATATATAAACCAAAAACCCGTTGCATTCTCTGTTCAACCGGGTAAATCTCTTTGACATTATACTTTCAAATCATTTAAGATTACAAAATCCATGTTAGTTAATGAACTTAGAGTTCAGTCATTTAAGATTACAAAATCCATGTTAGTTAATGATTGTGGGTTATAAGCAAGTGGTAATGTAATTGGTTAGTTATTCTCATTTGACGAGGTTTAAAATGAAAAAATGAAAAAAAAAAATAGTAATCGAGTTACCAAAAACATAGTAGGTAAAAAGTTAAGATGCAATTTGGCTTCTACTTACTGTCTTAATTTGTTGACAAGCATCTTCGACGAATATATCTAACAAACCTTAAAGTATAATAAATTGAAAGTTTGCACACACAAAAAAAATAATAATTTAAAGTAACAAATAAGACAGTAAATAATGGAGGTGGGGGGGGTAGGGGGACACCCCATGATTCTAAACAAAAATGAAAAAAGTAATAGTAATAATAATAGTAATTGAGTTACTAAAGAAAATATAGTAGGTAAAAAGTTTATATGTACTTTGGATTTTATTTACTGTCTTAATTTGCTGTGAAGGATCTCCTACGAATATATCTAACAAAACTTCAATAATAACAGATTGAAAGTGATAAAACATTTTGTCAAATTTGTCTCATTGTTCTTGTTACTAAAACATGTCGTAGGTAAAAAGTTAATATGCACGTTGGATTTCATTTACTGTCTTGATTTATTGTCAATGATCCGACATGAATATATAAACCTTTGTAGTAAGATTTGAAAGTAAAAAACACTTGCGGCATTTGTCTCATTCCCTTGTTCTTGGCACCTTTCAATTGTTACTATTTATTAAATGTTTTATTCACGTTATTTGTGAGGTTCTCTTAACTTATTTATTATTATTAATAATAATATTTATTGAAATACTATTGTATATTTATATCAATAATCAATAATATTTAGATTTATAATTGTGTACCTTTAAAATATCTTGTTAATTATTGGTCTTTCCAATATGAATACTTTTACATATATTAAAAATGATTTTAGTTGTACAATGAATAATAAAATCCATAGATATTAACTTATATTTTAATTTAACATATTTGTCACATAAATTATTTTTAATAAATAACTTATAGTTTATCATTTTAGTATATCTAACAATATTATATTTTTAATTTATAATTTTTATATGCTAATTATATATATTACATAAGATATTTTTTTTTGCTATTTGTAGTGAATAAAAATATAATTCTAATATTTTCTATAACATCAATATTTTTTTTAAATATTTCATTATTTTTTATTTATATATATTTTTCCATATGTGTATTGCATCTTTTAAGTACTTGTAGATTAAACTCGATTTAAACATTTTGATATTTCAGTTCTATTTACAAATACAAAATTATCATTTTTAAAAATATTTTATTTTCTAATTTAGGGAGATTTTTTAATTATATATTTATTAAGAAGCTAACAAAATAAAATAAAAATATTTAATTAAGAAAGTATTTTTACATCTACATCAGAATCTATATAGTTCTAAATATTAACTAATGTTTTAAGAAAATTTAAGTATATTCACTATATTGATCAAATTTTTGAGAAAATTAAAGAAACTAATTTAATTACTTTAGATTTTTGGAATTCATGATTTTTAAAAATGTGATATTTATATTTACTTTCTATGTAATTTTCTTCTTAGAAAATTTATAACTTCTATAATAGGTCCAATCATGTTGATAACCTATAAATTTGAGAGTCTACTAATATAGTGATCATATAACAGTTAAACTACATACAAACTTCTCTCAATCATGGTTCATTAGCTTTTTATAATATTTCCTATTTTTTTTTTCTTCTCAAACTATGAATGAGCTCTCGATCTCTCATAGGATTTTTTTTTTCTTCTGCAGAAATCTTTCAATTTTTTTGATAAGTACTTCAAACTAAATATATTATCTTTTGGTTTATAGGCTTTAAAATCTAATATTGAAAATACCATTAGCTTACTCACTTTAAGTCATTAAGTTCGTCATCTAATATCAAATGAAAGAAATAATAACTAAATCAATTCTTGCAGCAAGTGAAATAATGAAAAAGATTAGTTGTATATTTCATAATTAGTTACATTACTGCATAATTTACTATATATATATATAAATTTATTTCAAAAATAAAAATAAAAAGCGTGTAATATATATATATATTATATATATATATATATATATTTTCAGATAACCTTATGTCCATTACATTTATATACTTCAATTTAGAAATATAAGATATTGAAATTTAAATTATAGAAAATGAAAATCAATTAAAATATATAAAAATAAGAATTTGTTTTCGTTTTCTAAATATTGATTTTTGTTTCAAAAATTAAAGACCCATATCAATTAACTAATTTTCTTATTTTTGTCATCTTTTATATTTATAATATCATTAAAAAACTTTTTAATAACTAAAATAAAATATGAAATAAATCAATTAATTTAAAATGATGATTTGGATTATGCAGACTTTATTAATTTAAAAGTCATCAAAGTCCTAAAACTCACCCTAAAATTACTCAAAGTCATTTTCATTATTTTTTTTCCATGTTACGATAGTTATTTTTAAAGCTTAGAAAACCTGACTTTTATTTTTTTAAGCCTCAACTACTTCTTTTAAACTAAAGTTTATACAGCAAAATATAAATTAAGAATCTACAGCATAAAGTTCATACCAAGCACGCCCTAAAACATAAACTTTTCCTTTAAACATGTTCTAAACCAATTTTTTATTTGTATCTTTTTTACATGTTTAATGCAAAATTAAAAGTGTTATTGGTTTGTGTATTTATAAAGAGTTATACAGACTAAAATTTATAAACATTTTTGTTGTTTTTTCAATAAAAAGTTTCGAAAATATGTTAAAAATCTGTTATTGTTAGTTTATAAATTTGTAACAAATATTTCAAAGTAGTTAAACAAATATTTAGTATTTTATAAGTTTTTAACAAATATTTAGTTTCGAAAATATGTTAAAAAGTCGTTAACAAATATTTAGTATTTTATAAAGTTAATAAAAGTCTTGTGTTTAAAAAAATTGAAAGTTACTTATTGTTTTGTTTTATTGGTGTTATTCGTTTACTGACTTTACACATTTTTCTTCACAACATCTATATATAAAAATGTTGTCTATTGATAAAGTATTCTCAAAGTTTGTATATAATTAATAAAAAACTTTAACTATAGTTATAATGTAGGTAATTCATCAACTTGCTGGTTCACTCATTTGCCTCAGTTTCTAAGCAAAAATTGATATCAATCTCTTCGTCTCTTTTACAAACATCTCTCCTTTACGCAATCAGCAGATTCATGAAGGAGAATAGAAGCTGCAAAATGTTTCTCCTAGATTGAGATCTCATCGATAGTGTAGAAAAGGTATTTTGATCCTACATCTAAACTATGAGATAATTTATAGAAGATGAGAAGTCTAACAGAAAAAGTAGTAATAATTAATAACAAACACAAGAAAAAATATAACGCACTATTTTTTAAAAAATGTACAAAAGTTTTTAATTTTCTTCTAGTTAATGTATTATAATCTACAAAACTCACTAACAAATTCAAACAGCATAATTCAATAGATTTTCACTTTACCATATCTGAAATAGTATTTGGCTAATAAGATTCAACTAAGTGGTAAAATAATACTCCTTCCGTTTCTGAAAGAAATATGTTTTAACTTTTTTTAAAAATGATAGATTTTTAAAAAATTTCAATGTATTTTTTATTGACTATTAATAATAAATTGTAGAGTTTAAAAAATTAATTGAATTTCTTGAATTACTGTTGGTTTAAAGTTATTGAAAATCGTTAAACACAGAAAATGATATATTTATTTTCATACTTAAATATGTTTTTTAATATGTGTGAAAATATAAAAACAAAATAGTATTCAAAAACTGAGGGAGTATTTAATTAATTAGATGTCTAATATAATCTCCACATTTTCAGGTATAATAATGGCATGAAGGAATTGAATGTTCCACATCAGCGTCCATGGATTGATCAAACGATTGATCTTAAAGAAAGATAATAATTACATCATTTACAAGACTAACTATACAATGGAGATGGAAAAAAATGTAAAATGGCA
This sequence comes from Isatis tinctoria, assembly GCA_010577795.1. Lineage (NCBI taxonomy): Eukaryota > Viridiplantae > Streptophyta > Magnoliopsida > Brassicales > Brassicaceae > Isatis > Isatis tinctoria. Next base: position 12,791,550 of record CM021250.1, on the reverse strand, counting down.
AGATTAATTGATAAATAGAAAATGAAAATGCTGACTTAAGTAAAAGAGAATGTGCAAAAGGGTAAGACTAAAACAAAAATAACAAACAAGAATAGGCTATACTCAAACAAGCAATAATGGGCGCATAACCATTTAAAGAACCGGGAAGTAATTACCAAAACAGCTTCTAAAGTATTGATTAAAATATTACTCCTACTTTTCTACAATTAAGTGAATTTTATTTTATTAAGGAATTTTAATTGATTATGCTTTTTAGTTTTGAGTGAGTATATTAATTGTCGCTGAGTGTTTTATTGGCTTCAAATCCCCACCCCCTCTGTTTAATTATTGAAGAGAAATATAGAAACACTCCGAAATCAATGGCGACTTCGAGCTCCATGGTTGAGCATGACGTATTTATCGCCTTCAGCTCAAGGGACACACGCTACTCCTTCGTCAGCCACCTCTCTGCAGCTTTCCGGCGAAGTAAGATCCGTGACTTCGTCGGCGATGACTACACCCTCACGACGGAGGCGGAGGCGGAGGCGGCGGAAGCGACGGAAACTGCTGCAATAGAGGGCTCTAAGGTTATCGTGGTTGTCTTTTCCGAGAACTACGCGTTTTCCCGTTTCAACTTAAACACGCTCGTGAAGATTATGGAGCGTAGAATCAACGACGTTGTGGTGGTTCCGGTCTTCTACGGTGTCGTCACTCCAACAATTGTCAAGTGTCAGACGGAAAGATTCGGAGAGGCATTCTTAAATCACCGGAGTTTGTATTCCGACAACCAGATAGCCAAATGGCGACACTGTCTGATAGAAGCGGCGAGCTTATCAGGTCATGATTCAATTAGTCAACCAATGTAAGTATATACATTAATTTTTTCCTCTCAAAAACTTTTGATATGTATATACTTACATATATACAATTTTTAGATTAGTATACAAAAATTTTATTACAGGAAAAAAAACATTTGAAGAATGGTATAAGACATAATTATTAGATTAATTTTTATTATTAAACTTTTTACTCCTTATTTTATTTTAAAAAATAAATAGATAAACACAAAATTTCTCAACTAAAAATTATTTAAAATGAAACAGTACTATGTATTCATTAATATAATTAAATTGATAGACTAGGAAAGTGCAGGTGGCATGTGGGATAGCCCCTCTCATGCTGGTTAACGCCTCAAGTATGAGACTAGAATTGGCCACAGTCACTGACAAAAAACAAGTATTTTTTTTTCTATAGAATTGTTAAGTCTGAGTTTCCTTTGGTTGACCATTTGGTCGTTTTTGTTGTTACAAAATATTTTGCAATATGGACATTTGTGTAGAGTGATATGTTTAGTCTATAGACATAATTATCAGTACCTAACTTTATCATTTTCTCACTACATGAGAAAACTTGAGAAATTTTCAGTTTAGTTAAAAACAAATTATTAACTACTAACTATTAAAATGTCATTTACTTTTTTTTTGGGTATATACCGTTAAGCTTTTGCTAATCATAGTTCACATTATTATTTAATCTGATATCTAAACTGTTAATTAAATAAATGAGATTGATTTGTTAAAAATGACGGTTTGGGGTGCTAATTTTTTTGGAAAATTGATTGCCACCTACACGAAGTAAAGACCATCACATGGCTACACATGCAGACAATATTAATGTACTAAAAACTACACGAAGTATATGGTTAACATGGCGACATGTATGAACTAAATGGTGTTATGTTGCTAACACCATAAACCAGAACAATGCATTCAAAACTACACGAATTACTTTAACAAATAAAGAAACTACACGAACTATATTTATAATAATAATAATAATTTATCCATATATAATATAGTGTATTCATTCTTTGAAATTTATATATTATCAATGAAATAATTTATTTCAGTTAAAATATAATATTAAAAATTTAGTTATATAATTACAGTTATTTATTTACAATATAAATATTCTTAAATTATAGGTATATAATATTAAAAATCTAAATTGATTATCAATGCTAATGGTCAATAATTTTTTTATTATATATTTATGTGCTTTTATAATATCTTGTTAATTTATTAGTTACATTTTAGTATATAAATTTGTATATATATTAAGAATCAATTTATTAGTACTATATATAGTAAAATCCTTACTTAATTTAGCAAATATTTATATTTGTCATAATTTTCACTTAAAATTATTATATTTTTTCATAAATATCTTATAGTTTGTCTTTTTAATATATTTAACAGCATTATAATTCTACCATCCATACCATAGCCATTTGATTATTGATATGTTTTGATCATCTTCTACGACCATTTTCTCTCGTATATACCTTCATATATAGATTTTATATGTTATTTGGAATAGTTTACATACTAAAAAAGGTGTATTGTATCATTTATTTAAATATTTGCATCAGTTATAATTGAAATTAATGGATTTTACATCATTAGTTATAACTGATATAATTGATATCTGCATCAGTATGAAATTAAACTATTCCAAATAACATATAAAATGTATTCCAAATAACATATAAAATGTATATATGAAGATATATATGAGAGAAAATGGTAGTAGAAGAATATTAAGACATATCAATAATCAAACGGGGTGGATGGAGGAATTATAGTGCTGTTAAAAAGACAAACTATAAGCTATTTATGAAAAATATAATAATTTTAAGTGAAAAATATGTCAAATATAAATATTTGCTAATATAAATAAAGATTAAATTTATTCTTAATATATATACAAATTTATATACTAAATTGTAACTAATAAATTAACAAGATATTATAAAAGCACATAAATATATAATATACAAATTATTGATCATTAGCATTAATAATCAATTTAGTTTTTATTTTTATGTAACTATAATTTTTAAATATTTATATTGTAAATAAATAATTAAAATTATATAACTATTTTTTTAATATTATATTTGAACTGAAATAATTTTTTTCATTGATAATATATAAATTTTAGAGAATGAATACACTATAATATATATGCATACATAATTGTTATTATAAATATAGTTTGTGTAGTTTTTTATTTGTTAAATTAATTCGTGTAGTTTTGAATGCATTTTTCTGATATATGGTGTTAGCAACATAACACTATTTAGTTCATACATGTCGTCATGTTAACCATATAGTTCATGTATTTTTGAGTACATTAATATTGTGTACATTAGTAGCCATATGATGGCTTTTACTTCGTGTAGGTCGCGATCATTTTTTTTTTACTTCGTGTATGTGGCGATCATTTTTTTTTTTGGGGCCACATGGCTGTTAATTTGTTTAGGGTACGATTATCATTCATGTTTTTAAAGCGCAAGATTATGTTTTAACAAAATTTTAATACAGAAAAGAAAATATTTATTTAATTTTAAATTTCTTGATATTTACTTACTTTTACTTTGTAGAAAATATATTTATAGATATGAAAGTGTGAGATGAGTTGATAGTTTAACTTTGATATAACTGTATTATACAGTTTATTAAATTTTAACCAAAATGCGGACAATATTTTTAATTTTTTAAATGTTTTTTACTTTGTAGAAGTTTAATTTAAGATGTGTTAATAGTTTTCTTTATGTAAATGATGATATTATATAATTAATATTAGGTTTTCATTTACAGTATGATTATATAATATGATTATAAATTTTAATATAACTGGAAATGATCATTGTATAATATGATTATAGATTTCAACAAGATGGCTATAAGGCATATAACCTTTGAGAAAACAACTTCGCAGTGACTCGGAGCTAGTAAAAGAGATTGTCGCGGATGTGCGTGAGAAGCTGATTCCCACGGGTTTGGTCGGGTTCTACATGAGGTTTGTCGATATAGAAAACTTGCTATGGAAGCAATCTAACGGCATTTGCCGTTTAGGGATCTGGGGCATGCCTGGCATAGGCAAAACAACCATTGCTCAAGCAGCCTTTGACCTATTGAGTCAAGACTTTGACGTTCCTTGCTTTCTCAAAGACTTCCAGACATCATTTCACGAGAAAGGATCTTCCCAATTGCGGGAAGACCACTTGTACAAGGTTCCGAAGGAAAGCCTCGGTCAAAAAGAGAGAGTCCTTGTTGTTCTTGATGATGTGCGCAATCCAATGGACGCCGAGTCTTTCCTTGGAGGATTTGACTGTTTCGGTCCTGGAAGCGTGATAATCATTACATCCCGAGATAAACAAGTTATTTGTCAGTGTAAGTGTCAGGTCGATGATGTATACGAGGTTCCCCCTTTGAACGAGAGGGAGGCTTTACAGCTATTCATCAGGTCCACGTTCCGGGGAAGACAGCCAAGTGATAGCAATCTACTGGAGCTGTCCCGTAAGGTTATTGAACATACTAACGGGAATCCTAAAGCTCTCTGCCTCTATGGCACGGAGCTTAAAAAGAAGAAAAAAGACCAAATGGAAGAAGCTTTTCAGAAAATCAAAGAATGTCCTCCCGTGGAGATTATGGATATGTTCAAAAGCAGCTACGATGCGCTCAGTGACAACGAAAGAAGCATATTCCTTGACGTTTCTTGTTTCTTTAAAGGCGAACGACGCGACCACGTCATGCGAATATTTGAAGGGTGTGCTTTCTTTCCACACGTTGGAGTTGACCGTCTCACCGAGCAGTCTTTATTGACGATATCAGAGATGGAGACAGTGGAGATGCACAGTTTGATTCAAGACTTTGGTCGGGAAATCATCAACCGAGAAACAAAACAGATCTCAAGGCGGCGCAGACTCTGGGAGCCTTCAAGTATCAAAATATTACTAGAAGACAATGATTCCAAGGTAATACTCGTCACATAGTTTTGATTTAATCGGTTATGCTTGTAACTTCGGTTTGTTTTGGTTTTTCAGGGAACTGAAATTATAGAAGGGATTTTTCTTGACACAACAAACATAAACGCTGTTGTTAATCCTAAGGCGTTTGAGAATATGTATAATCTTAGGCTGTTGAAGATTTACAGTTCAAGCTACGAAACTGGTCAAGAACTCAATTTGCGTGATGGACTTCACTCTCTGCCTTATGAGCTCAGGTTGCTTCACTGGGAAAAGTATCCGTTGCGATCTTTTCCTAAAGGTTTTGATCCTAGCCATCTCGTTGAACTTAATATGCCTTATAGTCAGCTTCAGAGTCTCTGGGGCGGAACCAAGGTAACGGTAAATTCCGTTTTTGCCTTTTGTTCAAACATCAAATGATATCTATATTGATTTATGTATTTTGTTATGTTTTTCAGAGTCTAGTGAAGTTGAAGATAGTAATTCTTAGACACTCTCAGCAACTAGTTGAAGTTGAAGAACTCTCGAAAGCTATTAGTCTTGAGAAAATCGATCTTCAAGGTTGCAATAGCTTGGAGAACATCCCACACACTGATCAACTAAAGAATCTTCAACTTCTGAACCTCTCTGGCTGCACAAGAATCAAACGTTCAGAGATTAGAGATAAGATTAAGGGAATGGATCTAGAAGGCGGCTTAAGAGAAACCAAATCCGGATCAATGGTGTTCTCCACTTTAGTCGTAAAGCTGGAATCCGGGGATAACACAGAGACCTTTTGAAATAATGGAAAAAAATTCTAGTTGAAACGTTGTTCAATATTTTATCTATGCTAAAAGAAGACGATTAGAGGAAGATAGTATCACATTCACTGGTATGGCTTTCCTCTGTTTTGTTTCTGTGAGGACAAGCTACTGTTACTTGATGAAGAAGAAACCATTATTAACTTACCTTCTTATCAAAATAACATGTCAATGTTTCTTCCAACTGAAGAAAGAAATTCTGAAGGAGCTTTTAAGATTTCAAAGGCATGAAGATAAACAAGAATAAAGAAACCAGTAGTAAAGATTTTCCCAAACCAAAAAGAGAAAAAAAAAAAAAAATCGAAGAGCAAAGAGTGGTGGTATGGTACACAAGACGTCTCCACCAATTGATCCGTCTTCTTAAAAGTTCATACTAGAGTAAGATCCCATGATTACTCTAAAATCTTTTGTTTTGTTTTAATCTGCTACAAAAGGGAAAACTGACCTTAACGGGGAAAAGAAAACTGTCTGAAGCATCATCCGTAATTCGTGAACTTCTAACAAAAATAAAATAAAATAAATAAGCATACAATCTTAGCACATAATATGTTTGGATGTGAAGAAGAATAAGAGATCTTGAAATTGTTGGAGTTGCACCAGAGTTGGAGTCACCAAGGCAATGCATCATCTTGTGCACTTTAGGAAGTTCATTATTGAGCTTGGTGTGATTCCTAGCATTTCTGAGCCTGTGGCATTGTTTTGTGACAACAATGGAGCCATAACTCAGGCTAAGGACACACCAAAAATCCAAACATATTGAGAGGAGATATCATCTGATTCGTGATATCATTGAGAGAGGTGACGTCAAGATCAGCAGAGTTCCGACAGACGAGAACGTCGCTGACCCTTTGACCAAGCCACTCCCACGACCGAAGCATGAGAGTCATGCAGCTGCTGTAGGCATTAGATTCCTTAAGCAGTAATCTTGTTTTTAGTGGGAGTTATCACATTTATGTTTTGATGTTCATGTAAACATACATTTGGTTATGTTTTTATTTAATGAAATTGTTTCAGTATTATTTAATGGTGTTATTAAATGATAGTCCAAAAGTAATTTATGGCATTCTTATAGATCATCAAATAAGTGATTTAATCATGAAACTCTATAAGTGATAGATGACATGAATTATTTATGTCCATAGTCAAGGTTATTAAAGTTGGACATTAATAACCGAGCGAGACTAGTATGTGAGGTGACTGATGACTAAGTTTCATGGAGTCATTGATAGGAGTATTAAAGTCAATCACATAGATGTGTTAGAGAACACATGATCGGACCTGACCCGCTAATGAGAACTCTACAAGATTGTTATATGAGTGTCATAAGAGTTTCTCGTTACGGCTATAGAGTATAGTCCTTAGACCTGAGTTCATCATGTTTTCTTACATATGAATTAGTATGCTTTGACTCTGTCAAACGTCAGCCGTAACTGGTGGCTATAAAGGCATTGATTGGGCATATTATGAAGTATATAAGGAACAGGGATGGAACAAGATAGAATTTGTCCCTCCCATATAACGGGAGTCAAATATCTCTGGGCCTATCGAAGATTTGATACTGAAAATGCGTGGCCGCGCTCAAACGGATTGAATGTCAATCGTTTGTCTTTCATCAGTGTAAATCGGAGTTCGATAAAAATGGTTTGGTTGATTAAGGATGACACGAGTTCTTGCCTTATGCCAGCTCGAGATATAGAGACAAAGGGATTATGGGAATAGTTGATTCCAGAACAAGTGGGAGACTGAAGGGAATGTCCTGAAATCATACTTGTATTTAATCTATTAGAGTCATGATGTCGAGATAAGACAATTATATGATATTGAACGGTTATAATGTTTTGCTAGAAGCCGCTTATAACTTATGAGTTATGAACTCATTACCATTATCATATGATCCTATAGGGTCACACACCTAAGCAAACTGGATAATATAAATTGGGTTTGATCATTAAAGTAATGATCATGATCAATGTATATAAGATATACGTCGATATCAACTTTCTGTGAGGGTGTCGATCGACACAAATGGTTAGTCGACACCACTCGGGATCAGAAACCGGTTTTTGATTTAATGGAAATCAAGTCGGTTTGGTCCATCGGTCAACTAGGTTTCTTTAAGTCTCCTATATATAGGATATATGGCACGACTTTGAGACGATCAGCAGTTCCTGGCCGTCATAGAAAAGCAGAGAGAACCCGAGGCGAATCGTTCGCGAAGGCACTAGCATCCCTGTCGTCCAGTTTGTGTGCGTGTGGACTTCTGTAGAGACGCAACACTTGAGGCGCTTCTAATCTCGAATACCTGATCATCTTCCGCTGCTTAATCTCCAGGTATACTCAAGATCTGATATAGATTTAATTGGCACATGATCCGTGGCTTAGGATTTGTTGTTAGGGCTGTTTTAATATGATTAAAACCTGTACAAATCCCTTCAGTTCTCATCTTCTGATCTGAAGAAATAGGCTATATCATTATCAAGAAAAACATCCTTCTATTTCTCGTTTAGTTCATTGTAACAGATTCTCAACTCCTTTCCGACACCTTGTGTCAGTGTTCCAAGTCTTTTTTCCCAGTGTTCCTCGTCTTTTCCTTTAAGCTGCTCACCAAATTTTTTGAGAGCTAATGGGTTCCCTCCCGCATAATCCACGAACTTTCTTGATAACTCAACGAAGCCTTCAATATTAGTACATATTTGAGCTGTAAAGAGGTCTATGCTGTCTCTGTCATTCAATTTGGGGACCTCATAGGAATCACATGCCAATCCCTTGAGAAGTGACTTGTCCCGTGTAGTGATGATGATCCTGCTCCCTTCCTTAATCCAGTCTTGGTTCTTCAAAACCATTAATTTGGGTTCAATTGACCCTACATAAAACTAAAATTTATTAACAACTAGATTAGGACTCGTGTGATACGCGGGTGAAAAAATATATTTGAAATCTGAAATTAATAACCCGCATAACAAATTCATTTTAGATTAGATTAAAATTTATGTTAAAGTATTAAAAACTATATTTTATAACTCGCAGTTGAGAAATTCGAGAAACCAGTAGAAACAATTTTTATAAATAAGCAAAAAGATTCTAAAATATATTTTAAATATTATATTACTTCTTGACCATCAAACATATTATATTACTTAATAAATATTTTAATGAATTAAATATTTTTTTTTTTCAAATTTGTAAACCTTAAAAGTGAAAATAGTTTTATGTTAAAACTTAAATTTGTTCATACATAATCATACAGAATAATTTTGTTATTAAGTAATTATCATATATTTTTATCTTAAAATAATTTTTTAAATGTGCCAAAATTTCATAGACAGATTTGACACATGTTACGATTATATTTATTAACGCTTTTGAACATCAAATTTTATTTAATAAGATAAGATATTTGATTTTCCTTTTTTACGAATTTGTAAAACTAAAGTATTTTTTGTCTTTTATATTTTTGAAATTATGAAAACTCAAATATTATTTTGTTTGTCAACGAAAATTGAAAGTAATTTTAATTTATTCAATTACAAAAAAAACATTTATACATAAAAATCTTATTGACTCACTTAACATATATCGTGAATCCATGATCATGTTAATCAGTAAATTTTAATAATTTCTTTTCTTTTATGTATTAGTAAAACTCAATTTCTTTATTCTTTTTCTCCTTTTCAGATTTTTTTAGTTAAGAAAAAAATAATTAGACATTTAAAATGTAATAATTAGTAATTATATTCAACCAAAATTCCTTGAAATTCGGCCACAGTTTTTTAAAAAAATGAAAAACTGATTATAATTTTAATAATTTATAATACAATTTTATAATTTATTTATCGACAAAACGATTATAATTTTTCTTTTATTTAATTAGAAAAAATAAAATTATTACATGTCAAAATTTGATTGACTCACTTGACATATTTTATAAATATGATCTTGTAAATTATGAAAAAGCTAAATCTTTTCCTTTTTGAGTAAAATATTAATAAATCTATTTCTTTAGTTATCTTTATAATTAATCGAGCAATGAATATTTTTTGTATAAGCTAAGTTATTTATATAGACATCATAATATTTGCAAGTTTTTAAAAAAGTAATAATATTTTTCTTAATTTTTCTTTTTATTGATTATATTATATCTCTATTTGACACATGTAAAAATCTTAAAACAATAAAATGGCAGATGGCAAAACTTAGTTAATTAGTTAGTTAATTACTAATTTTTGAAACCATACTTTATATAATAAGATTGTTTTTGATTTTGTTATAATGAACCAAATATTTTACTGAACCCATAAATAATATTTCTGGTCCATATTTTTCATACGTAGTATAAATTATAATTCAGACCATATTTTGTAGATCCCAAAAATTTTTTGAGAAATTTGGCTCAATAGGTTAGATTGGAAAGCAATTTGTCCATCTATGATATTAGTGATTTAAATTGTTAATATATGATTTTTATTAATTGAAATCGGAGTTTACACTTTCATTTAAATTATAAAAAATTAAAAAAAAATCTAAATTTTTTAAAATAATAACAAATTCTAAAAATCATAATAATTATAAAAACTATTTAATTATAAAAATTATAAAAATTATAAAAATTATAAAAATTATAAAAATTATAAAAATTATAAAAATTAAAAAAAATTACAAAAATTAAAAAATTATAATATAAGTATAAATAAAAAAAAGAAAATATGAAAATTGTAGAAAAATAAGAAATTTTATAGAAGTTACGAAAAAATGTAAAATTTAAAAAATATAAAACTGTCAAAAAATTAAAAATTATTAGAATTTATATAAAATATAAAAATTATGAAAAACTTATAAAATACTATTTGTTATAGAACTATTAGAAATTCTAAAAAATATAAAAATTATTGTAAAAATTATAAAAGTTATTAAAATTATTAAAAATATGAAAATGATTAAAAATTACAAAATTTACAAATTTTAAGATTGAAGATGATGAAATCTTAATATTTGCTTAAGGTTTTTGTTTTGATTGTAGGATCAAACATGGTTATGTTGCATTTGACTTTTGTTTTTATATTATTGATCAAACATATTTATAAATGAAAATTTTATTTTTTATTTTTTATTTTATATGCATTTGACTTTTTAAACGAATTTTATTGGAATAAAATTAATTTCTAAATTGTTGAAAATATTATTTGAATTTTTTTACTTTTGAATATGTTTGTATAAAAATAAAAAATTATTATGGTTACAAGAATAATACAAATATTAATAGATGAAAATATGGATATTTTAAGTGAAAAAAGTTGCAATCTTGAAATATTTAGTAAATATTCTGTTAGATTTTCTTAGATTTTCATAGAACATATATTTTAAAGTAGGTAGAAAGAAGTTAAAAGGTTAGAATACAAATTCTAAATAGCGTAGAATATAGAAAGACGGCTAAAATACGTATTCTATACAAGGTAGATTATGCAACATTAATTTAGATAGAAGAATAACGTATTCTAATCTAGGTAGAACAAAGAGTAAGACTCAGAATACGTAAAATAGCTTAGGTATAACAAAGAGTAATAATCAGAATACGTAAATTAGCATAGATAGAATACGTATTCTAGACAAAGTAGATTATGCAACATATTAGTTTAGATAGAAGAAGAACGTAAAATAGCTTAGGTAGAACAAAAAGTTATAATCAGAATACGTAAACTAGCTAAGGTAGAAATTGAACAAAAGGTAGAATATGTATTATTGCTGACGTAGAACTAAGTGAAATAGATAGAATACATATTATAATCAAGGTAGAACAAAAGAAAGAGTCAGAATATATATTCTACCTAACTTTTTTCCGTAGAATATGAATTCTAGCTGATGCAGAATAGGAAACCAAATATTTTTTAAAAATAGTTCATTTTAAAATAATTGTAAAAATATATTTTTATGAATTTTTATTTCCATTTTCTTTTTCTACGACTTTTTATATTTTAAAACAAGTTATTTTATATCTGTAAATTTTAATTAAGGGTAACATAGTCAATATCAAGCCAAAAATACTAAAAGCATAGATGGACAAATTCATTTTCAATCTAGCCTATTGAGCCAAATCTCCTTTTTTTTATCACACATTGACAAAAATCCAATTCAGTTTAGTTATTATTTTTAAACCAATAAGACCTAATTGTTTCTCTCTAAACATAACGTGACTCTTTCACCAATTACTTTTCTTCAATTTCTGTCTAATTTTGACAGTCTTTAAGACTTCCACCAAATAACAGAGTAAGTACATATTTTAATATGATTACTATTATCATAACTTAATTATATATAATTTAAAAAATAGATAATTCATCTGACTGTTTATGTTTCTTGAGATAATTTTCGGTCTTCAATTTTCACAAAATATAAACTATTCTTCATGACTCCTTCATTAACTGTTATAAATTTTATTTTGAGACAATTACAAGTGAGATTTTGATAAAAATATTTCAGGATATGAAAGATCGTATAGTATTTTTGTAAAATGTTTAATGTTTATATTAAAGACGATTTTTGTTTGTTTTTAAACATTCTTTTTTAATAATATACTTTGACCCTGATAAAATATAATTTTGGATCCATCCTTGACTTGGATGCTACTTGATGCTCTGTTAGAGCCTTCCTCAAAATTAGGGTTTTCTCCTCCTCCTCCTTGGAGTTTAAGGTTTTCTCCTCCTCCTCCTTGGAGTTTAAGGTTTTCTTCTTTTCTTCCCTTAGATTTAAGGTTTTCTTCTCTCAAATCTTTGCTTAGGACATTCTTAATATGTTTTGCTATCTCATCCAAGAAAGTGACTTCGTTACTGCAGAGAAACCCAAATGACGCTCAACAAAAATGTTAGCAAAGTCAAAATTACTGAACTGTGTGATTTAGAAATATACTTTTATATCTTTTGTTGGAAAAGGACATTGTTTTTTTTCTTCAAAATATAAAGGTGCTTTCAGCGGACCCAAAAATATATTTTATCGAAAATGATCATTTACTAACTGATATTAAAATGTAAGGGTTCTTACGTAACTAAATATTTTAAACTACTATAATTTAAAAGGAAAAAGTTGCATTTTGATATTTTAGGGGGTGGCAATTGCCTTCCCTATTGGCAAAGTTGCATGGTTTAATGGTTTAAGGAAGAACTTCAGAAGATCCTAATAATAAACCACCCTTTTTAGAAATTAATAATTTTCGCGAACAATTAAATACAAAATCCATATCATTCTTCACAATGACTCAGTACTCCTACATTCAATTTTGTTTGTATTTAAAAATTTTTTTAAAAAAAAAGAATAATATTAAAATACCTGTTTTAAGAAACATTTCACATTATCAGAATAATTATTCTAATAACATATCATTATAATTTACTTCATGAAACAATGGAATAATAAATATGTTATACTTTTTCAAAACGAAACCTCAGATCATTAATTTGCTAGATTCGAATTTATTTTAATACCTAAATCATAAATCACAAAAGCTAAACGTCGGTTCCAAAATCCTAAAAGCCAAACTACAGTTCCGTATAACATCATACTAAAAAACCTAAATAAAAAATTTCAGAATTATTATGCTGAACAAAATCTAAGTAATGTACGTTTAGTTACCTGTTTTCTTTCAATAGCAACGCCATCTTGCCCCCAACGTCCTGCAAAGCTGCATCCCACTTAAGGATCCGGTCGTCTCGGCTACGATGCTCTTTTTTCCTCCACAGATTCCATAGCTGAAGTCCAAAACTTCCTTCAAGATTCTTCACAATGGATGTCTCCAACTTGTAGAAGATTGGAATAACCCATAGAGTGCCTCGATCTACACACTCTTTTATCTTCACCAGCTCATCTAAACACCAATGTGACTCCGTGTACTTACTCGATAAGATCGCCAGCGCCACCGTGGACTCCTCAATCCTTTTAAAGAGGTTTTTAAGATCCACACCTGGTTGCAGGTCATTGTCAATGAAAGCGTTGATCCCGTGGCTGCGCAAGGCACTACGGAGATGAAGAACAAAGTTGTTACGCACGTCTGCTCCCCGGAAATTGATGAACACTTGTGGTTTGACGACGTTGCGAGATGAGGATGCAGCCATCTCAAGTTTCTTTTTTTTTTTTGGTCTGCAGTTAAATTGTTTGGAGAAGCAAATGACTTCCATTTAAATATATCTTAGCTGACCGCGTTAATCATATTACAAAATGTAAGAAATAAACGATTGTACTATACTGGTTATTATTTTATCAATCGAGACCTAGAAAACAAATTTTATTAGAAATAATATTTCTTCAGACGCTGCAGATTTTAGATGACCAACTATTTGCCGAAAAACAGTTTGGATATGAATCCAGGTCAACTAGTCAATATAACCTAAAATAGTTCATTCTTGAAAGTTTTTTATTTTCACTTTTATAGGCCCCCTTAATTATTGATGAACTTAAAATCTTATATCAATAGTTACAATTAGCATGTGTGTGTGTGTTGGGATTTAAATCTCAAACTTGACCCTCAGAAAGAAAAAAAAAACGACTTCAAAAAAATGTTTACAAAGTTTACATTATAGTGGTTTACACTCAACCTATGAATTATGTTCATTTTTCGCCATTGTGGATACCATTATGATCAAAGAAAATAATTATATGCTACAATGTTTTTACACTTTCTCTCTGTCTCTCCTCTTTTCTCCATGTCTGAGACAAACGCTAGTACAAACAAGTGTAAGCCTAAATGCATAATATACTCAAAATAAGTAAGAAGAACAGATCCAAGTGAATCAGCTTGTCGTCCAGTCGTCAGGTCACACATTAGGTTCGAAAGATTTGTCTCCGCAATAGATTTACAAGATCTTCTTTGCAGGAACTATAAAAATTACTTTTGAGTATGTATTGATATTTTGTTTGAGTTTATAACCGATTGATAATATATCTAGTAAAGGTCGATCGCTACCACTTTTCTATTTACTTGGCTTAGTGTTTTTATTTAGTTACAATTAAAAAGCTTATGAAAGATATAATTATTATGTTAAGTATTTTTCTAGAATAATATGAGTTCTGATTTATAAAACAAATTCTACCAACAGTTTCGTTTTAGAATCGAGACGTTGTTTGATTGCTCCATTTGCATGGCAAAAAACAGTCCTCGTAACATTTGTACATAAACTTTTTAATCGTTTTAAATATATAAGCATTAAACAAGTCTTTAATTATTTAACATCAATAAATTTCTCATGTAAAGAAATAAAAAGCAATTGTTTTCTAATGGCGTGCCAAAACAATGATTACGTTTTAAAAATACATGAATTTAATTTTTTTGTGCAATAATAATTATTTTCTTATATATAAGGTATGGTATTACTCCTTTTTAAATAATAGTGTTTGATTCAAAATCGAAAAAAAATAGAAGATTCCAAACTAGGTTAGAACTTAAGTTTCAACTGGTTTAACTTAAAATAAAATTGGACCGGACAAACTAACGGGTTTGGTCCGGTTTACTAATCATTACCTCGAACATGCATGTGTATATATAATCATAACTATTGCAAATGTTCTGGAAAATAAAAATAGAAAATATTACAAATTGTGTAATAGTGAAATTAAGTATCTATATATATCTATATATATGTAAAATAAAATGTTCTCCCTCCTCATGATTTCTCCGCATTAAGTGATTTCTAAAAATTAACAAATCAACATTTACTTAAAATTGTTATTTTTATATTCAAATTTTAAAATAAACCTCTATTATTCGTAGGTCTTATAATTAAAAATATTTCAAAATAACAATAATATACTTTTCAGCCCAAATCAAATTAAAAAGCCGAACCAACAATTATATTATAACATATATATACATATATGTGTATGATTAACCACCTAGAGCTACTAAAATATTTATTTATAAAAATCTATGTATATAAAAGAGAATATACTCCTTTCTTAGGCTACCATTTCATCACAAATGATTTAATTTTTCACACATCAGCTAATTTTTATTATTTTGTAATTTTAATCACAGTATCTATTACACGCATTTATTAAATATAATTCATTTGTAATATATCCATTAAAAAGAATATAGACAGGCAATTACTATTTTTATTCAATTGTAATATATAATCCATTAAAAGGACAATATAGACATGCATTTATTATTATAATATTTATAAACTGAAAAATTATATACCAAAATTAAGGTTAATGTTATTTTCAATTAAATTAAATTATATGTTTTTAAATATTTATTAAAATTTATGATTTAAAATCACTTTTGTATTATTCATATAAATCTGTTCACCTGCCTATACAGCGGTTTAATTCATAGTATTAAATAAACTAAAATAACGAAAAAAAACATTGTTTTTGGCGACCAGTTAATGTCACTAGACTATGTAAGCTGTCCCGTGATTGCCCGCGTAGATAAATAAGTACAAACTTTTCTTCTTTCTTTGGTTAATTTAGTGCGAGAATTAAATTAATGAAAGACATCATTTATACAACCTCATGTGTATGCAAAGCTTTACCATGAATATGAATTGAAGTTTCGAGGAAACTGATGATCTGACTAAACAGATGAGATGACAACCATCAGATTATTCTTTTAAGTTTAGCTAATCGTTGTTATGCCTTATGTTTGAACCATTCAACATTTCAATTGCGTATCTTATAAGCTAGTCAATTGCATTTGTTCCACGGAAGGCGTATCAATTTATAACCAACAATTTGACTCTTTGTTTTAAAATATTGTGGGTTGTTATGTCCTTGTTAAGGCTATAAAATTTTATTTCTCTACGGACTTATTTCATTTGCTGTGGTGGCACAAGAAGACAATGGGAAGATAATAATTGAAATTAAAATTAAAATTTTCTTAAAATAAACACACACATGGTCAGTTAAATAAACTAAAACGAACGAAGATCGAGCCTTCTAATTCGAGGTTGAGGTTTTTCCAAGGGCAAATACTAATTTGAATGTGTGGTAAGAGTGAAAAAATCTTCTTACTTTGAGTTAGGACCGAGATATGTATGCCAATACTTATGTATATAATTTGTTTTTAAACATTTTTCATTAAATTTTCTTTTTCTTTTATATATTTTTTCTAGAATCAGATTTATCCAACAATCCCATAACGAGTATGGTTATAGGTTTAAACCGATTGACAATTTACCAACTAAACCAGATACAACCAACAGCGATAATCGGTTAAAACTGACAAACACAATTTTTCTTTTAAATGAATGAACTGAAACATCGCCTCTGAAGGAAAACCTGTAACAAAAATTTATCTATACAGAAAATTATCGATGGGGAGAACATGCCAAAAAATGCCAGCTTTAAGAAACCGCCATGCATCTTCGAAACTCTAAAACAGAAATAAAAAACCTCCAGAGCAAAAGAACATGACCTCCGCTGCATAACCTTCTACGAACTAATAATACACGAGAGATCTAGAGAGAAACGCACTGATAGACCGCGAGAAAAGCAACCACATATTTCATGAGTGTGAACGAGGCCGAGGAGGGAGAGGAAGACCCTCATCAGAAAGAGAAAGTCAATGGAAATATTTTTCTAGTTCATCATATATTTGTCGTCCCCTAACGCATATGTTTTCCAGGGTGACTTCCGATGAGTATACCATCGTGATTCCACTCGCCGCCCGAAAAGGACAAAAAGGATTTGGATAAAAAGTATAACGTCACCGAAAAAAGTTCTGACAAGAGAGGTTTTCCCTAACTGTCACTTTTGCACTGTCTTAACTCACCAATAAAGAATCGAGGAGAGTCGTCACAACTAGTACCGATTTTAATTAAAGAACCGTATGCAAAAAATTCAATGGAGGTGAAATCGCCAGACGTGAACGAAAACCAGTCGCCAGAAAAACAAAAAGAAAGCGAAATGTTAAGACAAACTTAAAATAAGAAAAAAAAAAGAGAAAAATAGCACACTAATTTTTCCTTAAAATTAAAATAACTACTTAATATATATACTTAATTCACAGCGGATAACATTAGATATAGTTTGAGAGCGATGTAACCGTGTGCGATTGACGGTTACATGCGATCGTTTGACGATCGCCTCTTTTTCAACATTTCGCCATTGATTTTCTTTATCATTGAAGGATTTTAAGTGCTGCTGTGATTTGATGTGCTTGTGGTGTATCTCCTTCATCAATCAAAAGAGAGTTTGTAAATACCAGTTTTATCACTTATGCGATTCAAAAAAGAGTCGCAATGCGTGATACCGGTTCGCTATTCCAGTGTTTCTCCAGTTTTCCGATGGTTACTCTCAATCATTAGATTTTCTTTCCATGGCGGTGTAGAGAAGTTCCTTTTAACTGTTCACTACGCAGATATCTCCGGTCTGGGTTTATCCCCATTGCATGATGACTCGGTTGAAGAGATCGAGTATAAAATCGGTCAAGTTCTTTGGTGTCTTGATCGATGAATTTGGGATTCTAGAAAATCCACATGGAAGAGAAGATTGATCGGAGTCGAAAATGCACTCTCTTTGTTGTATATATGACGATATTCGTACAATCGTTGAAGGTTGGCAATCCCATTTTCTCTATCTTTTGGAAGAATCAATATATTGGGTTATTCACCGAAGAATATATTTAGATCTAAATTGGGAATTGGTCAATGTTATACAACAAAAAATGGTGTTTATGATGGTTATGTGCATAACCGAAGATGAAGATCGCAACATTTGGATTGCGAAGTTTATAGCGAGTAAATTTTTTTTTTTCAAAAAGTATCGCTAAATGTATTTTCCTTTTTATTATTATTTTTTATAAATCTTGTGTTTAGTTTTTTTTGTCGTTCCTATTCCTATGTAACCTTGAATATTTATTCATAAATAAAGATATACGTTAAAAAAAACATTAGATATCGTTTCTCGATACGCTCCTCAATTTTCCTTTTTTTTTGGTAGATTGATCTCATTTAAAAAATATAAACTACTAGAAAATAAAATAAAAATACCTATAATGGATTGGAAAAAAAGTGTAAAAATATTTTTAATGGTTTTAGTCTCACCCAATCAGTACCTAATTAATACCATGATATCTAGAAAATATCTTAAATATATTGTTTTATTTTATGTTTGTTCACATTTAATATTTATATATTTATTATTTATTTATGTGTTTGAATTTGAATCTATACATATTGATTTATTTATGTGTTTTTTTCATTTGTTATTCGTAATGAGACATTATTTTGATTATATATGTTAGTAATATAGTTTTTTTATCAAGATTTCATTAATATGTTTTTGATGATTAAAAAACTTATATCATGTTTATTTTGTTATTTTCTGTTTAGCAGCATTCACATTTACTGTGGACTAAAAAAATATCTCACATATTTATCTATTTTCAACCACTATACGAAATGGTCAATTCTAACTAGCTGAAGCAATCCAATCCAAATCAAAATAAAATAACCGATCCATGAACCAAATCATATTTTAATATATTTTAAATAGATTCACTTTTATAACCAAAAAAATAAAAACCAAAATCAAAATGAATCAACAAAAACAACATATCTATAAGACTATAACGTTACGTAACCCATATTTATTAGAAAGTTAAAGATATGTTTTAATAAAATCTGAATCCGAGCCCAACCAACCATAATCAATTTGGTTTTGCTTTAGATCATATACTCCAAATTGATTTCGAATTGAGAAGTATATTAATCATAAAAAATCACTCCATATAGTTATAACGCAACATTAAACTCCCAAAAATTCTCGTGTCTGTTATAGCTTGTGCTTCTACCACATATAAACCAGTCGAGCTCTCAGTTATATGCAACCAACCATTGGAGATTAATAGAATTAGTGTGGTAAGATGTCATTGTAAAATGCAAACGCTAGCTTATGTCCCAAAAGAATTAGACATTTGGTCGTTGTTAAGACTAAATTTTGATTTCCCATTTAGCTAAATGTTGTAACATTAGAAGACAATAAGAAAGAGGGGTATTTGGCCTCTCATATACTCCAAGTACGATTTTATAAGGACAAGTTTGTATACGATGTTATCTATCAATTTCCTGACGCGTTCGTCAACTTTTGTTCGTCAAATGTTCGTCGATTAAAAATTACATACTACTAGAATATATGCGCTCTGTAAGTTTTATATGGACGTAGGGAGTCTGTTTTTTTTTTAAAGGTTATAGTATTTTAATTTATTTTCTCACCTAGTCAACTGCTCTGTTTACATGCAACATACAAAACTCGAGCGCTGGTATTGATTAAGTGTCTAGGACTCTAGGCCATATAATTAACATTAAACAAACGCTTTTTAGAAAATTTTACTTTTATATGTGACTAGGTGAGTACCCGCGCTACGCGCGGAAGATTATTCATATAATATTTATGAAAGTTATTATTTATTTTTATATTTTTAATTGGTTTCTTTATTTTTTAATTATATTGTTAATGCTTATAAAAACGAAAATTTACTTTGTTGTTGTCTTCTGTTATATTATGTTTTATGTGTTTCTTATTTGTTGATTGTATTAGTTTTCTTTGTTTTATTATTGTAGTGAATTGTAATATATTATTTATGATGCGGAGTTTTGCATAATTTTCTGATAAGAATTTTTTTCTCATTAGTTTTTTAAGAATTATTATTACTCAATTGTTACATATGTTTACCGTATTTTCAAATTTAATATATAAATTAGTGAATTATAAATTATAGGGGTCGTATTTTTGCATATTTTACGTATATGTTTTCTATTTCCTTTTTTGTGATTCCTATCCTCTTTTTTTTGTACGTGCTTATATTTGTTTCTATTTTTTTTTCTCGATTTGTTTGATTTGTTTGTCATCTCTATATTGCTGTTATTTTAGATCCACCACTCTAACCCTGGGAATTCGGGTTTTCGGTTCTATTCGGGTCGGTTCTATTCGGGTTCGGGTTTTTCGGGTATAGGAGTTTAGGATCCGTTCGAGTATTGTAGAATTTCGGGTCGGGTTCGGGTCGGTTCCTTTAGGGTCCGGGTCGGTTCGGGTCTGAAAATTTAGAACATTAAACGCAAAGAATTAGGAAGAAAAGAAGAAAACCTTTAACTTTGTTAGTGTATTTTGGTTTCGGGTCTTCGGATACCCATCGGTTCTCGGGTTCGGGTCGGATTCGGGTCGGTTCTATTCGGGTTCGGGTCTTTCGGGTAGAGGAGTTTAGGACCCGTACGGGTATTTTACCGGTTCCGGGTTCGGTTCGGTTCCTCTTTTTTCGGGTCGGTATCGGGTCGGATCTTCGGGTCCGGTATTAGATTATATTTCTTCTCTCTCCACAGGATGCTCACATGAATGACTACTTCCTCAACCAGTCAACAGCCACCGAATGCAACGTGTCGGAGGCGATGGAAACTTTCGTCGGAACGAATCACTCAAATCTCTGGCCACAACCACCTGTTCCTCCTCCTCCTCCTCTTCGTCCGCTGTCCCAATTCAACGATGATACGCTGAGTATATATAAATTATTTTTGACTAAATGATTGTAGAATTTTGCAATCAACTTCAACTACTCAAACCTACTCATGTCATTGTAGTATTTGAGGATCACTCTAAAGGGGTTGAGAATAGCAACAGTAAGAGTACATG
Source organism: Isatis tinctoria (assembly GCA_010577795.1). NCBI lineage: Eukaryota > Viridiplantae > Streptophyta > Magnoliopsida > Brassicales > Brassicaceae > Isatis > Isatis tinctoria. The sequence continues at coordinate 12,770,346 of CM021250.1, read as the reverse complement.
AAGCTATCTAATCTAAGCACAATCAAGGAGTTTGTTTTTGTGTCTAACAACCTAAAAATGTTTACTTTTATATGTGATTATTTAATTATGTTTCTAAATATATTGGTCGGTATAGATGGCCCCTATTTCCGATTTTCAATTGATTTTGGAGTATTTTTTTATAGAAACTACTGCATCCATGTTTCTTAAACATCCCTCACCTTACCCGTTCACGAGCTAAACATTCACTTAACCACCTGGTTTATACTGTCAAGATGCTCATCACTAGTCACGCTTTTTACAGATATATTTTCATTATCTATACAATTAAGGGAGGAAACATCTACTTATAAAAGGTTGTTTGAATCTATTCATTAGCTAATAAATTTTTGGTCTTACCCAGGGCCGGCCCTGGGCTAAAGCCCAACAAGCTGATGCTTTAGGCGCCAAATTTTTAATATGTTGTAAGGGGCGCCAGATTTCTGAAGTGTAACCGTGGTCTAGTGGTAAAGTTCGGGTATATTGTCTTGGAGTTACAGGGTTCGATCCATAGAACTGTAACTTCCGTTCATATTTTTAGTTAGTAGTTATAAATGGGTTTTTTAGAAACATTTGGGCTTTAGGCGCCATAGAAGTACGGACCGGGCCTGGTCTTACCTAATATTATGGAAATTAACATTATTTCTATTAAATAAGTATTCAAACAATATAAAATAATGGATTCCACTTTCTTACTAATTAAAAACGAAAATAAAATAAAATCATACACATTAAATTATTAAATCAAATAATAAATATAAGTAAATAATATAACACATAAATTATTTTTATAAATCACAAATCAAAATAAATAAATATGCTTTTGAACATACTTCAATTATTGAAATATATAAACATACATAAATAATTCAAATATAATATTAATAAAATATAAAATTTTAACTTGGAAAATAAAATCCTTAAATTAGATTGATATATTTTAACTTGATTAAATGAAAATATTAAAGCTAAGTCTATATATATTAGATTATTCAATGGTATAGTGAGACAGATTAATTTATATATATATATATATATATATATAATTACAGGGTTCTTATAGTTTCTATTATTAAAATATTTAAATAAAAATAATATGTTTTAAGATATTTAATTAATCTGTTTTGATTCTATGACATTAAAATAACTAATAAATTAACGGGTTAGCATATTTGTTTATAAATGTGAAATTACATTCAAATCTATATATAATGGGTCTGTCAATTTTCTCAAACTATAATATTCATATATTAAAATAGTATATATATATATATATCGTTAGATATATTATATAATCATACTATAAATATGAAATTAATATAAATTATATTATTGTAGTCAATTCAAAATAAAATTAACAATACTTCTCAAATTATGAATTACAAAAATATATCTTTATCCAAAATAGAAAATATATAAAAAAATTAAAATATCTTTATCCATGTTTTATATTACATGTAAATATTAGTTATTTTATAAAATTTCATTAAGGGTAATTATGGATTATGGAAATTAACATTATCTCAATTAAATAAGTATCCAAACAATATAAAATAATGGTTCCACTTCCTTACTAATTAAAAACGAAAATAAAATAAAATCATACATATTAAATTATTAAATCAAATAATAAATATAAGTAAATAATATAACACATCAATTATGATTATAAATCACAAAATCAAAATAAATAAATATGCTTTTGAACATACTTAAATTATTAAAAAATAAAATCATACGTAGATTATTCAAATATAATATTAACACAATATAAGTTATAAAATATAAACTTTTAACTTGGAAAATAAAATTATTAAATTAGATTGATATATTTTAACTTTACAAAATGAAAATATTAAAACAAAGTCTATATATATATTAGATTATTCAATGATATAGTGAGACAGGTTAATTTTTTCCATATATATAATTACAGGGTTTTTATAGTTTCTATTATTAAAATATTTAAATAACAATAATATGGGTTAAGATATTTAATTAATCTGTTTTGATTCTATGACATTAAAATAACTAATAAATTAACGGGTTAACATATTTTTTTTATAAATGTGAAATTACATTCAAATCTATATATAATTGGTCTGTCAATTTTCTCAAACTATAATATTTATATATTAAATTAGCTAAAACTATATATATATATAAATCGTTAGATATATTATATAATCATACTATAAATATGAAATTAATATAAATTATATTATTGTAGTCAATTCAAAATAAAATTAACAACACTTATCAAATTATGAATTACAAAACTATATCTTTATCCAAAATAGAAAATATAAAAACAAAAAATCAAAATATCTTTATCCATGTTTTATATCTTATATATAATTAGCCAACCATCTTTCCCTTCTTTCCCTTGGTTGTGCCACATGTCCCCAAATAATTTTGACACCTAAAACATAATTAAAAATATGTCTTTTATTTAGAAGGAAGAGATTTTGAACCTCTCACCTCCTAAACATTAAGGAAAAGTTCTAACCACTACACTAAAGAATTTAACTGAAATTGTTACCTCTATAATAGTTATTATATTTGGCATATAAAGCTTTGCTTTATGGGCTTTAGCCTAGGGCCGGAGCTGCTTTTCTGTTATAATTATATTTATATCTCAAACCAATACTTTACGAAATCCATTTCACAATTCTGTTTTTCCTTTGTTTTTTTTATTTTGGTATTAGAATGAAATGTATATTTCAAAAAAAAAATATTTAATGAAGCCCATTAGTAAACAGATTTCACATTCCGTTTTAAATTTTTATAACGAATAAGAGTAGAAACTATCAACATGGATGAATGAAGCGTAACTAGGGCTGTTCAATATAGTAAAACCAAATCGAACTGATCCATACCGAACCAAAATAAAGCATATGGTTTGGTTTTGGTAATACCATAAAAACCGTATGAATGTTATTTTTTCAAAACCGAAGTATATGGATATAGTTAGGTTTATAACCGAACTAACCGAATAAACCGAATAAAACCGATAGAACATAAGATATTTTATAATTTATATATATTATATAGATACACTATAATACATTTATGGTATGGATAAATAACTTATATGTGTATTCCTTTTTTGGATTTTATGATGTATTTCAAAACCAAAATTCCAACATTTAGGTTTTCTATATTGTTAAAAATATATTAATCATAATGTAGAGAATACCAATGTTTTATAATATATTTTTGAAATCTATAAATGAACAGAGTTTCGTGTTTAATCCGAAGAGGTGTGACTTTGGTGGAAGAAAAATATAGAAGAGTCTAATAACTCTTTTTCTTATTATTCTATTCTTTTCGTTGATTTTTTTTCAAAGTTTTAGTTATACTTTGATTTTCTTTATAGTTTATAACTTTATACGATGTTAAATAGGTGATTTACTACTTTTTTGTTATTATTATTTCTTTCTCTTTTTTGTATTTTAATAACTTTTGGTTCAAAACCGAATAAACCGAAAAGTATATAACCGAACCAAACCAAAGTAAATATGTATTTAGTATGGTAGTTAAATTTCACTAACCAAAAAACCGAATAAACTGAATCGATATCCACATTGAACACCCCTAAACGTAACCAATAGGTATAAAAAGACAAATGAAGGTAAAGAGTTATTAAATTGCAATTAAAAAAAAGTTTAAACGTAAAGAACATAAAACATATATGAATTTTACTGATAAATTACACACTCCACACAGGAACTTCAATGGAACAAAAGACAATCGTCCAACAGAAGACAAAAACAAGGAATCAAGCATTTGCAATCCCATCCCATCTAAAAAACCATAAATAAATTGTTTTCATTTATTCGTTAAACATTTTGCTTTGCTTTTCCCAACTATTATGTTTAATTGGAGGGGTTGAGGAATATATATATATATATGTAATAATTGTATCTCAATTCTTAAAATATAATACAACGAACAAATAAATATATAAATATTATGAATTTGCTTTAATGTTATTAAAAATAACGGTAATACAAATAAAATAAATATATAACCAATGAAACACCACTCCGCGCATGCGCAGGGTTATCAGCTCTTCTAGTTACATGTAATGCCACTGAATATTAGTTATTTTGTAAAATTTAATTAGGGTAATTATTGATTATGAAAATTAACATTATCTCAATTAAATAAGTTTTTAAACAATATAAAATAATGGATCCCACTTCCTTACTAATTAAAAACAAAAATAAAATGAAATCGTACATATTAAATTATTAAATCAAATAATAAATATAATTAAATAATATAGAACATCAATTATTTTTATAAATCACAAAATCAAAATAAATAATTATGCTTTTGAACATAATTCAATTATTAAAAAATAAAATCATACATAAATAATTCAAATATAATATTAATACAATATAATTTATAAAATATAAACTTTTAACTTGGAAAATGAAATTCTTAAATTAGATTGATATATTTTAACTTGATAAAATTAAAATAATAAAACTAAGTATATATATATATATATTAGATTATTCAATGATATAGTGAGACAGGTTAATTTTTTCATATATATAATTTCAGGGTTTTTATAATTTCTATTATTAAAATATTTAAATAACAATAATATGGGTTAAAATATTTAATTAATCTGTTTTGATTCTATGACATTAAAAATAACTAATAAATTAACGGGTTAACATATTTTGTTTTATGTATGTGAAATTACATTCAAATCTATATATAATGGGTCTGTCAATTTTCTCAAACTATAATATTCATATATTAATATAGTTAAATATATATATATATATATATATATATATAAATCGATAGATATATATTATATAATCATACTATAAATATGAAATGAATATAAATTATATATTATTGTAATCTATACTATTAAAGAAGGAAACAAAATTGAAATAAACCTTTATCCATGTGTTATATTACATCTAATGCCACTGAATATTAGTTATTTTGTAAAATTTCATTAAGGGTAATTATGGATTATGGAAATTAACATTATCTATATTAAATAAGTATCCAAAAAATATAAAATAATGTGTTCCACTTTCCAAATATGAATATATTAAGCTAAACATTTTTATAAATATTTGTATCTTAAATTTTATATTTTTAAATTAACTTTGACTTGTCTCTCATTCATATTGATGTAAGTCATAATTTTTTTTTTTTGCTTTGTAAAACTACTTTCTTTCTTTAAATCTCTAATTGAGCCATAAAAAAAAACTCACAAAATAATACACACCACAACTTTATGTAATTGTTTACTTTTAATAATTTTATAAATTCTGATTATAACACAAAGTTGGAAAAAAAATTCATAAAATTATGTATTTCATTGAAAAATATTATTCATATTCCGCGCGCCGATGCACGGATCCAGGTCTAGTACAGATTATAAGAGAATCCGCATTAAGGCTCGAGTTTTATTTCAATTTGTCAGAACATAAGATCTAGGATTTTTTTTCATTATCTATATTCTTTTTTCTATGTAAATTTATAATTTTCTGATGATTCTAATAATTTGTGAGAAAAATATGTGTTGATATGCGGATTATATTTTTAATTTATGTTATAAATAATATATTTTATATGTTTACGTTTATTATCAAGTTTTGGAATTTCTTTTCTGAATTTTAGTTTGTTCCATTTTTTATCATTCTTCTAAGTTTTCTCATACACTATTTTATAAATATTTACTTGTTATTATAATAATTAACCTTTTTTACCATTTTGAAATTTCTTAATTTCCCACATATATTTCATTTATTGTATTTTTCCTGGTTTTAAATTTTGTATATTTCTTTGTTTCCGTTTTTTTTTCTATTTTTTATCATATTTGTTTCTCTTTTTGATAATTATCACTTCCATTATTTATTGAATGTATTTTATGTCCTATAATATTTTTGTTCATCATTTGGCTAAAGGTCTTTTGGCATATTATAAATGAATGCATCTAAATTTATATTTTTCGATCAAAATTGAGAAACTCACCCACATTTAAATTTATATGGTAAAAGAAAAAACATATTTTACATGGCTAATATGGAGGACATGTCATTTCTTTTGTACATCGACCGCATGACTATACTTCCGAAATTCTTTTTTTTCATGAGAGACTCTACAAAGAACAATTATATTCGATCATATGCTTTGTTTATGTCCGGTCTGATAGTCATTTGTTTTCTTTATCACTTAGTTTTTACTGAGCAGCTAATACCGAGTGAGTTTTCAGTTTTAGGTTCTAATGAGTATTGGGTTATAGGACTGCATATATACATCAGTTATATTAACGGTTGGTATTGTACCTAATTAGATTAGGTCTTTTCCAAAATCTATCAGGTTCAAACAAACTTTCTTCCAACGTGTTGATATGGAAATTTTGAAATGATTTTACAGTTTATATTATGTAGATTAATTGGCCGGAGTTCCGCAAATTAAATAAGATATGAAAATACGTCGAAATTAAATAAGAATTACATAGCAGCTAACCCTAATCTTCAGTAAGCAGCCCTAAGACATGTCCGTGTGTTAATAATACGTATCATCGATAAATCACCTTTACAAAAAAAAAATTTAAATAAACTCACTAGCTCAATATAGATCGTCAAATTTGTCCCACATCGGGAAGTTGCTAATAAGGTTTCGTTCCTATGGCTTATAAATATAATTTTCGTACCAGAAATTGAATTTACGGTTGAACCTAATAGTAGTTGTACTATAAACCAATCAGAAACGGTTGACTTTTAAAAATAGCAGTCGTAAATTAAATGATATCTCGTGGAAATGTTGGCCATATATTTTATATTTAAGAAGCTTCTACACGCTAACTTGCAATTGACCCTAAAAAATATTATTGCTGTAATTTATTGTTGCTTGGCTTTTAGGATATGAAGTTTATATAACTGCTTGAAAAAGCTATAGATTCATTCCATTTCCAACCATAAACGGGTGGCGAAACTGAAACGTTTTTCAATACATGTACAAAACAGACAAACTTTTTTGCCTTTTCATATTCCCAATCAATATATGGACATTGACAACAACAATAACCACGACAAAGCTAATCACTGCGTTTATATCAGTTTTGATAACAACGATCCATCAATCTCCTCCTTCATCAACTACCTCAAAGCTACTATCAACCGCCATGGGATCTATGAGCTCGACGATCACAGCGATCAGTTCGCGGAGCGAATTAGGCTTCTTGTGGTGGTTTTCTCCAAAAACTACACTTTCTATGCACCTGAAAAACTTGTGAATCATCTCAAAAAGAAAGACCTTGTGGTCGTTCCAGTGCTTCATGCAGTCAAGAGATCATCTTCGGAGCAGCAGATTCTGAAGCTCGATCAGGTCACTATATGGCAACGGGGCTTACTAGACTCAACAGTATTACCAGCTCACGTATATAACGAAGAACGAAGGTATCTGTCTATAGGAACTACAAATTAGCTTATGTTTTTTTCCTTCTTAACTAATCTTCTATATAGCATGAAGTCATAGTTTGGCATATGTATCATATCTTACGCCCGAATATCCGCAAATTTTAGCATGCAGCTAAAACAACATCATTTTGACACTTTGAGCTAACCGATGCACAAAACATCATATTTAGAGTATATGCACATAACATAACATCAGAAGCGATGCACATAACATCATATCAGAACCGATGCATATAACATCAAATTTTTTTAAAAAATTCTTTTAGGATGTCATTTTTGGTCAAGTTAATCAGATAATTAATATTTCAAAAAATTGTGAACAAATATTAAATTTGGAAACTAATTTTTTTTCTTTTTGGTGAATATTTTTTTTTTTATAGAATTGATTTATTTGAAACGATAAATTTGTTATAGATATATAAATTAATTAGAGTACATGTTGGGGGTTTATTTAAGCAATTAGCATGACCCATGCACGTGTGCTTAAAATTTTCAAGAAGCCATCTATTATATTAAATTATAATATCTAAATTTGTTTAGTTTTATATTTGAAAAATGAAAATTTTATTATAAACTCATCCAGCATTTAGCGTGGGTTTAATTTTTACTTAAACCATGCATGTTCATTATCACACCCTAACTAAGGGTCTTAATCTCACCCTTGGCCCCGAATCTACCTTTGTTAATATTTTATAGCGTAAAACATCTATCCTAGAAGTACAATAAAACTAATTCCTACCCTTAAACCACTAGCCCACATCATCCAGTGGTAAAAGACAAAAAAAAGGATTTTCTACGGTGAAATTATCTATGTTAATTTACTGCTACATTTGTAAATACCAGATTTTGGTTGGGTAGTAAATTTAACATTCAAAATATAAAGTCACATATTTTAATAATTAAAAACGTCAATTTATTAATCTTCGGTAGAATAATCAGATGATCAAACTCAAGACTTAGACTGGACCAGGGTTCCTTTAAGAAAAAGGCACTGACATGCATGTTGAAGTATCTTAAATAAATATTCAAAAAAATATTCAGTACATCTAAAAGACTCATACGTCTTTACTTTTTACATAGTTAACGAAGCTAATTAAGCGGAATCATTTATATGGATAATTCCTTTTCGCAGTGAATACGAATTCATGGAAGAAATTGCCAGGGATGTGTGTGAGAAGCTCTATCCAACGGAAGAGATTGGGATCCACAGGCGGCAAGAAGAGATAGAAAACTTGCTATGCGAGCAACCGTGGTGCGTCCGCACTCTAGGCATATCTGGTAAGCCTGACCATAATGGCAAGACGACTCTGGCTATATCCGTCTTTCGCCATATGTCTGGTGGTTATGATGCTTCTCGCTTCATCAAAGATTTTCATACAAAATATAATGAGAATATACTTGAGCCGTTGGATCCTGAATACTTTAGTGAGACTCCAATGGAGAAGTTTGACCTAAACAGTGTTGATTCAGAGCCAAGCAACCGCAAGAAAAGGGTTCTTATTGCTCTGGACGATGTGCGAAATGCTGGAGACGCAAAGTCATTTCTTGGTGAGTTTAACAAGTTTGGTCCAGGAAGCTTGATCATCATAACCTCCACAGATAAACAAGTTCTTGACGAGTGCCAATTGAGTGAGATTTACGAGCTTAAAGGTCTCACTGAAGAAGAAGATCTGAAGCTATTCAGAAGGTGTGCCTTTGGAAACAATGTTGCAAATGAAAATATTCTGAACCTTCCAATGAAAGAGATTGAATGTTATGATGGGAGCCCGCGTGCTACTCGCTCACACGCGAAAGAGTTTAAGAGCAAGACAAAGCTAGAAATGGGATCGGCATTGCCTGATGCTTGTGAAGTACTCAGTGCTGGCCTTGACGTATCTTGTGACACTGCAGAAAACAAATATATGGGATTAATCCCATATGAAGAATACGACGAGGCGCACGAAAATAAGGAGTTCACATCGGATCACAATGCTATCTTGGTATGTCAAACTCTGAAGCATCTATATTATTCATTTTTAACACAGTTTCAAATTTATATGAATTTTGCTAATTTTAAAATTTTAATCTCTAAGAAGAGTTAGTTGGATTATGCATTTAAAAACATTTTCATAATAAAATCAATACCGATTTATTTAATAAAGTGAAAGATACTATGGATTTCTAAATATGAGAGATTTCACCCAAAAAAGAAAATGTTTCTTTGTATTACTGATAGAGAAAAGATAAGTTAATTGACAAAAAAAAGTTATATCTTCAAATTACATTTTAATTCATCACCAATAACATCAAATTGAATAACATATAGTTTCAACGTGTATTTGAATATGACTGATTAACCAACACATCACTTTACCTAGTTTTTAAATCATTAATAGAATACCTCAATGATTACATCCAAAATAACACAGATTGTCATGTCAATCCAATAATGTATCTTTAGATTTTAGGATTTGGTAGCATGTCTTGATCATCTCTTATCTTTTGTCTTTTGTGTCTTATTCAGGCCACTAGATGTACAGAAACCATAACTTTGACCCCATTAGACTTGTGCTCCGAACCCGAAATTCGATCTCATCCTAAGAAGAACTTGAGATCCGGCCTTTACAGCCGCTTCTCCAAGTCGCTACCTAGTAATCTAGAGTTTACGGATTGGATTATAATTCTGTGATCAGACCCTTGTCTGAACACTTGCGTGGAAAGCACCATGTTCTACTACAAGGATTTGCTAGTCAGCTTCAGAAATTTAGTCAGAGATTTTCGAACTCACGTGACCACGATCTGCTAGAGAAAATCTCCAACGTCTCCTTATTCTATCTGGTGGTTGCGATAGGATCAAACGTTTCTAGATGTTGTACAGAAAAAGAGATAATTAAGTCTTGAGGACTTTATGGGAGAAGAGAAAAAAAGATCTGGAAGTACTGAGTTATTGAAGACGAAACTTGAACGAGATCAAGCTTATTATATATAATTAAAACTCGTTGGATAAGACTGAAAGAAAAAAAGACCATGTTCATATGCTGCATATATTTGTAAAAAAAGTATGGATTGCTACATTTCAATAAGTCGTATAACTTGTAAAAATTATATTATGCTTGATATCTGTATCTTTTTATTAAACGGAACATTTTCCGAAATAAAATAAAATTTGATTTATTTTGGAAGCGTTTTCAAAAACTTGAAACCCACACAAACTCGAAATGAACTGAACATAAAATCGAATGCCTAAAGTTGCAAAATTCGATAGTTCAATATATGAAGGAAACTGGAATGAATCCTACATACAAATTTGAAATCGAATTACCACAGCCCAACGTAACAAGAATGTTATATATCATAACTTCATAAAAGTTTTTACATTGCGAAGAAACGAAAGTCTCCAAATCTAATATTAATATTAATGAATGAATTGTCGAAATCGGAAAGAAAAAGAGGAAATGCAAAAACCATGAGTCCATGATTATGTTAAATTGGGATTACCCGTTGATATTTTCTCTCGGTAGCCTCGGAAAAACCGGAACCGTGTATATATAGAGAGAACATATCGCTTAACCTCAGAAAGAAAGAGACGAGATAATGTCAGATCAGAAAGAAAGAGACGAGATAATGTCAGATCAGAAAGAAAGAGAGGAGATAACGTCAGATCAGAGAATGGAGGGATCTACGCCGCTCAAGCGACGATGGAGTTGTCCGGATAGCGAAAGGTCCAAGGCCCTGCGTCCGACTCTGATTCTGGAGCCAAAAAGAGGATCTCCATTGCTGATGCTGTTTCTAGAAGAAGGCGGTTATCGTCTGTACAGCCCAGAGGAAGATAGGGTTTACGAGACGAAGGGTGAGTTTTCAGGGTATCGGTTCCTAGCAAACTCGGGTAAGTGGTTCCTGGTTGTAGATTCTGAATCGAGACTTTGTATCATCGATGTGTTTAGCGAGGAGAGGAAGGATCTTCCAGGTCTAGAGTCATTCATGTAAGATTATGCGGAATATATGAGGAGTAAAGAGATTTATGAAGAATTGATGAAGAACATGAAAAGAGAATTTAGAGTTTGAGCAAGATAATAGAGAGAGAATAATACTTGATTTCACAGAGAAAGAGAATACAAGACTTGTTATTTTACAAATGGAGGCTACAAAGGGTATTTATAAGGGAATGAGCTACAGAGACCAGAAGCCCTAAATAAGCTTCCTTATACGCCTTATGAAACCCTTCCTAAAACTGTTGAAGTCTTTCTCAAGTCTGGCATGTACATTCTCAAGTCCAGCTTACGAAACCCTTCCTAAATCTGTTGAAGTCTTTCTCAAGTCTGGCATGTACATTCTCAAGTCCAGCTTACACTCTCTGAAGTCTGGCTGATCATGTACTGACCAAGGTCAATACTCCCCCTCAAGCTAAGCATTCTGGAATCACCCAAAGAATGTTTAGCTTGGATTACCTATGAAGTCTCACCTCATTAAAAACCCCAACAGAGAAAACCACGTGGGACAAAACTATGTTAGGTAAAAAGAGTGTGAGCTTTCATGGGTGAGGGAAGTACTATTCCAATCATGGTCGTGCAAGGCTCACAAGACCCAACTTGGGATAGATATGATTGCATACCTTTGGTCTTGTGGCCTTGGTGAAGATGTCAGCCAGCTGATCTTCACTCCTGGTATAACAAGGTAGAACCGTGCCATCTATGATCTTCTCCCTCACTTTGTGGCAGTCCACCTCTATGTGCTTGGTTCGTTCGTGGAACACCGAGTTAGAGGCAATGTGAATGGCTGCCTGGTTGTCACAATGCATGGTCATAGGAGTAGTTTGGTTGATGTTAAGATCGACAAGAAGTCCTTTGAGCCAAGTCAATTCGTTGGTCAACTTCCTCATGGCTCGGTACTCTGCTTCTGCTGATGAACAAGCAACCACCTTCTGCTTCTTGGTCTTCCAAGTCACCAAGTTCCCGCCAATGAATGTGCAATAACCAGTTGTGGACCTCCTGTCCTTCCTATCTCCAGCCCAGTCAGCATCACAATACCCCACGATCTCGGTACTCTCGTTTCTTCCCATCCAAATACCATGATCCAAGCTCCCTTTGAGATATCTTAGGATCCTGTCCACCATACTCCAATGATACTTTGTGGGGGCCTTCATGTGTTGACTGACTTGATTTACAGCAAAGCAAAGGTCAGGTCGAGTGAGAGTCAAATAGATTAGCTTACCCACAAGCTTACGGTATCCAGCAACATCTTTAAATGGCTCATCCTCTTTCTCCCCCTCTCGGTTGACCTTGTAGCCATCTTCAAGTGGTGTCTTGGCTGGTTTTGTTTCAAGGTGATCTGTCTCAGTTAAGAGGTCAAGTGTATATTTCCGTTGGGAAAGAAACAGACCTTCAGGTGACCGGCATACTTCAATCCCAAGGAAGTACTTAAGTTCTCCAAGATCCTTAATATCAAAGACAGATTTGAGAAAAGATTTTGTAGATTGAATACCTTCCTTGTTATCTCCAGAGATGATAAGGTCATCTACATAGATGAGAACAACCACAATTCCTTGTGAATTTTGGAGAGTGAACAAGGTGTGATCAGCTTCTGATCTTCTGAATCCATAATCTCTGAGCGTGTGGCTAAGCTTATGATACCAAGCTCTTGGAGATTGCTTCAGACCATAGATTGCTTTTCTCAGTCTCAAGACTTTCCCGGGAGTTATAGTGTCTTCAAGACCGGGTGGCGGAGTCATGTAGACTTCATCCTCAAGCTCCCCCTGAAGAAATGCATTCTTAACATCCATTTGCCATAATTCCCATGACAAGTTAGTAGCCAAAGAGAGTATGACTCGCACTGTTGGAAGCTTAGCAACCGGTGTAAATGTATCATTGTAGTCATCTCCATAGGTTTGGGTGAAGCCTCTAGCAACCAGCCTAGCCTTATACCTTTCAATATCTCCATTGCTCTTATGCTTAACTGTGAAAACCCACTTTGAGCTGACGGCCTTCTTGCCTTTAGGAAGATCAGCTTCATCCCAAGTATGATTGCGCTCCATCGCTCCTACTTCATCACCAACGGCATCTCTCCAGACCTTTCTTTCTTTAGCTTCAGCATAGCTAATTGGAATCTGATCATTCTCTATCTTTACAAGGAAGGCTATGTGTTCAGATGGCAAACAGGCAAACGAGCAGACTGCTTGACTGGGATGAGCCACAGCTTGATTGTTGTAATAAACCTTGGTATCAACCCAGTGTGATGGCTTTCTGACCCTTGTACTGCGTCTTAAAGGGAGAGGATCCGGAGCTGTTGTTTCTTGAGTTCCACCATTCTCATCCATAGGTGTGTCTGATGCATTCTCCATGTCAGGTGTGGAAGATCCGTTCTCCTTTTCTGGTTGAACTGCTTCTTCTTCAACTTGAGTCTCAACCTCCTCTTGTCTTGCATCAGAAGCCGATGAATCATTGTTGATAGAGGAAGTAGATGGATTTGGCATTGCATTGCCTGCTGGAGATTTGGCATTGCCTTGACTACCAAGAAGACTCAGGAGATATTGCAAGCTGGTAGCTCTATCAGATGTGGAGTGAGATAAATCCTTTAGGCTCTCCCAATCCTTTTTATCATAGTAGCCACGGTCTTCCAAGAACTTCACATCCCGAGACACATAGGTACGACCATTGGTTGGATCATAACACTTGTACCCCTTTTGTGTAGTAGAATATCCCGTGAACATGCACCTTGTACTCTTTGGTTCCAATTTATTCCTTTGTTCTCCTGGAATAAGCACAAAGCAAACACATCCAAATATCCTTAGGTGATTGAGTGATGGTTTGGTCTTATTAAGTACCTCAAATGGAGACAAATCGTTCAAGACTTTGGTTGGAATGCGGTTGATAAGATAGCATGCTGTCATGACCGCATCTCCCCAGAACTTCTTTGGAACGTTTGTTTGGAACATCATAGCTCTTGCAACCTCCATAAGATGTCTATTCTTTCTTTCAGCCACTCCATTTTGTTGTGGGGTGTATGGACAACTGGTTTGATGTAGAATACCATGCTTTGACAGATGTTCTTTAAAACGATGGCTTGTGTATTCCCCTCCATTGTCTGATCTCAACACCTTTAGCTTGGCATTAAAGTGGTTGGTCACATAGCTTTGAAAGTTTAGGAAAGCCTCAAACACACGATCTTTAGATGGTAAGAGAGTTATCCAAGTATATTTGGACTTTTCATCAATGAATGTCACAAAATACTTGTTGTTATCTCTAGAGGCGCATGGCGATGTCCAAACATCTGAATGAACCAAGTCAAAACAGCTCTCATAGATGGTTGAGGATGACGGGAATACAGTTCTACAATGCTTCCCTAGAATGCAAGCCTCACAGCTTAAGTGATCAAATGACACGTTAGGCATCACCAACTCAAGAGCTCTAGCATGTGGATGTCCTAGTCTAGCATGCCACACTGCGTTCAAAGCAGTAGTAGTGCTGTGGAAGACAGGCTGAGGGTTCCTTATTGAAGTATCCTCCAAAACATACATATCACATTTGGTTCCCCCACTACCCAGAACCTTCCCCGTTTCAATCTCCTCAAACCGAACATCATTCGGCCCGAAAATAGCATGGCAGTTCAAATCAGTTGTTGCCTTTTTTACTGAAAGCAAGTTTGAGGTAAAGGTTGGCATGTAGAAAGCCTTGGAGTTTTTACCAAATAACTTTAGATTACCAATACCTCTAACTGGTACCTTATCACCATTAGCTATTCCCACATCTCCTAAGGCCGGTTCTATATTGTTGAGTAGACTAGGGTTGCTAATCATATGATGAGAAGCTCCTGAGTCTACCACTAGAGAGCTCATAGGCTTGTGAGATAAAAAGGTGGTACCGGATTCTTTGGATGAGGTAATGGACTTGATGACTGCCTCCAAGTCGGATTTCCTAACAACATCCTTGTAGAGAGATACTGCCATTGCTTTTTCTTCTCTTTGCTTCTTGAGGAGCTCCCCCTTTCCTCCAAACAGATCAATGTTTCCTTGCTCCTTTTGAACCTTAGAACACACTTCTTTCAGAGTTGGAAGTTTGTCATCTCCAAGGGTGTGCTTGATGAAGTCATTGTAGCAAGGATTCAAGGAAATGAGAAGGTCAAAGACTTTGTCTTGCTCATGCCTCTCATTAAGTACCTTAGGATCCACACTCACTGGCCTTACCATCTCAAGTTCAGACCATAAAGTTTGAAGCTTTCCAAGATGCTTGGTGAATTCCATATCATCTTGGTGAGCCTCACTGATGGCCTTCTTGATCTCAAAGATTCGGCTATGCACAGCTTGTTGGTGCTCTTCCCATTTTTCTTCTTCTTCTTGAAGAGCTTCTTCTATCTCCTCTTCAGATAAGGCTTCTTTGTCTTTGCCTTTCTTCTTGAGATTTTTCTTTGGGCATTCTCTTGGAATGACATGCTCCCAAAGTCTTTTTCCACCAATGGCGGTTTTAGACCACAGAAGATAATTGTTTCCTTTGAGAATGGTTGAAACACAAGATCTCATCTTTTACAGAAACTGAGATCCGTTTAGGAATTTCGTCGAACACTTGGCGGAAGTATTCTGAACTGGGACAAAAGAAAAGATTTTGAAGAAAGATTTGAGAGAATAAACACCAGATTAGGAGCCTGGCTCTGATACCATGTAAGATTATGCGGAATATATGAGGAGTAAAGAGATTTATGAAGAATTGATGAAGAACATGAAAAGAGAATTTAGAGTTTGAGCAAGATAATAGAGAGAGAATAATACTTGATTTCACAGAGAAAGAGAATACAAGACTTGTTATTTTACAAATGGAGGTTACAAAGGGTATTTATAAGGGAAGGAGCTACAGAGACCAGAAGCCCTAAATAAGCTTCCTTATACGCCTTATGAAACCCTTCCTAAAACTGTTGAAGTCTTTCTCAAGTCTGGCATGTACATTCTCAAGTCCAGCTTACGAAACCCTTCCTAAATCTGTTGAAGTCTTTCTCAAGTCTGGCATGTACATTCTCAAGTCCAGCTTACACTCTCTGAAGTCTGGCTGATCATGTACTGACCAAGGTCAATAATTCAGAGGTGATCATTTTGAGGTTGAGCTACTAGAACTAGAAGGAACGAAAAGATTCAACCATGGATTAATTGAAAATAAAAGTTTTACCGCTAAGCGTTTCCATACCGCTGAGGATTTGAAAGGTCTTTTGTGGGTAGACGAGAAGAATGGAGACTACGTTGTTGTGTGGCAATTCTCAAATTAATATCTAGGTTATTGCAAGAAAGGGGATGCTCATTACCGCGAGATTACAACACGAGATTACAAGAAAGGTGGTGTTCGCAGGGAGTTAGAAGCTATTAGGTTAGAAGGCCTACAAGATATGGTACTCACAGGTTACGTTCTTTACATCCTATCTAAACGTGACTTCATACGACACCTTGATTTGTCTGGAAAAGATGGTTTCAAGGATGTGTCCCCCAGCCATACGTCTCCAATGTGGCGGCCAGCGGGAGATTTGTTTCGTAGGGATGAGGAAACAAGGAAGGTATCATCTGAGGATAAGATTGCTGTTACACCTTCACCTTCACAAAAGGTTTTGATTGTCCATACCAGAGTTTACGAGTCAAAGGCAACGCTTAAAAAGCATAGAAGTTTCCAACTCTACGAGAAGGATTCTACAAATGTTGACTCCAGGCTTCTTGAGGTAAAGTGTCTTCCTGATGAGGCCCTCTTTGTGGATTTGGGTATCACCGTGCCTGCTGACCAGACCCTTGGTATTGAGACAAATTCCATCTATTTCACCCGTGGTCGCCGTTTCTCTAGCAAGGAACTTTCATACCTCGACATCTGTGTCTACAATCTTGCTCAGAAGACCACCAAACACTTCCCAACTCTCTCCAACTTAAAACTCAAGGATGCTCAATGGTTTCTCCCCTACTGATTGCATTTATCTTGCTGCTGTTGAGACATTCTCTTGCGTTCTTGTTGTGTGTTCAAACTTTGCAACAAAGACTTTGTTTCTTTGTATTACTGATGGAGAAAAGATAAGTTAACTGAAAAAAAAAAAAGGGAAACAAAAAAGTTATATCTTCAAATTACATTTTAATTCATCACCAATAACATCAATTTTAATAACATCGAATTGAATAACATATAGTTTCAACTTGTATTTGAATACGACTGATTAAACAACACATGATTACCTAGAGTTTTTAAATCATTAATTGAATAACTCAATGATTACCTCCGAAATAACACAGATTGTCATGTCATCTAATAATGTATCTTTAGATTTTTAAGATTCTTTAGCATGTGTCTCTTATCTTTTGTCTTTTGTGTCTTTTTCAGACCACTAGAGATACAGAAAACACAACTCTGACCATTAGACTTGTGCTCGGAACACGAGTTTCGATCTTATTCTAAGAAGAACCTAAGATCCTTTACAGCCGCTTCTCCAAGTCTCTGCCTAGTAATCTAGGGTTTACGGATTGGTCCGATTGGATTATAATTCTGTGATCAGACCGTTGTCCGAACACTTGCGTCGAAAGCACCATGTTCTACTACGTACAAGGATTTGCTAGTCAGCTTCAGAAATTTAGTCAGAGAGTTTTAAACTCAGGCGACCACGATCTGATAGAGAAAAATCTCGAACGTCTCCTTAAGTATTCTCTCCGGTGGTTGAGATAGGATCAAACGTTTTCTAAATGTTGAATGGAAAAATAGAGAAGTGAATCTTGAGGACTACTTTATGGCAGAAGAGAAAAAAATAAAGATCTGGAACTACTGAGTTATTGATTACTAACCTTGAACGTGATCAAGCTTATTATATCGAAATCATAGCTCAAGTTGGATAAAACTAGAAAAAGAGGAAGAACATGTTCATATGCCGTATATAATCCAATTTCTAGAAATCTCTGTAAAAAAAAAGTCTGGATTGCTGTATATCAATAAGTTGTATAACATGTAAGAATTATTTATGCTTAATATCTAGATTTTTATTAATTGGAACATTTCCGAAATAAAATAAAATTTGATTTATTTTGGACTCGTTTTCCAAAACTTGAAACCCACGCAAACTCGAAATGAACTGAACATAAAATCGAATGCCTAAAGTTGCAAAATTCGATCGTTCACACTTCACACAACACGTTATTCAATATTGAAGGAAACTAGAATGAATCCTACAAACAGATTTGAAATCGAATTACCACACCCCAACATAACAAGAATGTTAAAAGTCATGATTTCATAAAAATAATCATCGGAAGCAAAAGATATTAGCAGAGAACAAGACTCTGTCTCTGTGAGTGAGCATAGCCTCTTGCTTTAGCTACATTGCTTCAGCTCTCGAATTATTGTTCAGACACTCTATTTGGACGTACCTCTTCGGCTCCTCGTACCCACATCGATCTGGTTAGCAATAGTGGAACCGAAATGGTTTGTGGATTCGATATCCAAACTTCTTGAAACAGAGCTCCCAATGAAAATGCTACCCTTTTACTTATTCGATTTGCACTGTGGTTAGCCTCGTGACCTAATTTATAACCCTCTTTTTTTTTAATACCAAAAGAGTTACCCGCCATATAAATTTGGCGTATTATGGCGCTTTTCTAAATGAATTTAGGTAACTACTCAACTTTTTATAGTCCGATGTGGTTGGAGTTGCACTAGGGTAATCATCATCATCTTGTGTATACGAGCTTCTTTCCTCCATCCTTGAAGTTGCCTCCCAAGATGTGTTCTCAAATTCTTCAGGCTCATCCACCAAAGAGAAGCCACACTTCAATACCATGCATTCAGCAACCGCACTTGTACCATTTGTCACTTCAAATCGAAGGGAAACTCCATTAATAACTCTGAAATCTTACACAACCTCGGAGATCAATTACCTCAATATTCTGAGCTTTTAGAAGATCGTCAATGTCAACTAGCTGTTGGGAATGACATAGCCTGATAGTCTTCAGCATCCCCTGAGTCTGATAACAAAGATATGATGGTGTTAAGGTCACGGAGATTAGAAATAACAATAAGGTAAAAAGTCTAGTAAAACAAAAAGACATAAAACAGAATTTATAAAGGAAGAATCTTATATATAATGAGCCAAGGCTCTTTCCTCACTTTGCACCACATAATGCCAGGTGGCGTTTTAATTTTAAGTCTAAGAAAAAAAATGAAATAAGAAAATGGTGTTTGGTGGATTCGAACTCGGATAAATAGAGTATTAAGCATACTCCTATAACCACTGGACCATGTTGTTTCGTTGACAATGTTTACTGAAACAAATATATAAACAATATTATAGTAAAAATGTCTTCAAATTCTTCCTCGATTAATCCACGAGTAATCTCAGATTTTTCGGTAACTCGCTAGGTCCAGACCCACAGCCCGACTAACGCCTAGCGAGTTCCCAAACCTGGGTTAACACTAAGAAAAAATACATTCGTTAAACAAGTTGATGGAAAGTGAATAAAGAATTCGAGCAATAATAATTCTGATAACACTAATAAATAATCTATTCGATTACAAATCATGGCTTACTTTAATTTTAGATTTCGTAATTTTTTTATATATAAAATACAATAAGTGTTTAGTATTTAATAATGATCTTTAATCCGAAAAAAATAGAATTGATCCATTTTAAACTCATTAAAATGTCATACAAGACAAATTATAATATTCAGAGGTTTTCAATGGAGAAGTACATTCCATCAAGAGACAATTCATGAGTTTTTTTTTTATAGAAAAAGAGACAATTCATGAGATCGTCTATGGTCACATAAATAGTTTTAATATTTGAATGTAAAATATAGTTTTTATGAGAAAAATTTGCAATAAATTATATTATGAGATATAACTCTAGCCATGAAGAAATAAAAAACTATATCTTGCAATCCTCAACAATTAATCTTATATTGACATAAAAACATGGAAAATTTTAAAAAAATAAAAAAAAATATCATTAGATAAATAAAATCAAAGAAAAATTAATATTAATATATTGATACAAATAAACACATAAAATAACAATAATTATTACCTAACTATATAACCACTGGACCATGTTGTTTCATTGACAATGTTTACCAAAAAAAAAAATATAAACAATATTATAGTAAAAATGTCTTCAAATTCTACCTCGATTAATCCCCGAGTAATCTCAGATTTTTCGGTAACTCGCTAGGCCCGACTAACGCCTAGCGAGTTCCCAAACCTGGGCTAACACTAACAAAAAATACATTCCTTAAACAAGTTGATGAGAAGTAAATAAAGAATTCGAGCAATAATACATTCCGATAACACTAACAAAAAACTATTCGATTATAATTCATGGTTTACTTTAATTTTAAATTTAACAACTTTTTTATATATAAAATACAATAAGTGTGTAGTTTTTAATAATGATCTTTAATCCGAATAAAAAGATAGAACTAATCCATTTTAAACTAATTAAAATGTCATACCAGAAAAATTATAATATCCAGAAGTTTTCAATGGAGAAGTACATTCCATCAAGAGACAATTCATGAGTTTTTTTATAGAAAAAGAGACAATTCATAAGATCATCTATGGTCACATTAACAGTTTCAATATTTGAATGTAAAATATAGTTTTATGAGTAAAATTTGCAATAAAAAGTTTTATGAGATATAGGTCTAGCCATGAAGAAATGAAAAACTATATCTTGCAATCCTCAGCAATTAATCTTATATTGACATAAAAACGTGGAAAAGTTAAAAATGAAAAAATATCATTAGATAAATAAAATCAAAGAAAAATCAATATTAATATATTGATACAAATAAACACATAAAATAATTATTATTATTACCTAACTATATAAATTTGATTATATATTCAACCAAAAAAAATAAAAACAAGACAAACATATACCCCGTGTAAAGAAGAAGAAAAGAAAAGTCATTATGGTTAGACATCATCTAAGTTCTGAGAGGTGTTCGAATACTGGATAAGGAACTATCACATATAGGTTACAAATAAGATAATAAGATATCAACACGAAAAAATGACGCGTAACCAATAGGTGCGAAAATGCAAAAAAAGTAAAAAGAATATTAATGATTAATTCGCTGGTTTGTCTTGGACAAATAATGTATTCTTAAAATATACATAAACAGAAAAATAAATATTAAAATATTCTGGATTGCGTAATTTTATTAAAACTATATATAATACGAATGAAATAAATGTATAACCAACAAAATATTACCCCGCGAATGCGCGGGGTTAGTAGCTCTACTAGTGAGACAAATGAACAAAGAGACAAGCCCTTCCTTATAATGACTCTAAATCCATATATCATCCCTTTTCCTATTTCCAAACTTTCCAATATTGATTACGGAAATAAAGTCACTTCACGCTAGCAACTAGAAGTAAAATAATACTTAAAAATAAAACATAAAATTTTCAATACCAAAGTTTCAGCTAATTGTCATCTCTGTTAAACTACAGCTAATTTTGCAATACCAAAGTCACTTCAGGCTAGCAGCTAATTTTTCAATACCAAAGCACCAAAGGGACTGTTGTAAGATACATTTCGAGTTTGCCTACCTTGGTTCCACCCCAAAGTTGGTGAAGTTGACTGTAAGGCATGTTTAGTTCAACAAGGTGCCTAGGATCAAAATCCTGCGGTAAGGATTGGAGTCTTTGGAGAGGGTAATTCTCCCAGTGGAGTAGCCTTAGTTCATTCGAGAGAGATTCAAGGGGTTCTCGAAAGAGAAGTCCTTGGTGCTTTTCAGGATTGGAACTGTAAATCTTCAGAAATCTAAGATTATGCATACTCTTGAAAGCAATGGGATTGACAAAAAAGTTTAAGTTGGGTATTTCAAAGAATATGGCTTCAATATCTTCAACATCCTGGAAAAATGAAAGAGAAGAGGTCAACAAATCATATTCAGAATCAAATGTTATAAGAAAACATCGATTAGACAGACCAAAAACTTTCACGACTTACTTTAGATTCCAAAGGTGGTTTGGTTTTTGCTTCTTTTAGGAAAGATTGAATGATTAAAGAGTCCCATAGTCTGCAATGCCTGTCGAGCTGTACTGCTTCTTTGGTGGCAATTTCCCTCCCAATGTTCTGAATCAGATAATGCATTTGCACGTTGTTTTCTGAAATAGCCACTAGACACTTCTCCACTAGAACATACATTCCCACATGTGGAAAGAAACCACACCCTTCAAACAGTTGCATCACGTAGTCTGCATCTTCTCCCCTGAAGAAACAAGCAATGTCTAAGAACATGGCCTTCTCCTTGTCACTAAGTGTACTGTAGGTGCTTTTGAATGCTTCTTTGATCTGACATGTAGGACTTTTCTTGATTTTAAGGAGCTCCATTTCCATCTCCTTTGGTTTCTTGTGTGACAGCATTTTGCCATAACCGCTGAGAGTTAAAGGGTTTCCACTTGCAAATTCCATGACTGACACCAAGTCGTTGAGCCCAGAAGGTGTAAGAGTTTACAGGTCAATCTCTTTTCTCCGATCTTCTCTAGATGTGCATCTGAAGAATAGTTTCTTAGCCTCATATTCACTTAAGAAATGCACTGTCAAAGTCTTTGATGAAGCAAGAAGCTTCATAGTCACTAGACATTTGGTCGAAGGCTGCTTTAGCAAGTGTGGTTTTGCCTATACCAGGCATGCCCCAGATTCCTATGCCCCGGACACCCCATGATTGTTTGCAAAGCAAATTTTCTATCTCTAGAAGCTTTGAGTAGATTCCGATTCGCTTTGTAGGAAAAACCTTCTCATATACATCTCTAGAAATCTCTTCCACAAGTTTGCTGTCACCATAATGATGCCCATTGCTGTTTGAGACAAAAAAAAAATCTTGTATTATAATAGCACATTTCTTCAAGAACTAAGAAAACGTGAGTGTATCATGGTATCATCAGTTTAGGATGTTAAGATGGGTTAAATAAACCAACCCAACCCAACCTACATCAAACCCATATATACAAAACCCAACCCATAGAAAACCTATAGATTTTTTTATTGATGGGTATTACCCATGGGTATCCATATTTAAGTTTTCATATTCACTAAACAAATTACAAATAATATAAAAATATTAAATAATTCAACAAATAAGCTTTCAAATTCAGAATTTGCAGTTTTGACGGAAAAACGAGGTTCTACTGTTTTGATGAAAAAACAAGCTTCTACTGTTTTGACGAAAAACCGAGAATTTGCGATTTTGACGGAAAACGAGATTTTGCTGTTTTGATTGGAAACAAAATTTTGCGGTTTTTACGTGGATTGAGGTTTGTTGAATTTACGGTTACCGTCATCGTCTCGTTCGGAATCATACATAAGTCTTGTCTAGTTTACATGTTTCAAAGGAGTTGGAAAAAGGTTAGACATGGACTCTAGTGGAAAATTCAAAAAGATTTACAAGCTCGATGTTGATAAGTTCGATGGTAGAGGAGATTTTGGCCTTTGGAAGCATAAGGTGATGTGTCAATTGGAGCTTATAGGCTTAGACTCAGTTCTGGACGAAGGTTCATCAGAAGGCTCTAAATCTGACAATCAGGAGGAGGAGATGGAACAAAAGCCAGATCCTAAGTTTGTTCAAAAGGACAAACAGGTTAAAAACCTTATTAAGATGAGTTTGAGTGACTTAATGATATTATGTGTTTTTAACGTATTTTGATTCGTTTTTAGTATTCGGTTTGAGTTTTTATTTGCATCTTTCGTTGGCTTTTCGAGTCTTTTCTTTTGTTTTGAGTCTTTTACAGATTTTACGGAGTTCCGAAGGAGTTTTGCGTTTACGGACATGTTCGAGTCGAGTTGACGTGAAAAAACCGAGAAAAGGACCAACTGAAGAACGAACGTTCTTTGAGTAGAACGACCATGCAGAACGACCGTTCTCCCAACGGAACGATCGTTCCACACCTCACCAACCTTGCCGACAAAAGCAGAGGAACGACCGTTCCATGATGAGAACGACCGTTCTTGAACTCACCTACTCCACCAACAACCATGCACGGAACGACCGTTCTCCCCATCAGAACGATCGTTCCCCGAGTCCGCATCTCACCTACTACGGATCGACCAAGGAGAACGATCGTTCTCCAATCAGAACGACCGTTCCCCGTCCTACCTACTCCCTTACACCTTGGCCTATAAATAGAACTCACTCTTGATGTTTACAAAGACACCATCTTCTTCTCTCACTCTTCTCTAGCTTCAAAGCATTGCTCTTTCTCTCTTTTAAGCTTTCATGTTTATGTTTTTATTAAGTTCTTATTAGTTTCTTTTAAGCTTTAAACATTTATGCTTTAATCAAGTTCTATTAAGTTTACTTTCAGTTCTTATATTTATGCTTTAATTAAGTTTTACTTTCAGTTCTTATATTTATGCTTTAATTAAGTTTTACTTTCAGTTCTTATATTTATGCTTTAATTAAGTTTTTATAAGTTACTTTCAGCTTTTATTATCTATTCAAGTTTTCATTATGATTTCTATAACCTCTCTTCTTGTTAGTTTCAATATGATTGAGTAGTTTCATTTTGGATTCTTGGTTTGACAGACATGGGTGTTTGAAAGATTGATTAAGTAAGTTTTGATAGATAGTCTATGCTTATGTTCATGCATGTATTATTCTTAATGCTTGGATTGAACTTCAAAAGAGAGAATCTCAAGATCTTAGGTTGTTCAAGCACTCAAAAAGTATTCTATTTCAACCTGACTATTTCTTGCATGCTCCTTATCTTAACCATTGGAAACTTGAGTCTAAAATAAGGATGATGATATTTATTGGGTTTGTGTACATTGTTTACATAAGGTTTGGTTGCATTTGAGAAATCTATAGCTAGCCAAAACTGCATGTAAAAGGGTTAGTATCATCAAAAATGAACTAATCTAAATTATGTAACCCATGTCATAAGATAGAATATAGATTTCTTGTTAAATCATAACTTATCAATCTGAAATTCACCCTTGTCAAATTGTCTCACCAAGGATCCATCTTCCTCATTAAAAGTCTTATCTCTTTACTACTCTTGCTTTCAATCTTTATCATTGTCTTATTTTGCAATAGCTTGTTACTGGATCTTGTTTATTTACTGTTCTTAATTTTATTAAAATTCTGCTTTGTGACATTTACTAAACTTTGAAACTAAAAACGAAACAATCTTGAATCGTTTAGCTCGATTAGAATCTTGTACTCTTGGTGTGCCTATTCTTGATTTCCCTGTGGATCGATAAAATAACATTTGTTTGTTGTTTTCACACCCGAAAATACCAGCAGCATCACTTAATCTTAAGGAAGGGGTGGAAGGAAGCTACTGCTCTAGATATTTGGAAGGCTCTTGAAAGGGATTGTCAAACCAAGACACTTCGAAATGGGATATTCTTAAAACAAAAGTTTGCTAGTTTAAGATGGAAGAGAGTAAGAGCACTGAGGAGAACTTGGACAAATTTCAGAAGTTGGGTGATGATCTTGGAAGTCTGAAAATTCAGATAAGTGATGAAGATCAAGCGATTCAAATATTAACAAGTCTACCACCACCTTATGAACCGTTGGTGCATACTCTGAAGTATGGGAGTGGCAAAGACACATTGACAATGGCGGCAGTTAGGTCATCAGCATATGCAAAAGAGGCTGAGCTGAATGAGAAAGGTTTACTGAACAAAACCAAGTCGCAAGGTGAAGGGTTATATGTTGAATCAAGGGGTAGATCATCCAAGAGATCTGACAAAGGTGGGGACAAATCAGGGAAAGCCAAAGTCTAAACCTAAATTTAATCAGATCGGCAAAGGAAGTTGTTTTATTTGCAGTAAGGAAGGGCATTGGAAGAGAGAATGCCCTGAGAAACGATCCAACAAAGTAGGGGCATACAGCCATTGGTACTTATGGTGAGCACTACAATTGCTAACCATATGTGGGTTA
Organism: Isatis tinctoria; assembly: GCA_010577795.1. NCBI lineage: Eukaryota > Viridiplantae > Streptophyta > Magnoliopsida > Brassicales > Brassicaceae > Isatis > Isatis tinctoria. The sequence goes on along the minus strand of CM021250.1, from coordinate 12,743,988 downwards.
TGGATTCTGGCTGCTCTTACCACATAACACCAAACAAAGAGTTCCTGTTTGATCTCCAGGAATTTAAAGGTGGAAGTGTGCTAATGGCTAACGATATGCCCTGTGAGATCAAGGGCATAGAGAAGATTCGAATTCAGAGACCAGATGGATCCATGGTTATTTTAACTGAAGTTAGATACATACCGAGTTTGTGTAAGAATCTAATTTCTAATGGGATGCTTGAAAAAGCTGGATGCAGATATGAGGGAGGCGATTTCAGAGTTGACTTTTACAAAGGAAATCAGAAGGTTCTGACAGGAGAGTATAACAATGGCTTATACTTTTTTCAGGGAGAAGTCATAAAAGGGGAAGCTAATGTTTCAAAGGCTGAAGTCGACATGACTAAAGCATGGCACTCAAGTTTAGGCCATATAAGTTCATATAATATGGATGTTTTAGTCAAAGAAGGGTATATGCCAAAGAAGGAAATCGATAAGACTGAGTTTTGTGAAAGCTATGTTTTGGGAAAATCTCATTGGTCAGCAGTGCAATGGGTATTGAGGTACTTAAAAGGTACTCTGAAGACCAGATTAACATTCAGAAGGCATTCAGAATTCGGAATAGAATGGTTCAGCGATTCTGATTATGCAACTAACCTAGACAAGAGAAGGTCAGTCACGGGCTATGTGTTTAAGGTATGGGGAAATACAGTGGTTTGGAAATCCTATCTACAGTCAGTTGTGGCTCTATCAACTACTGAAGCAGAATATGATACACAGGTTTTAAACCTTAATTTCCTACTGCAAGTGCACAACAAACGAAGTAGTATTTAGGGGTTGAATCCCACAAGGACTAATTTTACACTATGGTTTAATGAGCTAAATCAAAAGCTAAGATAAATCAATATCAGGGCGGTTTCGTGAATAGCAAGCAATAATCTAAAAATCGATTGTAAACTAATGACAAGAAAGCGTTAGGTCAAGACAATTCACAGGAAATTCAGAGCAAAGGATCAAACAACTATTCAGGCAATGAATTAAGCACAAGTCTAAAACTCAAACATGAATATAATATCAATTCACTCTCATGATATCAATAACTTTATCTAACAACCTAAAATCCTAACTCTCGTTGGTTTTAGAAAATCGCAGACAAGCATTAAAGAATATGTTTGATTTGTTCACAATTCTCCTACACATCTACTCTCGCAGGCATAAAATAAATTGCCCATCAATGTTTCTTCTAGCAACCTAGCAACTCTCAACTCTCGCTGTCTAGATTTAACCAAATATCGAGAATAGATATTCCAAATCGATTCAAGAAATAAGATCAACAAAGGTGAAGACAATCGATTTGTAAACCTATTTGTGTTTAATCCTTAACTCATGAATTCCTTTGAAAACTTTAACCTAACTAAAGGATCAACTCAGACATATAAAAAAAGAAAGCAAAGCCATAGAATTAAAAGAATGCATCGATATTAAACAGAAATAGGGTTCAGAAATCTTCTCAGATTGAAGCAGAGATCTTCTCCCTTACAAGTAGAAAGCTCTAAGATGTTCAAAAGCTAAAAGCAAAAGTAAAGATGATTCAATACCCAAGACTAAGAGGAGTATATATATCGGGTCTTCATGCGCGGCTGCTCCCTCTTTTTTCGCCACTAGGTTTAGGTCAAATCGACCTACCTTATTTTTCTCCGGAGGTGCGAGCAGGTGCTCGCTGGTGGCTAGAAATCGGGAGCATGTGCTCGCCGGCTGGAGTTGGTGATACTTCGCAGGATTTGTCTTCTTTTCTCCAATTCTGGTTCTTTTCTGATCCAAAGGCTCCAACTGCTCCAAACTCCAATAACGGCTCCATAACCACCTAGAAACACCTGAAATACACTCAAAGACTCTAAAAACAGGTTAGATAATAAGGTTAGTATGGGTCAAAATCGCAATATATCAGGTTACAAAGGAGGCTCTTTGGCTAAATGATTTCTGCAAGGAACTGGGTTTTGAAACTAACATGTTGTGTTGCATTGTGATTCTCAAAGTGCTCTAGCATTAGCAAAGAATCATGTTCTTAATGAGAGAACTAAACATGTGGACACTAAGTTTGATTTCATAAGAGATGTTGCAGCAGCAGGCGACATTACCCTATCTAAGGTTCACACTAGCAAGAATCCGACAGATTTTCTAACTAAGGCATTACCTGGGCCAAAGTTTGAGCTCTGCTGTGATCTTCTTGACATCGTCTGAGAAGGAAAGCAGCTTGCAGGTAACTCCTTTATCAACATCATAGCTCTCGCAAGGAAGAACAAAGTTAGGAGAAAAGAGTTAGCAACTCAAACTACATTATTCTTATGTTGATATAAAGATGACTGAAAGGTAAAGGGGTCATAAGGAGTTACATGTATGGAACCATGGTGATTTGGTTTTGGTTCTAGGTGGAGAAGCTGCAAATAGGGATTCAAATATGGAGACGAGTCAATACGGCAAGTTTATTTCATTATTTGAATCAAAGGACAAAGTCGAGAGCAGGGTTCTCAAGGAGGGTATGTAATTACCTGAGAACGACAAGGAGCTGTAGCGAAGTTACTACTTCATGACGTCTTTGACAGGGATTCAAACGACATCACAGCTGAGAGTTTATCGAGTCTAAGCTTAGATTTCGAACACTCCAAGGTAAAGGGTCGAATTTCATCTCCAGTAACAGGCGAATTGAAGGAGTCACTCGTCATGTTTACCGGAAACTGAAAACGGACAGCAAGCTCATGTTACTTATACGATAATCAAAGATTTAAAAAGGGGTGAATCTAAGATTAGAGAATAAGAAAGGTACCTGTACTCACAAAGGAATAGTTGAGCAAAACGGTGCTCATACACAGAAGCTGAGAAAATGTTGAATCCACTGTGATATACTAATCACATATCTTCATGTTTCAGCTGTAGTAAAGAGAGACCGCCTTCTCTCCAGCTTCCTTTTGTCTCAAGTATCCTTCTATACCAACATTAATTTTCTCTCGTCTTTGTACTTGATTCAAAATATCAAACTTGTCATGAACTGACTCGTTTTTAATTTTGAAACCCTTTCGCAGCTTCTCCACCTGGAACCAAAACCTTATTCACGAGAAATGTTTCGTCGTTGTTGTAGTCGACATCCACCTTTTCTTCCAATTTCTTCAGGCATTTTTCTCCAATTTGGATCAAGGGCCGACCCTGGGTTCAATTGACCCCACATAAAACTAAAATTTATTAATAATTGTTTTAGATTTTGTTATAATGAATCCAGTCCAAATATTTTACTGAACCCATAAATATATTTCTGGTCCATTTTTTTAACATGTAGAATAAATTATAATTCAGCCCATATTTTGTAAAGCCCAAATTTTGTTTGTATTACACATTGATAAAAATCCAATTCAGTTTAATTAACTTTTTAAACCAATTAGGTCTAATTGTTTATCTCTAAACGTAACTGACTCTTTTACTAATTACTTTTCTTCAATTTCTGTCTAATTTTGACAGTCTTTCAGACTTCCACCAAATAACAACATATTTTAATTCATAATTTGTTTTTATGATTACGAATTATCATAACTTAATTATATATATTTTTTTAAAATAGATGATTCATCTCACTGTTTATGTTTCTTGAGATTTTGGTCTTCAATTTTCACAAAATATAAACTATTCTTCATGACTCCTTCATTAACTGTTATAAATTTTATTTTGAGACAATTACAGATGAGACTGTGATAAAAAGATTTCAGGATATGAACGATCGTATAGTGACTTCTTTCACTAATTACTTTTCTTCAATTTCTGTCTAATTTTGACAGTCTTTCAGACTTCCACCAAATAACAACATATTTTAATTCATAATTTGTGTTTATAATTACGATTATCATAACTTAGTTATATATAATTTTTTAAAATAGATAATTCATCTCACTATTTATGTTTCTTGAGATTTTGGTCTTCAATTTTCACAAAATATAAACTATTCTTCATGACTCCTTCATTAACTGTTATAAATTTTATTCTGAGACAATTGCAAATGAGAAGATCTCAAGATATGAAAGATCGTATAGTATATTTGTCGAATGTTTAATATATATATTAAAGACGATTTTGGCCCCGATAAAATATAATTTTGGGTCCTCTCCTGACTTGGATGCTGCTTGATGCTCTGTTAGAACCTTCCTCAGAATTAGGGCTTTCTCTTCCTTGTCCTTCGAGTTTAAGGTTTTCTTCTTTTCTTCCTTGGGATTTAAGGTTTTCTTCTCTCAAATCTTTGCTTAGGAGATTCTTAATATGTTTTGTAATCTCACTCAAGAAAGTGACTTCGTTACTGCAGAGAAAATCTTTTGTTAGCGGGAAAGGACATTTTTTTTTTCTTCATAATATAAAGGTGCCTTCCGCGGACCCAGAAATATATTTTATCGGGATCAAAACACGGAAGAAAATGATCATTTACTAATGATCTTAAAATGTAAGGGTTCTTTTTTTTTTTTGGTCGTCAATGCAAGGGTTCTTACATAACTAAATATTTTAAACTACTATAATTTACAAAGAAAAAAGTTGCATTTTTATTATTTTAGGGGGTGTCAATTGCATCCCCTATTGGCAACGTTGCATGGTTTAACGGTTTAAGGGAGAACTTGAGAAGATCCTAATAATAAACCACCCTTTTTAGAAAAATAATAATTTTCACGAACAATTAAATACAAAATCCATATATATCATTCTTCACAACGACTCAGTACTCCTACATTCAATTTTGTTTGTATTTAAAACTTTTAAAAGAAAAAAGAATAATATTAAAATACCTGTTTTAAGAAACGTTTCACATTATTCTAATGACATATCATTATAATTTACTTCATGAAACAATGGAATAACAATAAATATGTTATACTTTTCAAAACGAAACCTCAGATCATTAATTTGCAAGATTCTAATTTATTTTAATACGTAAGTCATAAATCACAAAAGCTAAACGTCGGTTCCAAAATCCTAAAACCCAAACTACAGTTCCGTATAACATCATACTAAAAACCTAAATAAAAAAGTTCAGAATTATTATGTTGAACAAAATCTAAGTCATGTACGTTTAGTTACCTGTTTTCTTTCAATAGCAACGCCATCTTGCCCCTAACGTCCTGCAAAGCTGCATCCCACTTAAGGATCAGGTCATCTCGACTACGATGCTCTTTTTCTCTCCACAGATTCCATAGCTGAAGTCCAAAACTTCCTTCAAGATTCTTCACAACGGATGTCTCCAACTTGTAGAAGATTGGAATAACCGATAGAGTGCCTCGATCTACACACTCTTTTATCTTTACCAGCTCATCTAAACACCAATGTGACTCCGTGTACTTACTCGATAAGATCGCCAGCGCCACCGTGGACTCCTCAATCTTTTCAAACAATTCTTTAAGCTCCACACCTGGTTGCAGGTCATTGTCTATAAAAGCGTTGATCCCGTGGCTGCGCAAGGTTCTATGGAGATGAACAACAAAGCTGTTACGCACGTCTTTTCCCCGGAAATTTATGAACACTTGTGGTTTGACGACGTTGCGAGATGAGGATGCAGCCATCTCAAGTTTCGTTTTTTTTTTTTTTTTTTTTTTTGGTCTGCAGTTAAATTGTTTGGAGAAGCAAATGACATCCTCTTAAATATATCTTAGCTGACCGCGTTAATCATATTACAAAATGTAAGAAATAAACAATGGTACTATACTGGTTATTATTTTATCAATCGAGACCAAGATAACAAATTTTATTAGAAATAATATTTCTTCAGACGCTGCAGATTTTAGATGACCAACTATTTGCTGAGAAACAGTTTGGATATGAATCCACGGTCGACTAGTCAATATAACATAAAATAGTTCATGCTTGATAGTTTTTTATTTTCACTTTTATAGGCCCCCTTAATTATTGTTGAACTTAAAATCTTATATCAATACAATTAGCAAGTCTGTGTTGGGATTTAAATCTCAAACTTGACCCTCAGAAAGAAAAAAACGACTCAAACAAATGTTTACAAAGTTTAAATTATAGTGGTTTACACTCAACCTAAGAATTATGTTCGTTTTTTACGCCATTGTGGATACCATTATGATCAAAGAAAATAATTATATGCTACAATGTTTTTACACTTTCTCTCTGTCTCTCCTCTTTTCTCCACGTCTGAGACAAACCCTAGTACAAACAAGTGTAAGCCTAAATGCATGATATACTCAAAATAAGTAAGAAGAACAGATCCAAGTGAAATCAGCTTGTCGTTCAGTCGTCAGGTCACACATTAGGTTCGAAAGATTTGTCTCCGCAATAGATTTACAAGATCTTCATAGCAGGAACTATAAAAATTAATTTTCAGTATGTGTTGATATTTTGTATGAGATTTATAACCGATTGATAATATATCTAGTAAAGGTCGACCGCTACCACTTTTCTATTTACTTGGCTTAGTGGTTTTATTTAGTTACAATTAAAAAGCTTATGAAAGATATATTTATTATGGTAAGTATTTTTCTAGAAATATATGAGTTCTGATTTATAAAACAAATTCTAACAACACTTTCGTTTTAGAATCGAGACGTTGTTTGATTGCTCCATTTGCATGGCAAAAAATGGTCCTCGTAAAGTTTTTAATCGTTTTAAGTATATAAGCATTAAACAAGTCTTTAGTTATTTAACATCAATATATTTCTCATGTAAAGAAACAAAAAGCAATTGTTTTCTAATGGCGTGCCAAAACAATGATCGTTTAAAAATACATGAATTTAAATTTTTTGTGCAATAATAATTATTTTCTTATATATAAGGTATTTTATTACTCCTTTTTCAATAATAGTGTTTGATTCAAAATCCAAAGAAATAGAAGGTTCCAACTAGGTTAGAACTTAAGTTTTAACTGGTTTAACTTAAAATAAAATTGGACCGGACAAACTAACGGGTTTGGTCCGGTTTACTAATCATTACCTCGAACATGCATGTGTATATAATCATAACTATAACAAATGTTCTGGAAAATAAAAATAGAAAATATTAAAAATTGTGTAATAGTGAAATTAGGTATCTATATATAAAAAATAAAATGTTCTCCCTCCTCATGATTTCACCTCATTAAGTGATTTCTAAAAATTAACAAATCAACATTTACTTAAAAATGTTATTTTATATTCAAAATTTAAAATAAACCTCTATTATTCATAGGTCTTATAATTAAAAATATTTCAAAATAACAATAATATACTTTTCAGCCCAAATCAAATTAAAAAGGCGAACCAACAATTATATTATAATTCTAGGTGGTTAAATATATATATATATAGTTAACCACCCAGAGTTACTAAAATATTTATTAATAAAAATATATGTATATAAAAGAGAATATACTCCTTTCTTAGGCTACCATTTCATCACAAATGATTTAATTTTTCACACCTCAGCTAATTTTTATTATTTTGTAATTTTAATCACAGTATCTATTACAATCATTTATAAAATATAATTCATTTGTAATATATCCATTAAAAAGAATATAGACAGGCAATTACTATTTTTATTCAATTTTAATATATAATCCATTAAAAGGAAAATATAGACATGTATTTATTATTATAATATTTATAAACTGAAAAATTATATATAAAAAAATAAGGTTAATGTTATTTTCAATTAAATTATATATTTTTAATATTTATTAAAATTTATGATTTAAAATCAGTTTTGTATTATTCATATAAATCTGTTCACCGGCCTATATAGCGGTTTAATTCATAGTATTAAATAAACTAAAATAAAGAAAAAAACATTGTTTTTGGCGACCAGTTAATGTCACTAGTAAGCTGTCCCGTGATTGCCCGCGTAGATAAATAAGTAGAGACCTTTCTTCTTTCTTTGGTTAAAATGCGAGAATTAAATTAATGAAAGACATCATTTATACAACCTCATGTGTATGCAAACCTTTACCATGAATATGAATTCAAGTTTCGAGGAAACTGATCTGACTAAACAGATGACATGACAACCATCAGAGTATTCTTCAAGTTTAGCTAATCGTTGTTATGCCTTATGTTTGAACCATTCAACAATTCAATTGCGTATCTTATAAGCTAGTCACCAAATTGCATTTGTTCCACGGAAGCCGTATCAATTTCATAACCAACAATTTGAGTCTTTGTTTTTAAATATTGTGGGTTGTTATGTCCTTGTTAAGGCTATAAAATTTTATTTCTCTACGGACTTCTTTCATTTGCTGTGGTGGCATAAGATGACAATGGGAAGATGATAATAATTGACATTAAAATTTTCTTAATATAAAGACACACATGGTCAGTCAAATAAATTAAAATTAACGAACGAAGTTTAGTCTCCGTTAGCAAAATTAACTCTTTCTTACTAAATAACGTAGATCGAGCCTTCTAATTCGAGGTTGAGGTTTTTCCAAGGACAAATACTAATTTGAATGTTTGTGGTAAGAGTGAAAAATCTTCTAACTTTGAGTTAGGACCGAGATATGTATGCCAACACTTATATATATAATTTGTTTTTAAACATTTTTCATTAAATTTTCTTTTTCTTTTATATATTGTTTCTAGAATCAGATTTATCCAACAATCCCATAACGAATCTGGTTATATGGTTTAAACCAATTGACAATTTACTAACTAAACCAGATACAACCAACAGCGATAATCGGTTAAAACTTAAAACTGATAAACGCAATTTTTCTTTTAAATGATTTAACTAAAACATCGGCTCTGAAGGAAAATCTGTCACAAAATTTTATTTATACAGAAAATTATCGATGGGGAGAACATGCCAAAAAATCCAGGCTTTAAGAAACCACCATGCATCTTCGAAACTCTAAAACAGAAATCAAATTCTTCCAAAGCAAAAGAACATAACCTCCGCTGCATGACTTTCGACGAACTAATACCCGAGATATCTAGAGAGAAACGCACCGATAGACTGCGAGAAAAGCAACCACCTATTTCATGAGTGTGAACGAGGCCGAGGAAGGAGAGGAAGACCTTCAGACAGAGAAAGTCAATGGAAATTTTTTTCTAGTTCCTATAGTTGTCTTCCCCTAACACATATGTTCTCCAGGATGACTTCCGATGAGTATACCATCATGATTCCACTCGTCGCCTCGTCACACCACCTATTTTGGATCTACCACTTCTAAGTCCAGCCATAACTTTTCCGAAAATTATATACTAGTTAAAAGGGCAAAAAGGCTTTAGATAAAAAAGAAACTTCACCTAAAAAAGTTCTGACAAGAGAGGTTTGCTCTAACTATCACTTTTTCACTGTCTTAACTCATCAATGAAGAATCGAGGAGAGTCGTCACAGCTAGTACCGGTTTGAATTAAAGAACCGTAGGCAAAAAATTACCTGGAGGTGAAATCTCCCGATGCGAACGAAAACCGGTAGCCAGATAAACAAAAAAAAAGCAAATGTTAAGACAAACTTCTAAAAAAGAAAAAAAAAAGAAATGAACTCAGAAGGAACAATCAACCACAGTCCAAGAGCTGGCCCAGGCAATCGACAAAAACGTTCGTAATCGTCTCACTTCCATTCGGAAACTGGGAGACAAGACCTATGAGAAGGCAATGCAACCATGGTTCTCCTACTCAACTTAATGCTGGTTTGTATCAACTCTAAAAAATCTCGTTCAAAACCTCTGCTCCGTTAGTTAATCTCTCAAAACAACATTGTAATCAACAGACGGTTTTTTTTGTTTGAATAAATTTTACATTATTTCAAAAAAAAATGAACTCAGAAGGAAAGAATGACCAGAATAGTTTCACTAAAGCCATAAAAAGACGACTCTACCATTTTTTACAAAAAAACCCAGCCGTCAATGTCCAGCACCTTCTCTAACCCCATGTCTATCCATTCTGACTTGCCGTTGTCTTCCACTGCTCCGTTACAGGCGGCGGCGGAGCCTCGTGTTTAGTGTTCTTCCCATAAAGACGAAAGCCATCGACGCTCCGCTTCCTCATCAACGCTCGCATCTGCCGAATCAGACTAATCGCTTTTTGTTTCATCACCTCTGCTCGAGATTCGATTGGAAGAACCAAATTTCTCTTACCACACCGGTTGTTCTTCTTCAGGAGCTGGCCTTAAGAACAGGTGAGTTCGACTAGAATTTAATCTCCTTCTACTGTGCTTGATTATGAATATTCTTGATTCATCTCCTCGTATTGAAAAGTCAACTTTCTTTTTGTTAATTGAGTTTTATGATTCCGTCTCGTTTTGTGATGTGATGATTTTGACAGGAACTATTGAGAAAAAAGTTGAGAAGGTGGAAAAGAGTTTGATGCTTGGAGATGTTTTCGACGGAATCGACTTGCAAGATGCATCTTTTGGTGATCAACACAAAGACTTTTTCAATGAGTTTGAGCTAATAATTAACTAAAGCGAAGACTTTGCTCCAGAAGGTTGTGTGAATCTAGTTGAGGCATTGGATGTGGATGACTACGATGATGATGGTATGGCGAAACAAGCAAGTGATCTCATTCAAAGTCTCCCAGATAAGCCTTGTATTGCAACTAAGCTTCCAGTAGATTCGGTGGAAGGTGATAAGAAAGTTTCTGAGTTTATTGGGAGTAAGGCAGAGGAAGTTTTCAAATTAGTTGAATCTAATGAATTTGTAAGATCTGGAGTCTTGGAGATTAGTAATGAAGAGATAAAACTGGAAAAACGTGTCAGGTTTTGGCAGATTCTAGATGTCGAAGAAGGAGAGATATCATAGTATGCTTATTGGAGATAATTTACCAGTGGAAAGGCACGAGGAGTCTATCGGATTGCTTTCTTTCAATGGTGGTGTCACAGGTTCTTGTGAAATTTAATTCTTGATGTGTTTCATTTTTGTGTGATATGTATACTTCTTGTTCATCCGATGCTTTTTTGTTGTTTCATTTACAGGTTGTATGAGGCTTATTAGTGAACAACTAAACTGGGGCACAAAGTCAGAACTCAAATCAGAAGTTCTACGTGGAATAAAGGAAATTGGAAGTTTGATATATACAATGGGACTTCTCGATATCATATTGGTTAGTCCTGTCAGACAGATTGTAAAAAAAATTAAGGCTAACAAGTCTAGGGATTTTGTATCATTTGTAATCTAGTAAGTAGTAACTCTATTAAGAGCAACTTTAAAGAAAGACAAAAGCTGAGTTGTTTAATTTGCTTCCCGAATTAGTACAAATCATTCCCAAATTTCTAGAAATCTTTCTCTAAATACTTCGAAACAATTTCTTGAAAGATTTTGAACTCGGAAAAAGGGCTTAGCCATTTATAATTGTGTTTTACATGTTTTAGAACGGTTTATCCACCATTTTAGATGGATTCTATGTTCCTCGGCGAGGTAAATCAACATTTTTGAAATTTTAAGGATTGGCTTCCCGACAAATCCTTCCCGAATTTCTAGAAATATTTCCCTAAATACTTTGAAACGATTTCTTCAAAAATTTTGAACTCGAAAAAAGGGCTTAACCATTTATAATTGTGTTTTACATGTTTTAGAACGGTTTATCAACCATTTTAGATGGATTCCATGTTCGTCGGAGAGGTAAATCAACCTTTTTTAAAAAAAATTAGGGATTGGCTTCCCAAATTAGTACAAATCCTTCCCAAATTTCTAAAAATCTTTTCCTAAATACTTCGAAACTATTTCTTCAAAGATTTTGAACTCAAAAAAAGTCTTAACCATTTATAATTGTGTTTTACGTATTTTAAAACGGTTTATCAACCATTCTAGATGGATTCCATGTTCCTTGGAGTGGTAAATCAACATTTTTGAAATTTTAGGGATTGACTTCCCGAATTAGTACAAATCATTCCCTAATTTCTAGAAATCTTTCCCTAAATACTTCGAAACGATTTCTTCAAAGATTTTGAACTCGAAAAAGAGCTGAACCAATTATAATTGTGTTTTACATGTTTTAGAACGGTTTACCAACCATTTTAGATGGATTCCATGTTCTTCGAAGAGGTAAATCAACCTTTTTGAAATTGTAGGGATTGACTTCCGAAATTTCTAAAAATCTTTCCCTAAATACTCCGGAAATATTTTTTCAAAGATTTTGAACTCGAGAAAAAGGCTTAACCATTTATAATTGGTTTTACATGTTTTAGAACAGTTTATCAACCATTTTAGATGAATTCCATGTTCGTCGGCGAGGTAAATCAACCTTTTTGAAATTTTAGGGATTGACTTCCCGAATTAGTACAAAGCCTTCCCAAATTTCTAAAAATCTTTCCCTAAATACTTCGAAACGATTTCTTCAAATATTTTGAACTCAAAAAAAGGCATAACAATTTATAATTGAGTTCAGATGTTTTAGATTGGTTTATAGATTGATTTATCAACCATTTTAGATGGATTCCATGCTCTTGGAAGAGGTAAATCAACATTTTTGAAATTTGTAGAATTCCTTCCCTAAATACGCCGAAACGATTTCTGTAAATCCATTGCTGGCATCATAAAAATTTTGAAACTGGATTCTGAGTTTGCAGTTAAGATTGGAGTTATATACCTAATATCATGAATGGGATGATCCATATTGTCTTTGCTGTTTATCAGAAATGGTATCTCTGTTGGAGCTTCTGCTGTCCTTTTTGGTCTTCTTTGCTTAATGCTTTCTAAGCTTCTCGCCAAATGGACTATCTTCTCTATCAAGAAGTTCCACTACTACTGACTGTTTGTTATTATTTGTATTTTAGAGTTATAGGACGACGTGAGTTACGAGAGGTTATATAACAATGTATGCTTTCATATCCTTTTTACCATGTTTTATATGTGATCTAGACATGTTTCAAAACTTTTGGAATTTATGAATCTTTCCTAAAAATTTATGTTGTTTTTTTTCTACATATTTAGAATGGTCTTCACAAATGGTAAAACAGAAGAACTCTTGTGTCTATTTATACAACAATTCAAATTTAGGAAGATTGTCTTCACATTTAAGAAGGCATTCGTAAACTATATAAATAAAAATGCTTGTGTCTATTTATACAATTGTGAGAATTAGGAATTGATCATGAAATGCATTTTTATGAAACAATATATGTACTTAAACTTTTTAATAATAATAAAAATTTAGGAAACTTTTTAAAATTTTGGGAAGGTTTTCAAATTTTTTTTAAAAAATATTTATTCTGTTTTTAAAAATATTTCTTTTATTCTAAAAAGACATTATAAACTTTTAGGAAGATCTGACTAAAATTTATAAATTACTAGTTAATCAAATACAAATTTATGAAGCTTTTCTAAAAAGTTTTTCTATTGTTTTAAAAAGACGTTCTCCAACTTATTAAAATTTGTATCAGTAGTATCTAGAAATGTTAGTTTTGGAATCTATGAAACTTTCATGATTTTTTAGGAAGGATTCATAAAAATTTATGAATGCCATCCTAAATTGTATGTTAATTACTAGTTGATTAAAAAACATTTAGGAAGCTTTTCTAAACTTTTAGGAAGGCGCTCTTGAAATTTTAAAAAGTTTTTCTGTTGTTTTAAAAAGACATTTGGAAGATTGAGAAAATGATTATAAACTTATAGAAAGATCTTACTAAAATTTGTATGAGTATTTTTAGATATCTAGAAAAGTTAGTTTTGGAAATTATGAAACTTTCTTGAATTTTTAGGAAAGATTTCTAAATTGTATGTTAATTATTAGTTGACAAAAAAAAAATATATGAAGTTTTTCTAATCTTTTAGAAAGGTTTTCCTCAAACTTTAAAAAAGAAAAAAGATTCTTCATATTTTAAGCTTTCGAGAGTTTAATGAAATCCTTGTAAACAGTTAAGTAGCATCACATAAATTTTAGGAATGCCTTCCTAAATATAGGAAACTCTTACTATAATTTCTGATGAAGACTTTGTTTGATTATATATATTTTGTTCCCATACACTTTGACAAAACACATGTAGCCTAGTGGCTAACTAACCTAAAATTTGCTATTGTTTGACACATTTGTGATTCCACCTTAATGCAAAAAAAAAAATTGATCGACTTTGATTCACTTACAAACTCGATCAAAATCACACTTCACCAACACATTTTTGTTGTTTTTGAAAGGTATTCCCAAATATGAGTCAATGCTTCCTAAACTAAGTGTTGTTGATTTGTTAAATGATTAGAATATTTTTCGATCATACCATTTAGGAATACCTTCTTAAAATTGTGCTATTATTCCGTAAACCACATAAAAACTTATTAAACACATTGTACAATAATAATCCTTCATTAATACAAATCACAGTCATCATCCGTTAATACAAACCTTAATAATCATCTGGTAAGCTATCCCGACAACATAAGTGTGATAGAAAAAAAGTATTTTGAAACTGTTTCGCACTACGACTTTTCGTCTGTATCAGAATCAACAAAATAATGTGATGGCTCCTCTCTAATCTTAAATTTCAACGGTGGAATCTTCATCGTTCTTGAAAAGGAATCATCCATTTGACCGTATGTATATACAAAGTCAGGGAACCCAATACACAGCCCAAGAAAATAAATTGTTTAAATGAGTCATGTGTGTGGGCTTACCTTCTTTGCGAGCATTGGTCTTAGAGGTCTTGGAAAATACGTATTTTTCAAAACTTAACTTGGCAGCATTAGTTTACTAGTCATCCGAGTAATACTTGACAGCCACAGGCTTCCCTTCAGAGTCTAGAAGAAGAATGTTCTTTATCAAAGGACATGAATCCTATTCAATTTAAAATGGAGAGTCAGCAGTCAAGTTTCAGGGGAGAAAAATATGAAGCAGGAAATCAAAAAAAAAAAATATCATGTACGATCTCTCAAACTCAGAGTCATATGCTAAGAATATTCCATGAGATATAATGCATAATGCACTTACATGAGTCTCGTGAATGCCTGACATTGCTGTTAGACCTGAGTTATCGCCACCACAAACACAAAACCGAGCGATTTAACCAATCAAATCTCCAATTTTGACAAGATATTAAAAACTTCAAATCAAAGCTCATACACACTAATATCTAAAAACTCAGCTGTTTCGCAACATTTGTGTATCTGAAAGAGAAGTCGAGTTAAAATGGTTTCAATCTCTATTGGGGAATAGGAAGAATGAAATTAAAAGATTTTGAAAATAATGAATCAGTCACTTACTCTTGAAAACCAGAATTCAAATTGCAGATTTGCAGAAATCTGATCCAACTCTGGTTCCACTTTGAGTTGGTTACCTAAATTGGATTTCCGACCATACACAAGCATCCTTGCTCTTTCCCTCAAATAGTTTGTGAGTTTCAGATTGATCTCAATCAAAGCTTTCTAACAGCAAAACGAAAAAACTCTTCTTCAATCGATGGCTCTGGCAGAAGAAGACGAAGGGGACAGTGAACCTTCGATCGCGTCCAAAACCAAAGCTGCTGGATGCGATGAGCTAGGTTTCTGGCAACGGCGGAAGACGGATAGGTTTCCGGCAACGGTGGCGGAAGGCGACTAGGTTTCCGGCAACGGTGGCGGAAGGCGACTAGGTTTCAAACGAGTTTTTTTTGGAGAAGAGTGTTGTGTGCTGCGAAGAAGATGGGTTGTGAATGAGGGTAAAATTGTCAATTTACCATCATTAATGAAACATTTTGATCCAAATGTGCTTCCTGGTTCAGTTTGGTCAGAAAAAGTTGAATGTGTATCATTATAGAGATTTGCCCACAAAATAACTACTTAATATATATAATTAATTCACAGCGGATAACATTAGAAATCGTTTCTCGATACGCTCCTCAATTTTCCATTCTGACTTTTTTTTTGGGTAGACTGATTTCATTTAAAAAATATAAACTACTACTCTCTCTGTTTCACAAAAAGTGTCATTTTAGAGGTTTATTTTTGTTTCACAAAGAATGTCATTTTCAATTATCAATACAAAATTTAATGATTTTTTATGTTTTATAATTATTTATATTCTATAGTTTGTTTTATGATTGGTTGAATTATGGTTAGGTAGATAGTTAATGATGTTTTTGTTTTGGAAAACTAACAAATTAAATATTTTTTAATCTGTGTGCATACTCCTAAAATGACACTCTTTGTGAAACAGAGAGAGTAAAAAATAAAAAAATACGTATATTGGTTTGGAAGAAAAGTGTAAAAATATTTTTAATGGTTAGTCTCACCCAACCAGCACCTAATTAATACCATGATATCTAGAAAATATCTTAAATATATTGTTTTATTTTATGTTTGTTCACATTTATTATTTATACATTTATTGATTTATTTATGTGTTTGAATTTGAATCTAAACATATTGATTAATTTATGTTTTTTTTCATTTGTTATTTGTAATGAGACATTATTTTGATTATATATTTTTAGTAATATATCTTTTTATCAAGATTTCATTAATATGTTTTTGATGATTAAAAACTTATATATCATGTTTATTTTGTTATTTTCTGTTTAGCAGCATTCACATTTACTGTGGACTAAAAAAATATCTCACATATTTATCTATTTTCAACCACTATACGAAATGGTCAATTCGAACTAGTTGAAGTAATCCAATCCAAATCAAACTAAAATAACTGATCCACGAACCAAATCATATTTTAATATAGTTTAAATATATTCACTTTTATAACCAAAAAAAAATAAAAAAACCAAAATTAAAGTGAATTAACAAAAACAACATACTAAAACCCATATTTATTAGAAAGTTAAAGATATGTTTTAATAAAATCTGAATCCGAGCCCAGCCATCCATAATCAATTTGGTTTTGCTTTAGATATAACTCCAAATTGATTTCGAATTGAGAAGTATATTAATCATAAAAAACCACTCCATATAGTTATAACGCAACATTAAACTCCCAATAAGCCATTAAGTGAAAGTGTTATCGGGCAAATCCCTCCTCAGATTGAGAGAGTCAAGGTCCATGAAATGTGGGAGAATGGAAGAGGATGGAAATTCAACATATTTGGACCGTTTCTTGATGAGGATATGCGGTTGGAAATGGGGTCAGTTGTTCTTAATAGCATAACGGGTGTGAGTGACAGATTATCATGGAATGAAACTCGAGATGGTCAATTCACAGTAGGATCAGCTTATGCTCTGCTTACGCGGGATCTAGCGGCAGGACAAGACATGGAGAGTTTTTACAACTGTATATGGAAACTTAAGGCGCCTGAGAGGATCCGCACATTTCTTTGGCTAGTCAGTCAACAAGCTCTTATGACTAATCAAGAACGATTTCGAAGGCACATTGGGAATTCAGAAGTGTGCCAAATATGTAAGGGTGGTGTGGAATCAATAATGCATATTATTAGAGATTGTCCAGCTATGGAAGGAATATGGCAAGAGGATCTTACCACGAGCTAAGAGACAGGGCTTTTTTGACAAAACTTTGTTTGAATGGCTTTATGATAATATGTCTAGCTCCGAGGTTAACACAGTCAATGGTAGCTGGCCTCTAGTGTTTGCTACTGCGACATGGTGGGGCTGGAAACGGCGATGCGAGAATGTTTTTGGAGGAAATCGTCTTTGTCGTGACAGAGTTAAGATGATTCGACAGAAAGCAGAGGAAGTGAGTCGGATCAACCAAATGCAAGCGGAGGGGAGACAGTTGGTAACACAAGTTGTGCGAGATGTTAAATGGGAGCTTCCTTCACCTGGATGGTATAAAGTTAACACTGATGGTGCGTCGAGGGGCAATCCGGGCCTTGCGACGGCAGGAGGATTTCTACGAGACGGGATGGGAAGTGATGCAGCGGTTTTGCACTGAATATCAGCCATTGCTCTGCTCTGTTGGCTAAGTTGTGGAGGGTATACTATGGGCTGTGTATTGCTTGGGAAGAGAGGGTGCAGCGAGTGGAGCTGGACGTTGACTCGGAGATGGTTGTGGGTTTCTTAACGACAGGAATTGCAGACTCGCATCCTCTGTCTTTCCTGGTACGGTTGTGCCATGGCTTCATCACTAGGGACTGGTTAGTTCGTATTACTCATGTGTTTAGGGAAGGAAATTGTCTTGCTGATAGCTTGGCCAATTATGCTTTCTCGTTACCTTTAGGGATTCATGTTTTTGGGTCTGTTCCCATTGTTGTTGAGAGTGTGTTTCAAGATGACCTGTCCGGAATGAGTAGGACAAGGAACGTTTGTGTGTAGTATTCTTAATAAAAGCTACTGGGAATTTCATCCCCAGTTTTCCACCAAAAAAAAAAAAACATTAAACTCCCAAAAAATTCTGGTATCTTTTATAGCTTGTGCTTCTACCACATAAAAACCAGTCGAGCCCTCGATTACATCCAACCAATTGGAGATTAATAGAATTAGTGTCTTAAGATGCCATTGTAAAATGCAAACGCTAGCTTATGTCCCAAAAGAATTAGATAATTGGTCGTTGTCAAGACTAAATTTTGATTTCCCATTTAGCTAAATGTTGTGACATTAGAAGACAATAAGAAAGAGGTATCTGGCCTCTCATATATTCCAAATGGGATTTTATAAGGAGAAGTTTTTATACAATGTTATCTATCAATTTCCTCACCGGTTCGTCAACTTTTGTTCGTCGATTAAAAATTATAAACTACTAGAATATATGCGCTCTATAAGTTTTATATGGACATAGGGAAAATTCGAAACCACATTTTTGGCGGGAAAATCGGAACCGCGTGGCGGGAAAACTGGAAATCATGTTTTTGGCGGGAAAACTCGGAACCGCGTTTTTGGCGGGAAAACTCGGAAACACGTTTTTGGCGGAAAAACTGGAAATCACGTTTTTGACGGGAAAACTCGGAACCGCATTTTTCGCGGGAAAACCCGGAAACGCGTTTTTGGCGGGAAAACTGGAAATCACGTTTTTGGTGGAAAAACTCAGAAATACGTTTTTGGCGGGAAAATTCGGAACCACATTTTTGGCGGAAAAACTCAGAAATACATTTTTGGCGGGAAAACTCGGAAATACTTTTTTGGCAGGAAAACCCGGAACCGCGTTTTTTTCGGGAAAATTGGAAGTCACTTTTTTGCAGAAAAATTTGGAATCACGTTTTTGGCATGAAATTCAGAATATTATTTTTGGTAGGAAAATGAGGGATTTTGGTTTTGGAGATAAAATTATTATTATTTTAAATTTAATAAATAAATAAATGGTATTATTTTATTTTAATAAAAAAGTTAAAGGATTAATGGTTTTATCCAATTCATTTGATTCATTCATCCATTACAAACTAATCCATTTCAATCCAAACCATTTGATCCATCAACCCATTTGATCCATTAATCCATTTGGATCAAAAAATGTAACCCTAATGGTTTGATGGATTGGTTTGGATTGAGTTGATCCATTAGTTTTTATCCATTTTGACACCCCTACTCGGTAGGGAGTCTGTTTTTTTTAAAAAAGGTTATAGTATTTTAATTTATTTTCTCACCTAATCAGCTGCTCTGGTTACATGCAACATACAAAACTCGAGCGCTGGTATTGATTAGGTGTCTAGGACTCTAGGCCATAGAATTAACATTAAACCAATTTTTTTATAAAAATGTTTACTTTTATATGTGATTATTTAATTATGGTTATAAATATATTGGTCGGTATAGATTGCCCCTATTTCCGATTTTCAATTGATATTCGAGTATTTTTTATAAAAAAACTTTTATGTTTCTTAAACATCTCTCAGCTTAACCGCGCTAACATTCACTTAACCACCAGGTTTAGGTACTCTCAAGATGCTCATTATGGATATATTTTTTATTATACAGATTATAAGAGAATCCGCATTAATGCTCGAGTTTTATTTCAATTTGTCAGAACATATGATATTTAGGATTTTTTTTTAGTATCTATATTCTTTTTTTTCTATGTAAATTTTATACCTTTTCTGATGATTCTAATAATTTCTGAGAAAAATATGTGCTAATATGCGGATTATAGTTTTAGTTTATGTTATAAATAATATATTTTATATATTTGAAGTTCGTTATCAAGTTTCAGGATTTCTTTTCTGAATTTTTATTTGTTCCAATTTTATCATTCTTCTAATTTTTCTCATACACAATTTTATAAATATTTACTTGCTATAATAATAATTAAACTTTTTTACCATTTTAAATTTTCTTAATTTCCCACATATATTTCATTTATTGTATTTTTCATGGTTTTAAATTTTTCATATTTCTACGGAATTTGTTTTTTGTATATTTCGTTGTTTCTGTTTTTTTTTCTTCTATTTTTATCATATTTGTTTTCTCTTTTTGATAATTATCACTTCCATTATTTATTGGATGTATTTTATGTCGTATAATTAGTTTGTTCTTCATTTTTCTTAAAACTCTTTTGGCATATTATTATCATTTCTTTTTTTTTTTTTTTTTTTTGAAATGAATGTTAAATTTATTCCGAAAAAAAGTTCAGTTTTTCCTTTGCAGGATACAAGATAGTTTTTTAATGAAACTGTGAAGAAGGATTTAAGTAGTAGTAGTCAAATCTACAAAGCTAAACCAAGTAGAGAGTGCGTCATCATAATCTCGTTCTTTGCTTTTACGAAGGCTGATGAGGCGGTTTCGAACCGTTTTGTCGATCGTTCTGATAAGTGCGGTTGTTGCGTTAGGGGTGTCTCCATGTCGCCGTTTGTTTCTCTCATGCCATATAGTGTTAAGAGTCGTTTGGAAGACGTAGCGGAAGAGAAAAATAGTCGTGGTGTTCCTGTTCAGATCATGTAAGAGAGACTTGATAGTATCCCAGTTCTCTGTGTAATCCATGTTGAGAAGATTTGAGAGTAATTTTTTCCAAATTTCTGCGGTAAAGGGGCAGGAGAAGAAGAGATGATGCAGACTTTCCGTAGTGCAGTTACAGAAACTGCAGCCAGCTTGATTGTTGATATTCCATGTCTGCATTCGATCCCCAGTGGACAATCTGTTCTTCAAGGCTAACCAGGTGATAAATCTGAATTTAGGCGTGGAGTGCTTGAACCATACACCTGCATACCAATCCGTTTGGGGACTGTGACTTCGCAAGAGGTTCCATGTTGTCTTGGAGTTAAACCGTTTTGAGAAGCTATTATCATCTTTTTTCCAAAGGTTTTCATCTCTTTCATTGGGCTCGATATGCAGATTCTGAAGTGTTGCTGTGATGTCATTTAAGACTCGATTTCTGTGTACTCTCCGGCGAAGATTAACCTTTGCCCACGCAACTGAAGCCGACTCCGGGATTCCAAGATCAACAAAACCACGGGTTCCTGTAATTTCAAATATTCTTCCCATGGGAGACCAGTTATCGTACCAGAACGATGTTTGGGCACCAGATTTAATCTCTTTCCTATGGTAGGTCTTTGCTTGGTCTTTGAACTTCTGAATTTTCTTCCACATCCAGGAACCAGATCGTGAATTCGTTGTTGACCAAAAGGAGTTATGTTGTATATGTGTTGCCCTTATCCATTTCACCCATAAGGATTCACCTGAAAGAATGCGCCATATCAGCTTAAGACAAGCCACTTGATTTGCTTCCTTGATCGATTTTAATCCCAAACCTCCCTCTTTTTTTGTTTTACACACATCTGTCCAAGCCACTTTTGCTTTTCTTGTATTTAGATCAGGTCCCGACCATAAGAAAGCAGAACATAATCGTTCTATATCATCGATACAGCCTTGCGGAAGACGGTATGTTGATATCCAGAAATTGACAATGCTCGAGATTACCGCTTTGAGTAGCTGTAAGCGGCCAGCGAAAGAGAGGAGACGTGTTGTCCAAGAGGACATTTGCGATCTTATTCTTTCAACCAAAGGAGTGTAATCATCTTTAGTCATGCGCTTGGTAAGTAATGGAAGGCCAAGATAACGTACCGGAAATTTTCCAGTATCGAATGGAAAAGTCGATGTAATCTCTTCCTGTAACCTGTTGTTTATGCCTGCCAGGTAAAGGGTTGATTTCTCAATGCTTATTCTCAGTCCAGATCGAACGTCAAACTCCCCAAAAGTGCGTATTATACCCTCTATCGAATGTCTGCTCCCATCAACAAAAACCAGAAGATCATCAGCAAAACAGAGATGTGTAAGCTGAATCTCCTTACATTTTGGGTGGTAGCCGATTCGGTTGTCCACAGCCGCCTTGTCAATCATATGGGAGAGAACATTCATGCACATGACAAAGAGGTAAGGGGAGAGAGAGCATCCTTGTCTTAGACCCCTTTTACTTTGAAAATATCCTGCCAGCTCACCATTGATTTGAACTGAGAAAGATGGTGTTGTGATGCACAGTTCCACCCATCTAGTGAAAACAACCGGGAATTCCAAAGCATTGAAGATATTCAGTACAAAACTCCATTGGACCGTGTCGAAAGCTTTTGAAATGTCAATTTTCATTGTGCATCGTGACGAAATTCCCTCCTTCTGATAGTCCTGAACCACCTCTGTAGCTAGAAGAATGTTCTCCATAATCAAACGTTCCTTTACAAAAGCAGACTGATTGTGAGATATGAGTCTAGGTAGGAGACTCTTTAGTCGATTTGAAATGATCTTGGAGATAACTTTGTAATGGACATTACAGAGAGATATAGGTCTGTAGTCCTTCAGCTCTGTTACCTCTTGCTTTTTTGGAATCAGAGCTAGAATGGTTGAGTTTAAACCTTTGGGAAGGAATCCCAGCATAAAAAATGACTGAGTAGCAGCTATGAAATCTTTTCCCAAAACCGGCCAAGCAGATTTATAAAACTCAGTCGTGAAACCATCTGGTCCTGGTGACTTGTCATTTGGCATAGCAAACAACGTTTTCTGAATTTCCTCTCCTGTAACCTCACCGCAGAGTAGACCTTTTTCATTTTCTGAACATCGGAATTGCAGAAGATTTTGTAGGAGGTCAATTGACATCCCCTGGAACTCGTCTGGTTCGGATGTTAGAAATGTTTTGAAAAAACGCTCTGCCTCGTTTTTCAAATCTTCCTGTTCGTAAACCATGTCCCCCTCTGCAGTTCTGATCTCGCGGATAGTATTTTTTGCCTTCCTCGCCTTGATGCTATTGTGGAAGAATTTGTTGTTTTGATCTCCGACCTTCAGCCAATGAATTTTTGCCTTCTGCTTCAGAAATTGTTCCTCAAGATTTGATAGACGTTCCCAGCGAGAGAAAGCATCTCTCTCCTCCTCCATTGCAGAGTTAACAGGATTGTTGAGAGTATCAATTTGCTTCCTGCAGAGTAAATCAAACGCGTCTTTTGTTTTCTTAGATAAATCTGCCATTTGATCTTTAGCCAGAGCGCGGAGAGAAGGTTTGATAGCTTTGAGCTTCTTTGTAAATCTGAAGAGTGCTGAGGTAGATGGGTAGAGCGGACTTGTTGTGTTCCAATAGGTTCCCACCAAAGGCAGGAACTGGGGTTGCTGTGCCAAAGCATTGATGAACTTAAACGGTTTTCTCTTTGGTCGAGTGTCAGCAGAAAGCATAATCCGGCCGCGCAGATGATCAGAACAACCACCAGCCTCGAAGACACCATATGAAGTAGGATACTCATCGATCCATTTTTCATTAACTAGGACTCTGTCCAGTTTCTTGCAGATTCGCCTATTTGTCCAGGTGAAAAGTGGTCCATGAGATCCAAGATCCTGGAAAGAGCAGTACGTAGCTATCTCCTGGAAGTCCCTCATACCTGTAGTGATGGTAGGCGTGTCTGTATACGCAGAATGTTCTTCAACTTCTAGTATCTCATTAAAATCTCCACAGAGCATCCATGCCCTATTTCTGATCAGTGGTGCATCTTGGTGTGTACGAATATCACCCCATAATTCCCTTCGTTCCACCATGGTATTTGATGCATAAATGAAGCTGCAAATAAATTCATTTGTAGCATCATGTAGACAGACAGAGCAAGTTATCATCTGTCCACTTTTATAGATAGGGGTTAATCTCACCGTATCCTTCCAGAGAACCCAGATGCGCCCTAGACCATTGTGTTCGTAGTTTGTCATAACTGACCAACCCGGGAAGATAACCGAAACAATATAGTTGACATTTATTTCTTGAACTCTTGTTTCAACAAGGCATCCAAACTGAAATGAGCTTGTTCGAATCCAGTCGCGTATGATTGAATGTTTAGATGTTTTGTTTAGTCCACGGACATTCCAGAAGAAACTCGACATCAGAATTATTGAGAGAGATCTTTTTTGCTCATGCCCCCAAGATTCTTTTTCTTGAATAGCTGAGCAGCAGAACCCGGTTTTGGTTTCGATGCACGTGGGAGAGAAGGTCTAGTTCCCATGATATGTTTCTGTTGAGTCTGTTCTGTGCCGATCTTTGTGTTTCCCGTTCTGATTTCACCTTCCTCTTCTTCATCCTCCTCTGACTTTTCTGTCTCCTGAACTATATCTCGATCATCTTCCTCTGTGTCTGCTAATACAGAGAAGCGCGATGGAGAGATTATCTCTAGCGCCGGAATACCCTGATCCAGGTGCCTACCCCTTTTAGTTGGAGAGACTGAGTTCCATACCTCTTCGGTCAGTATGGGACTTGATGTTGATCTCGGTTCGATGTTTTCCTCTTCCGATGACATGTTGAGATTCAGAGTTAGAGTAGGAGGGATTTCCGGACCTAGATTTTCTTGTTGGTTGAAAGAAGGAGTCTCCTCACTATCCTCTCTAGTAACTGATGGAGCCGCTGTTTGTTGGGCGGTGGTTCTTGACTTGTGCGAGTAGCAGTGATCAACTGTGTGTCCCCATGTTTCGCACATTGAACAGCAAGCTGGGAGCCACGGGTAGGTAATCATTACTTCGACATCAACACCCCGCATGTTAAAAACATGTGATCTGGGCAGATCCTTTGTTAAGTTGACGTGCACGAAAACCTTCGCTTCATCAAACTTCTTGCAGAATTCTGTGTCTGGGTGCAGCCTCTTTGGATCACCTGCTTTGCTTGCAATGAAACTTAGACCTTTCCAAGAGAACATTGAGTGTGGTACCCCCTTGAGGATGACCCACATGGGCATGGCTTTCAGTTCTGGTTGTGTTTCTTCCATATGTGGAGACCATTGAGAAACCACCATGGGGATGTTCGCTAAGTTCCACATGCCTCTTCTCAGAACACGAGACCTGATCATATGATCTCTTATCCTGAATCGCACTGTTTTGGCATCAACCACAAACACATCTATTTTTTCTTTTTTATCACCCAAAGGCCATATCTTATTGACAATCATGTGGATTTTTGCAATATGAGGAGCCGTTGCCAGAAATCTGCCAATCAAAAATCCTTCCAGAGTGGTTGATCCTCCAGAACATCATCGGGAACAACAGAGGGACCAGACGAATTACCTGATGAGAGATCGTATTTGACTAAACTCCCGTTGTTTTTGACTGCGTTAACCCATGAGTTGATTTTGACCTGATGGTCTGAAGCAGAACCTTCCAAGATAGCTCTCTCCTCTCTTGCGTTCGAATCTTCACTGCCCGTAGATGGAATCCCAACGGCGGCGCCGTCGGAAGACATATCTTGGGAGGAGAAAACCCAGAAAAAAATACTGTTGCTCTTGATCGCCTTTTTGATCGCCTCTCCACTTTACTTTTCGAACATTGTCATTATTATCATTTTCTGTTTCATAATTTGTTATGTTTCACTTATATTAAATTGTCATTAAGCTAAATCAGTGTGAGTGACATATGGTTTAGAAAAATGTCATGTTGGTGGATTATAAACAATATTTTTCAAATGATATAGAAAGGATTGGTAATCAAATTTTTTACCGAAACTTGTTTTATACGTATCAGTGCTAAACTCAATTTAAGTTTGAGAACTGAAACAATACTATTAGAGAAATACCCTCAAATACCACACTTTCATATCTTTTTTTTCTCTCCAATAAATGTTATTTTTGTCATTTTCACCTTGGTGTGGTATTTTTGTCACAAAAATATGAAAATGTGGTATTTTTGAGATTTGCCCATACTATTATATATATGAAAAATCTACATTTACATTCTGATGTATAAGATAAGTTCTATCCCCCGAATTTCAGATTTTTTTTAAAAAAAAGAATAATTAATGAACCTAGAAATAGAAATTGAGAAAGCAAAATTTATAAATGAATGCATCTAAATATATATTTTTCGATCAAAATTGAGAAACTCCCCCACATTTAATTTTTTTTTAAAAAACATATTCCACATGGCTAATGTGGAGGACATGTCATTTCTTTTGTACATCGATCGCATGACTATACTTCGGAAATTCTTTTTTTTTTAATGAGAGACTCTAAGCACAATTATATTCGACCATATGTTTTGTTTATGTCCGGTCCGGTCTGATAGCCAATTGTTTTCTTTATCACTTGGTTTTTACCAAAGCACAATTATATTCGACCATATGTTTTGTTTATGTCCGGTCCGCTCTGATAGTCATTTGTTTTCTTTATCACTTGGTTTTACTGAGCAACTAATACCGAGTGAGTTTCTAGTTTTAGGTTCTATTGACTATTGGGTTATAGGACTGCATATGTACATCAGTTATATTAACGTTTGGTATTGAACCTAATTAGTGTAGAGATATAAGATGTATATGTGTAATGTACTTATAGAAAGGGTTAATTAGTCCTTATCTCTCTCGACCTTAACCTAATGGTCTCTGTATATATATCTTGTAATCACCCTATCAATAGAATTAAGCATTCCTTTACATGGTATCAGAGCAACTGATCCCCAACAAAACCTAATTTTTTTTTTTTTTTCTGCCGTCATCTTTCTTCTTCTCACAAGCCATGGCTTCTACCCCAACCAACAACACTCACACCTCAATCGATATTGGTGATAAAACCAAGATCCTCCATGTTAACATGGCCAACGTCACTAAACTCACGAGCTCCAACTTCCTCATGTGGAGTCGACAGATCCGATCTCTCCTCACGGGCTATGATCTCGGCGCTCATCTCGAAACCACCACGGTTCCACCGGAACCAACAATCATGGTGGACAATCAAGCAACTCCAAATCCTGACTACGCTCACTGGACCCGTCAAGATGCACTATTATACAGTGCGATGTTGGGTACCATTACCGTCTCCATTCAGCCTCTTCTCTCCAAGGCTGAAACAACAGCTCAGATCTGGACTGAGCTCAACAACCTCTATGCAAAACCAAGTCGAGGACACATCAAGCAAATCCGACAACAAATCAAATGCTGGAAGAAAGGATCCCGCTCTATTAACGACTACATCCAAGGCTTCACGACCAAGTTCGATCAACTCTCTCTTCTCGGTGATGCCCTCAAACACGAAGATCAAGTCGAATACATCTTGGAAGGCTTACCCGAGGAGTACAAAACCGTCGTGGATCAATTGGAAGGTCGTGATGTTGCACCTACAATCGGTGAAATTCATGAAAAACTGTTGAATCAAGAGGTCAAACTGCAAACGTCCTCTGTTTCTACACTGGATGCCTTACCGGTCACGGCAAATGCGGCGCAGATCAAGTCTTACAACCCGAACTACAAAGGGAAAAACTTCAACCCCAAGTATCAATCTCGTCCGCCTCTCCTTCCCACGCCATCTTCTGACCAAGCATGGCGAGCCACTCCAAACTTCTCCACTGCTTCTACCAACGCTCCTCGTGGCTATCAAGGCCGATGTCAGTTATGTGGCATACATGGTCATAGTGCACGCACGTGTGCACATATGTCTCAGGCGGTGTCTCAATACCGTCCATCTGTGCTGCCTTGGCAACCGCGTGCTCACTTTGCGGCTGCTCCATCTGCTTCCTCACCCTGGTTGCTAGATTCTGGTGCTACCCATCATCTCACCACCGACTTGAACAATCTCTCTATGCACAACATGTACCAAGGAGGAGAAGAAGTCACGATCGCTGATGGTTCCTCCATGCCGATCACGCATACTGGTTCAACATCCCTACCCACTCCTAATCGATCTCTATCCCTACCTCATGTGTTTTATGTGCCTAATCTTCATAAAAATCTTCTGTCTGTCTATCGCTTATGTGTGGCTAATAATGTCTCGGTTAATTTCTTCCCTACTCATTTTCAGGTGATGGATCTCAAGACGGGGGTCCAGTTGATCTCAGGAAATGTTAAAAACGAGCTCTACGAGTGGCCTGCCTCCAAACCGTCTCCTACTGCTCTCTTGGCCTCTCCAACAAAAACCTCAATCTCCTCTTGGCATTCCCGTTTAGGACACCCCTCCCCACCAATTCTTAATACTATTGTTTCTTCGTTTTCGCTGCCCTGTCTTTCTTCAAATAAAACTCTATCTCCTTGTACTCATTGTCTCATCAATAAAAGTCATAAACAACCTTTCTTCACAAACACTATTACTTCCCATCGTCCATTGCAACTAATTTACTCTGATCTCTGGACTTCACCTGTTCTCTCACATGATAGTTACAAATATTATGTGATTTTTGTTGATCATTACACCCGTTACACATGGTTCTATCCTCTCAAGCAAAAGTCCTCTGTCAAAGATACCTTCATTGCATATAAAGCCTTAGTAGAAAACCGCTTTCAAACCAAAATCGAAACCCTATACACAGATAACGGGGGCGAGTATATTGCTCTCAGATCTTTTCTCGCCACTCATGGAATAACTCATCACACCTCTCCACCACATACACCGGAACACAATGGTGTATCCGAAAGAAAACATCGACACATTGTCGAAACGGGGTTAACTTTGTTACATCAAGCATCTATGCCTAAGACAATGTGGCCGTATGCCCTCCAGACAGCGGTTTATCTCATCAACCGTCTTGTCACACCTCTTCTCAACAACACTTCTCCATATGAGAAGCTGTTTCAGCAGCAACCGAATTATCTAAAATTAAAGATCTTCGGCTGTCTCTGCTTTCCATGGCTTCGTCCATACACAACCAACAAGCTTCAAGATCGATCCCTCTCTTGTGTCTTCCTCGGATACTCCTTAACACAAAGTGCCTACCTCTGTTATCATCGTGCCACAGATCGGCTTTACATCTCTCGACATGTTGAATTTGTCGAGACGGTCTATCCATATTCTCAACCACTCTCCTCATCCCCACCACACATACCCACCGCTGAGAACACCAACCCAGTGGCCTCCACTCCACCACAAATCCTCTACCAGGCTCCGTCACTCGTAGCGCCTCCGTTGGTTACATCTCCGGACCCTCCGTCAACAGATTCATCATCAGGTTCGGTCTCTGTTTCTTTATCTCCTTCGTCTTCATCTACTTCTTCTAATTCTTCGTCTATGTCTCCATCTCCACCTCTCTCCCAAGCCCATACGAACACCACCACCTCTCCAAACAACACTCCAACCGAAACACAAACAACATCGAACCAAGAAACCTCGACCCCTTCCTCCCGCCAAAACACACCAGAACCATCATCACCATCTCCCGCTCCACCAACACCAACTCCACCTCCGCCTTCACCATCTCCAGCTCCACCAACACCAACTTCACCTCCACCATCACCATCTCCACCTCCACCTCCACCTCCCCCGCCACGTCGTATCGTAACACGTAGCCAAAACAATATTGTAAAACCATCCAAAAAATACAACTTCTCTGCTATCACCATGATTAACCCACCACCTAATCCAACTCCCACTACCATTGGCCAGGCCATGCGTGATCCGAACTGGAGGAACGCGTGCAGCGAGGAGCTAAATGCTCAGATAAGTCATCACACTTATGATCTCGTACCTCCACCGACCCATCAGCAGATTATAGCGACGAAGTGGATTTTTACACTCAAATACAATCCAGATGGCTCGCTAAATAGGCACAAAGCTCGCCTAGTTGCGCGAGGGTTCAATCAAGAATATGGGGTTGATTATGCTGACACATTTAGCCCTGTGGTCAAATCTATAACTATTCGGCTTGTGTTGCAGGTTGCTGTCTCGAGATCGTGGCAGATCAAGCAACTCGATGTCAATAATGCTTTTCTTCAAGGCACTCTTGACGAGGAAGTATACGTAACTCAACCACCTGGATACGTTGATCCAGAAAAACCGGATCATGTGTGGCGTCTACGTAAAGCGCTTTACGGTTTAAAACAAGCACCCCGTGCTTGGTATACTGAACTGAAGGGAGCCTTACTCAGCTACGGCTTTCAAAATTCTGCTGCAGATACCTCTGTGTTTGTCTACATCCAAGCTCCGCATCTTCTTTATGTGCTTGTGTATGTAGACGACATTATTGTCACAGGAAACGATCCAAACATCATCTCGGCGTTCCTACAGACGTTAGCGAATCGCTTCTCTCTGAAAGACCCGACCGATCTTACCTACTTTCTTGGGATAGAAGTTACTAAGACGACTCAGGGATTGCACCTTATGCAGCGTAAGTATGTGCTTGATCTTCTAACACGTACGAACATGCGTACGGCAAAGTCCGTCTCCACTCCAATGGCATCATCGCCGAAACTATCTCTTACTGATGGCCATCCTCTGAGTGATGCCTCCGAATATCGACGTGTGGTCGGAAGCCTGCAATATCTATTGTTAACACGACCGGATCTTGCTTACGCTGTCAATCGCCTTTCACAGTTCATGCACAGGCCAACAGATGTTCATTGGCAGGCAGTTAAGCGTGTCTTGCGTTACTTGGCTGGGAACATGTCTGCGGGTATTATGTTGCGTAATGACTCTCCTATGACTTTGCATGCCTTCTCTGATGCAGATTGGGCAGGTGATGCTGATGATTACTTGTCCACTAATGCATACATCTTGTATTTGGGCAAAACACCTATCGCCTGGTCTTCACGGAAACAAAAGGGAGTAGCTCGTTCATCAACGGAAGCTGAATATCGTGCGGTTGCAAACACGGCATCTGAAGTTCGGTGGGTCTGCTCGTTGCTTACGGAACTTGGCATTGCACTACCTAATGTCCCAGTTATATACTGTGACAATGTGGGAGCAATTCATTTATCTGCAAACCCGGTTTTTCATTCTCGGATGAAACACTTAGCGCTGGATTATCATTTCATTCGTGAGCTCGTTCAGTCTGGAGCGCTAAGAGTTTCTCATGTCTCCACAAAGGACCAATTGGCTGATGCACTTACCAAGCCGCTCCACAAATCTCGCTTTCTGGAACTGTTTACCAAGATTGGAGTTAGACGAGTATCTCCATCTTGCGGGGGCGTGTAGAGATATAAGATGTATATGTGTAATGTACTTATAGAAAGGGTTAATTAGTCCTTATCTCTCTCGACCTTAACCTAATGGTCTCTGTATATATATCTTGTAATCACCCTATCAATAGAATTAAGCATTCCTTTACAATTAGATTAGGTCTTTTCCAAAATCTATCAGGTTCGAAAAACTTTCTTCCAACGTGTTGATATGGAAAATTTGAAATGATTTTACAGTTTATATTAAGATTAATTGGCCAGAGTTGCCTCGATTAAATAAGACTAGTAGAGCTGCTAACCCCGCGCATGCGCGGGGTAGTATTCCGTTGGTTATATATTTATTTCTTTCGTATTATATATAGTTTCAATAAAATTACGCAATGCAGAACATTTTAATATTTATTTGTCTGTTTATGTATATTTTAAGAATACATTATTTATCTCAGACAAACCGGCTAATTAATTCTTGATATTCTTTTTACCTTCTTTTGCGTTTTCACATCCATTGGTTACGCGTCATTTTTTCGTGTTGATATCTTATTATCTTATTTGTAATCTGTAGGTGATAGTTCCTTATCTAGTATTCGAACACCTCTCAGAACCTAGATGATGTCTAACCATAATGGCTTCTCTTTTCTTCATTTTTGCATGGGGTATATGTTTGTCTTTTTTTGTTTTTTTGTTGAATATATAATCTAATTTATATAGTTAGGTAATAATTATTGTTATTTTATGTGTTTATTTGTATCAATATACTAATATTAATTTTCTTTGATTTTATTTATCTAATGATAATTTTTTTCATTTTTTTAACTATTTCACGTTTTTGTGTCAATATAAGATTAACTGCGGATGATTGCAAGATATAGTTTTTCACTTTTTCATCGCTAGAAATATATTTCATAAAAAATTTTATTGCAAATTTTACTCATACAAACTATATTTTACATTCAAATATTGAAACTGTTTATGTGATTATAGACATTCTCATGAATTCTCTTTTTATATAAAAAAAACTCATGAATTGTCTCTTGATGGAAAATACTTCTCCATTGAAAACCTATGGATATTATAATTATTATTGTATGACATTTTAATCAGTTTAAAATGGATCAATTCTATCTTTTTATTCGGATTAAATATCATTATTAAATATTACACACTTATTGTATTTTATATACAAAAAATTGATAAATCTAAAATTAAAGTAAACCTTGATTTGTAATCGAATAGTTTTTTATTAGTGTTATCGGAATGTATTATTGCTCGAATTCTTTATTCATTTCTCATCAATTTGTTTAACAAATGTATTTTTTTGTTAGTGTTTATCCTGGTTTGGGAATTCGCTAGGCGTTAGTCGGGCGGTGGGTCTAGGCCTAGCGATCTATCAAATCTGTTTTGTTAAATATTCCTTGGTGGGAGCCATAATATTGTTTAGATATTTGTTTCGGTAAATATTGTCAATAAAACAACATGGTCCAGTGGTTATAGGTGTATGTTTAATACTTTCTTTACCCAAGTTCGAGTCCACCAGATACCATTTTCTCATTTCATTTTTTTCTTAGACTCAAAATAAAGACGTCATGTGGCATTAGGTGGTGCAAAGTGAGGAAATTCACTTTCTAATTATATATAGAGATACGAAAGTAGCGTCGAAATTAAATAAGAAATACATAACAGCTAATCCTAATTTTCAGTAAGCAGCCCTAAGACATGTCCGTGTGTTAATAATACGTGTCATAAATTACCTTTACAAACAAATATTTAAACTCACTAGCTCAATATAGATCATCAAATTTGTCCCACATCGGGAAGTTGGCAATAAGGTTTTGTTCTTACGGCTTATAAATCTAAATTTCGTACTCAAATTTTAAATTTCCGGTTGAACCTAATATTAGTTGTACTTTTTACCAATCAGAAAACGGTCAACTTTACAAATAGCAGTAGTAAATTAAATGATATTTCGTGGAAATTTTAGCCTTATATTTTATATTTGAGAAGCTTCCATACGCTAACTTGCAATTGACCCTAACAAAATATTATTGCTATAATTTATTGTTGCTTGGCTTTTAGGATATAAAGTTTATATAACTGCTTGAAAAAGCTATAGATTCATTCCATTTCCAACCGTGGCAAAACTGAAACGTTTTTCAATACATGTACAAAACAGATAAACCTTTTTGCCTTTTGATATTCCCAATCAATATATGGACATTGACAACAACAATAACCACGAGGTCCACGACAAAGCTAATCACTGCGTTTATATCAGTTTTGATAACAACGATCCATCAATCTCCTCCTTCATCAACTACCTCAAAGCTACCATCAACCGCCATGGGATCTATGAGCTCGACGATCACAGCGATCGGTTCGCGGAGCGAATTAGGCTTCTTGTGGTGGTTTTCTCCAAAAACTACACTTTCTACGCACCTGAAAAACTTGTGAATCATCTCAAAAAGAAAGACCTTGTGCTCGTTCCAGTGCTTCATGCAGTCAAGAGATCATCGGCGAAGCAGCAGACTCTGAAGCTCGATCAGGTGACTATGTGGCAGCGGGGCTTACTAGACTCAACAGTATTACCAGCTCACGTGTATAATGAAGAACGAAGGTATCTGTCTATAGGAACTACAAATTAGCTTATGTTTTTTTCCTTCTTAACTAATCTTCTATATATTCAAAGCATGAAGTCATAGTTTGGCATATGAATCATATTCTTACGCCCGAATATCCGCAAATTTTAGCATGCAGCTAAAACAACATCATTTTGACACTTTGAGCTAACCGATGCACAAAACATCATATTTAGAGTATATGCACATAACATAACATCAGAAGCGATGCACATAACATCATATCAGAAGCGATGCATATAACATCAAATTTTAAAATCTTTTTTCTTTTAGGATGTCATTTTTGGTCAAGTTAATCAGATAATTAATATTTCAAAAAATTGTGAACAAATATTAAATTTGGAAAGTAAATTTTTTTCTTTTTGGTGAATATTAAAAAAATTATTTTTTATCGAATTGATTTATTTGAAACGATAAATTTGTTATAGATATATAAATTAATTAGAGTATATGTTGGGGGTTTATTTAAGCAATTAGCATGACCCATGCACGTGTGCTTAAAATTTTCAAGACGCCATCTATTATATTAAATTATAATATCTAAATTTGTTTAGTTTTATATTTGAAAAATAAAAATTTTATTATAAACTCATCCAGCATTTAGCGTGGGTTTAATTTTTACTTAAACCATGCATGTTCATTATCACACCCTAACTAAGGGTCTTAATCTCACCCTTGGCCCCGAATCTACCTTTGTTAATATTTTATAGCGTAAAACATCTATCCCACCGGATATCGAACTAGAAGTACAATAAAACTAATTCCTACGCTTAAACCACTAGCCCACATCATCCAGTGGTAAAAGACAAAAAAAAGGATTTTCTACGGTGAAATTATCTATGTTAATTTACTGCTACATTTGTAAATACCAGATTTTGGTTGGGTAGTAAATTTAACATTCAAAATATAAAGTCACATATTTTAATAATTAAAAACGTCAATTTATTAATCTTCGGTAGAATAATCAGATGATCAAACTCAAGACTTAGACTGGACCAGGGTTCCTTTAAGAAAAAGGCACTGACATGCATGTTGAAGTATCTTAAATAGATATTCAAAAAAATATTCAGTACATCTAAAAGACTCATACGTCTTTACTTTTTACATAGTTAACGAAGCTAATTAAGCGGAATCATTTATATGGATAATTCCTTTTCGCAGTGAATACGAATTCATGGAAGAAATTGCCAGGGATGTGTGTGAGAAGCTCTATCCAACGGAAGAGATTGGGATCCACAGGCGGCAAGAAGAGATAGAAAACTTGCTATGCGAGCAACCGTGGTGCGTCCGCACTCTAGGCATATCTGGTAAGCCTGACCATAATGGCAAGACGACTCTGGCTATATCCGTCTTTCGCCATATGTCTGGTGGTTATGATGCTTCTCGCTTCATCAAAGATTTTCATACAAAATATAATGAGAATATACTTGAGCCGTTGGATCCTGAATACTTTAGTGAGACTCCAATGGAGAAGTTTGACCTAAACAGTGTTGATTCAGAGCCAAGCAACCGCAAGAAAAGGGTTCTTATTGCTCTGGACGATGTGCGAAATGCTGGAGACGCAAAGTCATTTCTTGGTGAGTTTAACAAGTTTGGTCCAGGAAGCTTGATCATCATAACCTCCACAGATAAACAAGTTCTTGACGAGTGCCAATTGAGTGAGATTTACGAGCTTAAAGGTCTCACTGAAGAAGAAGATCTGAAGCTATTCAGAAGGTGTGCCTTTGGAAACAATGTTGCAAATGAAAATATTCTGAACCTTCCAATGAAAGAGATTGAATGTTATGATGGGAGCCCGCGTGCTACTCGCTCACACGCGAAAGAGTTTAAGAGCAAGACAAAGCTAGAAATGGGATCGGCATTGCCTGATGCTTGTGAAGTACTCAGTGCTGGCCTTGACGTATCTTGTGACACTGCAGAAAACAAATATATGGGATTAATCCCATATGAAGAATACGACGAGGCGCACGAAAATAAGGAGTTCACATCGGATCACAATGCTATCTTGGTATGTCAAACTCTGAAACATCTATATTATTCATTTTTAACACAGTTTCAAATTTATATGAATTTTGCTAATTTTAAAATTTTAATCTCTAAGAAGAGTTAGTTGGATTATGCATTTAAAAACATTTTCATAATAAAATCAATACCGATTTATTTAATAAAGTGAAAGATACTATGGATTTCTAAATAAAAATGTTTCTTTGTATTACTGATAGAGAAAAGATAAGTTAATTGACAAAAAAAAAGTTATATCTTCAAATTACATTTTAATTCATCACCAATAACATCAAATTGAATAACATATAGTTTCAACGTGTATTTGATTATGACTGATTAACCAACACATGACTTTACCTATTTTTTAAATCATTAATAGAATACCTCAATGATTACATCCAAAATAACACAGATTGTCATGTCAATCCAATAATGTATCTTTAGATTTTTAGGATTTGGTAGCATGTCTTGATCATCTCTTATCTTTTGTCTTTTGTGTCTTATTCAGGCCACTAGAGGTACAGAAACCATAACTTTGACCCCATTAGACTTGTGCTCCGAACCCGAAATTCGATCTCATCCTAAGAAGAACTTGAGATCCGGCCTTTACAGCCGCTTCTCCAAGTCGCTACCTAGTAATCTAGAGTTTACGGATTGGATTATAATTCTGTGATCAGACCCTTGTCTGAACACTTGCGTGGAAAGCACCATGTTCTACTACAAGGATTTGCTAGTCAGCTTCAGAAATTTAGTCAGAGATTTTCGAACTCACGTGACCACGATCTGCTAGAGAAAATCTCCAACGTCTCCTTATTCTATCTGGTGGTTGCGATAGGATCAAACGTTTCTAGATGTTGTACAGAAAAAGAGATAATTAAGTCTTGAGGACTTTATGGGAGAAGAGAAAAAAAGATCTGGAAGTACTGAGTTATTGAAGACGAAACTTGAACGAGATCAAGCTTATTATATATAATTAAAACTCGTTGGATAAGACTGAAAGAAAAAAAGACCATGTTCATATGCTGCATATATTTGTAAAAAAAGTATGGATTGCTACATTTCAATAAGTCGTATAAGTTGTAAAAATTATATTATGCTTGATATCTGTATCTTTTTATTAAACGGAACATTTTTCGAAATAAAATAAAATTTGATTTATTTTGGAAGCGTTTTCAAAAACTTGAAACCCACACAAACTCGAAATGAACTGAACGTAAAATCGAATGCCTAAAGTTGCAAAATTCGATAGTTCAATATATGAAGGAAACTGGAATGAATCCTACATACAAACTGGAATGGATACCGAAACGTCCAAGGCCCTGCGTCGGACTCTGATTCTGGAGCCAAAAAGCGGATCTCCATTGCTGATGCTGTTTCTAGAAGAAGGCGGTTATCGTCTGTACAGCCCAGAGGAAGATAGGGTTTACGAGACGAAGGGTGAGTTTTCAGGGTATCGGTTCCTAGCAAACTCGGGTAAGTGGTTCCTGGTTGTAGATTCTGAATCGAGACTTTGTATTATGGATGTGTTTAGCGAGGAGAGGAAGGATCTTCCTGCTCTAGAGTCATTCAGAGGTGATCATTTCGAGGTTGAGCTACTAGAACTAGAAGGAACGAAAAGATTCAACCATGGATTAATTGAAAATAAAAGTTTTACCGCTAAGCGTTTCCATACCGCTGAGGATTTGAAAGGTCTTTTGTGGGTAGACGAGAAGAATGGAGACTACGTTGTTGTGTGGCAATTCTCAAATTAATATCTAGGTTATTGCAAGAAAGGGGATGCTCATTACCGCGAGATTACAACACGAGATTACAAGAAAGGTGGTGTTCGCAGGGAGTTAGAAGCTATTAGGTTAGAAGGCCTACAAGATATGGTACTCACAGGTTACGTTCTTTACATCCTATCTAAACGTGACTTCATACGACACCTTGATTTGTCTGGAAAAGATGGTTTCAAGGATGTGCATGTCCCCCAGCCATACGTCTCCAATGTGGCGGCCAGCGGGAGATTTGTTTCGTAGGGATGAGGAAACAAGGAAGGTATTATCTGAGGATAAGATTGCTGTTACACCTTCATCTTCACAAAAGGTTTTGATTGTCCATACCAGAGTTTACGAGTCAAAGGCAACGCTTAAAAAGCATAGAAGTTTCCAACTCTACGAGAAGGATTCTACAAATGTTGACTCGAGGCTTCTTGAGGTAAAGTGTCTTCCTGATGAGGCCCTCTTTGTGGATTTGGGTATCACCGTGCTTGCTGACCAGACCCTTGGTATTGAGCTAAATTCCATCTATTTCAGCCGTGGTCGCCGTTTCTCTAGCAAGGAACTTTCATACCTCGACATCTGTGTCTACAATCTTCCTAAGAAGACCACCAAACACTTCCCAACTCTCTCCAACTTAAAACTCAAGGATGCTCAATGGTTTCTCCCCTACTGATTTGCATTTATCTTGCTGCTGTTGAGACATTCTCTTGCGTTCTTGTTGTGTGTTCAAACTTTGCAACGAAGACTTTGTTTCTTTCTGCTGCATTCTGCTGCAGACTAGTGAAGGATACTATGAATTTCTAAATATGAGAGATTCACCAAAAAACATATGTTTCTTTGTATTACTGATAGAGAAAAGATAAGTTAACTGACCAAATAAAAAAGGGGAAAAAAAAAGTTATATCTTCAAATTACATTTTAATTCATCACCAATAACATCAATTTTAATAACATCAAATTGAATAACATATATATAGTTTCAACTTGTATTTGAATATGACTGATTAAACAACACATGACTTTACCTAGAGTTTTTAAATCATTAATAGAATACTCAATGATTACATCCAAAATAACACAAATTGACATGTCAATCCAATATAATGTATCTTTAGATTTTTAGGATTTGGTAGCATGTCTTGATCATCTCTTATCTTTTGTCTTTTTTTTTTTTCAGGCCACTAGAGATACAGAAACCACAACTCTGACCCCATTAGACTTGTGCTCAGAACACGAATTTCGATCTTATTCTTAGAAGAACGTAAGATCCGGCCTTTACAGCCGCTTCTCCAAGTCTCTGCCTAGTAATCTAGGGTTTACGGATTGGTCCGATTGGATTATAATTCTGTGATCAGACCGTTGTCCGAACACTTGCGTCGAAAGCACCATGTTCTACTACGTACAAGGATTTGCTAGTCAGCTTCACAAATTTAGGGGAAAACGGCCAATTAGTACCTGAATTTTTGGTAAATGTGCGAATTAGTACCTGAACAATTTTGGTGTGCTAATCAGTACCCAAACTATCACATATCGGATTTTACATACCTGAACTATGTGTAAAAGTGCCAATTAGTACCTGAACAATTTTGTTGTGCTAATTAGTACCCAAACTCTCACATATCGGATTTTAAATACCTGAACTATGTGTAGTTGGCCAAAACATGCATTGACCCGAATTTCATTAGTCGACATTGTAATAATTCATAAAAAATAAAAAAAAAATCAAAATAAATTCATAAAAACACATAAACAATTCGAAAAAATTCATAAAAATTCATAAAATACATAAAAGTTCATAATAATTCATAAAAATCAAAAAAAAAAATCAAAATAAATTCATAAAAAATCAACAAATTCAAAAATATAAAAATTCAAAAAAATTCAGAAAAATTCAAACAAATTCAGAAAATTCAAAAAAACTCAGAAAAATTCAGAAAATTCAAAAAACTCAGAAAATTCTAAAAAATAAAAAAATATCCAAAAATTGACAATAATCAAAAATTCAAACATATAGTATATTTGTATGATATCGTGTGTTTGTTTTTGTATCATAGTTTAGCATCACCCCATTCTTTCTCAAAAAACATATAGTCTGTTTGTATGATATTGTATGCTTGTTTGGTACCATAGAATAAATATAGTATGCTTTTTTTTTGTATGATATAGTATATAGTATGTTAAAATTAACACTTGAAAATATTGTTTTCTTTAGAAAAAAAGCATAATATATACTATATAAAATTAAGAATATAATTTTAAACATACTATATACTATATACTATATCATACAAAAAAGCATACTATATACTATATAAAATTATATTCTTAATTTTATATAGTACATATTATGCTTTTTTTTTTCTAAAGAAAACAATATTTTCAAGTGTTAATTTTAACATACTATATACTATATACTATATACTATATCATACAAAAACAAGCATACTATATTTATTCTATGGTACCAAAAAAGCATACAATATCATACAAACAGACTATATGTTTTTTTGAGAAAGAATGGGGTGATGCTAAACTATGATACAAAAACAAACACACGATATCATACAAATATACTATATGTTTGAACATACTATATGTTTGAATTTTTGATTATTGTCAATTTTTGGATATTTTTTTATTTTTTAGAATTTTCTGAGTTTTTTGAATTTTCTGAATTTTTCTGAGTTTTTTGAATTTTCTGAATTTTTCTGAGTTTTTTTTTGAATTTTCTGAATTTGTTAGAATTTTTCTGATTTTTTTTGAATTTTTATTTTTTTTTGAATTTGTTGATTTTTTATGAATTTATTTTGATTTTTTTTTTGATTTTTATGAATTATTATGAACTTTTATGTATTTTCTGAATTTTTTTCGAATTGTTTATGTGTTTTTTATGAATTTATTTTCATTTTGATTTTTATTTTTTATGAATTATTACAATGTTGACTAATGAAATTCGGGTCAATGCATGTTTTGGCCAACTACACATAGTTCAAGTATTTAAAATCCGATATGTGAGAGTTTGGGTACTAATTAGCATAACAAAATTGTTCAGGTACTAATTGGCACTTTTACACATAGTTCAGGTATGTAAAATCCGATACGTGATAGTTTGGGTACTTATTAGCACACCAAAATTGTTTAGGTACTAATTTGCACCTTTACCAAGAGTTCACGTACTAATTCGCCGTTTTCCCGAAATTTTGTCAGAGAGTTTTAAACTCAGGCGACCACGATCTGATAGAGAAAAATCTCCAACGTCTCCTTAAGTATTCTCTCCGGTGGTTGAGATAGGAGCAAACGTTTTCTAGATGTTGAATGGAAAAATAGAGAAGTGAATCTTGAGGACTACTTTATGGCAGAAGAGAAAAAAATAAAGATCTGGAACTACTGAGTTATTGATTACTAACCTTGAACGTGATCAAGCTTATTATATCGAAATCATAGCTCAAGTTGGATAAAACTAGAAAAAGAGGAAGAACATGTTCATATGCTGTATATAATCCAATTTCTAGAAATCTCTGTAAAAAAAAAGTCTGGATTGCTGTATATCAATAAGTTGTATAACATGTAAGAATTATTTATGCTTTTTTTTTTTGTCGACAGAATTATTTATGCTTAATATCTAGATTTTTACTAATTGGAACATTTCCGAAATAAAATAAAATTTGATTTATTTTGGACTCGTTTTCCAAAACTTGAAACCCACGCAAACTCGAAATGAACTGAACATAAAATCGAATGCCTAAAGTTGCAAAATTCGATCGTTCACACTTCACACAACACGTTATTCAATAATCAATATTGAAGGAAACTAGAATGAATCCTACAAACAGATTTGAAATCGAATTACCACACCCCAACATAACTAGAATGTTAAAAGTAATGATTTCATAAAAATAATCATCGGAAGCAAAAGATATTAGCAGAGAACAAGACTCTGTCTCTGTGAGTGAGCATAGCCTCTTGCTTTAGCTACATTGCTTCAGCTCTCGCATTATTGTTCAGACACTCTATTTGGACGTACCTCTTCGGCTCCTCGTACCCACATCGATCTGGTTAGCAATAGTGGAACCGAAATGGTTTGTGGATTCGATATCCAAACTTCTTGAAACAGAGCTCCCAATGAAAATGCTACCCTTTTACTTATTCGATTTGCACTGTGGTTAGCCTCGTGACCTAATTTATAACCCTCTTTTTTTTCTTAATACCAAAAGAGTTACCCGCCATATAAATTTGGCGTATTATGGCGCTTTTCTAAATAAATTTAGGTAACTACTCAACTTTTTATAGTCCGATTTGGTTGGAGTTGCACTAGGGTAATCATCATCATCTTGTGTATACGAGCTTCTTTCCTCCATCCTTGAAGTTGCCTCCCAAGATGTGTTCTCAAATTCTTCAGGCTCATCCACCAAAGAGAAGCCACACTTCAATACCATGCATTCTGCAACCGCACTTGTACCATTTGTCACTTCAAATCGAAGGGAAACTCCATTAGCTGCTGAATACTCTTGATCTTTCTTGATAGTCAACCAAGTGGTGTAGCCAATGAAGACATGGTCCGACGCAACGGTATGTGGCTCATCGTCTGATCCGGACCAACCACCAAAAATGAAACTTTCCGTGCTCAACGAGACGTTAGTGAACTCACAGGTGCACTTCACTTGGAGACTGTTGTTTTGGTGTTTGTACTCCTTAAACGAGACTACAACAGATAGAGCTATCCTGATAGATTTACCTGTATTACAATCTTGAGGAAGCTCCAGCTTCAAGACTGGTCCCAATGCTTGGTGCTTGAACCATGCAGGTAATTCACATCCAGGAAAGCAAGTAGTAATCAAGGATTTGAATACAAGATCCTGCGAAATTAAAATATTGCCGAATGAAAATCATACGTGGATGTTTGAGGATAGATAATAGAAAACTTGAGAAAAGACAGATTAATACCTGACTAAATTGATCATCTGACATGATCTCACTTTTCTTCTGAACATAAGATATAATAGCATTTTTTGAGACTTGTTCCAGTTTGTGACAGTTAGTGAAAATGAAGGTTGAATGAATATGCTCTGTTGGCATAGGAAGGGCTAGTGGACTTGCGACTGCTCTTAGAGAGGAACAGCCATATGCATTTAAGCACTGTAGATTCGGTGGAAGCCTCGGAAGAGATGTGAGATTTTTACAATACTTTAACTCGAGCCACTTTAGATGGAACATTTGATCCATGTCAAATTCCAGGCTGAAAATTTGATAATTCTTGCTTAAGCATAGACGCCGCAGAGAGGATAGGCCGATACTGCTTGGCATCTCTGTTATTGATGTGCTATCAAGCAGTAAAACCCGAAAATTTTCCATGATCTCCTTAACATCGGGGAAAATCTTGAGGTTTGAGCAACCGGAGAGTTTGAGTTCTTGAAGAGATTTCAGCTTCCCAAGACAATCAGGAAGACTCACCAGATTTTTGCAATCTTTCAAATTCAAGAAGTTGAGATTGTGAAGATTACCAATGGCTGGAGGAAGTCCATATATTGCAGTGCCGTTTAAGTACAGAGTTTCTAGACTTTCTGAAATCACCTTAAATGACTGAAGATTTGAGCAGCCACTGAGAATGAGAGTCTTCAGAGAATCCATAGTGATATTTGGCAGAGACAAGAGACTTTCACATCCTCTTAGGTTCAGGAAAACGAGTTTCTTCATCTTTTGCATCTCCTCAGGTAACTCCTCCAAACTCGTGCAGCCTTCCAGGTTTAATCTTAAAAGGTTTGGTGCATCCGACATACTTGAAATAGAAGTTAACTCACTCGAGTGACTTAGATCGACCCACTTCAGGTTTAGTGCCACCTGTGATGACCAAACAGAACCCAACACCATAAATCCCAAAAACTATGCACGCCCAATTAAGTTTAAACAAACTAGAGAGATCGACAAACCTTAGCACAGTTCCATACTGTAGTAATTCTGCTGTACGGCAATCTAAGGTCGACAAGATATCTAGGTTGAAAGTCTGGTGGAAGTTCCTTCCCCGGGAAGTTCACCCAGTGAAGA
Organism: Isatis tinctoria; assembly: GCA_010577795.1. Taxonomy (NCBI): domain Eukaryota; kingdom Viridiplantae; phylum Streptophyta; class Magnoliopsida; order Brassicales; family Brassicaceae; genus Isatis; species Isatis tinctoria. The sequence continues at coordinate 12,700,501 of CM021250.1, read as the reverse complement.
TATCTGACAATGTTATCTTTTGGAAACTCAAGACCATCCGGTAAGGCTATCTTGCACTCAGTTTCAGAGTGACTAGGACAAAGAGAATTGTACACTTTCAGGTAACGTAGACTGCTCATTTCGACAAAGGCTTGGTTGTCTAAGGGCATTTTCTTCATTTTAGACATGTCTATGACAATTCCTCTAACCTCATCCCTTCCCTGTTGATCAATTAAGAACTAGAACAAGTTATTGAAGCCCATATATATATATATAGAACTTTTCAAATGTAAGAAATTTCAAATTTCATTATCTCACCTCTGTGTATCTCAACATAGTAAGTTCTGCCCGATCCAACGGCATCCAATATTTCTTTCTAGTAGTTTGAACAAGTTCCTTGCCCATTGTAAACAGTAGATCATGCATTTCTATACGACCATTGGAGATGTTAATAAAGAACTTGTCCATAAGATTTCTAACTTCTCTCCCGGCTTCAGAAGAGTCAATGGAATCCAGTAAACTTGTTGCACGGTATTCTTCCTGTGATCTAAAAAGACAGAATATCAAGAAACGCATCCTTTTGCATCTCATCCAGATCATTTTCATAACTGTTTCTCAAGACCTTTCTGATCCCCTCATTGGAGACCTCTGTTAGTTTTTCAAGTCTTGCTTCCCATTGAGATTCTTCTTTCCCATTAAGCTCCTTGCCAAATTCCTTGATTGCTAATGGGTTGCCTCCTGCGTAATCCACGAACTTTCTACACATCTCCATGAAATTTCCTTGGGGATTACTACAGATTTGAGCCCTAAAGAGTGTTAAACCCTCTCTTTCATTCAACCCAGGGACTTCGTAGAGGTCATAGATTAATCCCTCAGTCAATGACTTGTCCCGTGTCGTGACCACGATCCTGCTCCCCTTCTTGATCCAACTACAGTTCTCTTTCCCTAATAACGGTTCAATCTGTTTCTTGTCAGTCACGTTATCCAAAACAAGCACGAATTTCCTCCTGATTAGAAGATTCTTCCAATCGGCGATTCTTAAATTGTGATAATCTTCCCCCAATAAACCTTCCACAAGTGTCTCCCGCAACCAATCCGAATTCTTCTCCTTCGATTTATCATAGCCGAACTTAATGAACACGTAACGACAGAGCTTCGTCTTAAGTTTGTCGAAGAGCTTCTCGGCGAGATAGGTTTTGCCGATTCCAGCCATCCCGACGAGTCCAAGAATACGAGTTTCCTTGTCATCGTAGTCCACATCCAACTTTTCTTCCAATTCCTTCAAACGTTCTTCTCCTGGAATGATACGCATACTGTTTAACTCCTCCCGCATAGATTTCTCTTTTTCTCTGTAAATCGCATCCACTTCTCTTGATTCTTTTACATTCACTTCATCTGAAATATCATTAGAGATCTTCTCTACCATCTTCCCTTCGTCGTCACTGACAAAGAAAAAAACATTTGTCTCCATGAAATAGTCACTATCATCCACGTAAAAACAAGACATAATCAAAATGTTTTAAGCGCAAGTTGTAAACGAAGATGACATACATTGCAAACGTAGTTGGTTGCCTCGGGTCATGATGAATTGGTTCTTCTTGTTCTGGCAATACTAATTCTACTCCGCATTTTGTAATCGTGCAACATTCATCTAGAAGCCTGTTAAGCCCATTAACAGGAAGGAACTCAAATACAAGTAGATCACGTAATATATCGAGGTCACTTCCTTCAGCACCACCTGGATGCATTGAAATATCAGAGAAGACAAACATGTGATCTTCTCGAACTTTCAGAGAAACTTCACCTAGAGTCAAACAATCAAAAATTCTTTCTACTCTACGCGAGAGGCCTTTCTTGCTTTTCCATCTGCATGCACACCTGATGCCGAAACCGGCATCATTGTTGAGGCTGTCCGAAAACGCAACTACACTGATACTCGGAATCCTAAAGGCCTTTTTATACGAGGAGTTAACTGTATCTTCAAGGAAGAACCTTCTTGCAAGTGAAAGATGCATTTTAGACCAACGGATGCTGGAACAGAGAAACTAGAAACAGGGGCCTTGATGAGATTCTGTACAAGCAAAGCAAACGAGATCAGATACGTAAACTAGTCCCGGCCCTGAGCCCAAGCAAAGCAAGCTCATGCATGCAGTCCTAACTTTATTAATAATATTTAAATATAATAATTTATCCCTTCAAACTCAGGACCGGCCGGCTCTGTACACAACACAATTGCTTGTCTGACTGTCATTAAATGTGTGTGAGAGTGAGACAGAGAGTGAGAGAGAGAAAGAGTACCTGGCGGTCCTCCATTGCCATTTGAGCTACACTGGTCATTCCTTCTCTAAGTATCGAAAGATCAAAGAGGAGAAAAGATTAAAGCAATTGCTGAATGTATAATCTCTAGGAAACTGCTCATAATTCCAATAAACAGTCTCCAGAGACACGCAGCTATGTGCATTCAAGATCTCAAGACTTTGGGGAAGCTCGGGGAGTGATTCGAGGTTTGGGCAGTGACATAATATAAGGCTTTTCAAATTACGGATCTCCTTGAGGCCTTCAGGAAGCTTTCTAAAATCATTTCCCCTAATATCCAATGTCTTCAGTGAAGGAAACTGACATAACTCTTCAGGTATATGCATGTCCAAGAGGTATGTATAACTGAGAAACAAAGATACTACAGCATACATACTTGACACCAGGGAGGAGGATATTGAAAACGGTAGCTTTGATCGATATGGCATGGTTACAAACGGCATAAGCGTGAGAATAAATTTTGAGCCAACCATATCCCTTGGCAAGAGTTGAAATCTTCTCCAGTTCTCCCAGATTAAACTGACTTTACAGGGCGCAGGCCCGTGTAACATGATAAACAGGATTTTGCAATCCTATCAATCAATTGTAGTATAAAGAGTGTCAAACCACTTGGGAAGCAATCAAACAACACCAAAGATGCAGAGAGCAACTTAAGCTAAATGCAACAAGATTTTGAGTGTGATACTATCAACCTAATAAGAAATTAAGTAACCTCAAGGTAAACAAGATAAAAGCAAGTAATTTAACAAACAAATAAGTTGCAAATATTAAACAAGGTGATTCAAACAGAAACAGAATGATTTATAGAAAAGCAAGCAATAGCAAAAGATTAAGATTAAGATTCAATATTTAAAAGCATTAGACCCTGGATTAGGTTTTAAGACTTTAGATGATCTTTTGGAGACTAAAGGGTAACTAGGAGCCTTACTAGATCATTTCTAAACTAAGAACACAATGGTACATTGATTCACTCTCATGACATCAATCCTATACTATCAAGCAGTTGTAAACTCAACCCTCATTGGAAACTACAAGATAATATGCATTCAATCAAGTCTCTTCTAGTCTGTCCAGCAACCTAGCATCAACTCTCATTGGCTAAGTGAGTACTAGACTCTCCAAGAATCAGTTCTAGCACTTTGAACACTTTTGATGTACAAAGATGCCTAAGATCATAGTTCTAAGCAATCAAGACTTATAACTATGGTTCAATCCACTCTAGGAGAAGAAATAACTTAGAAACCTCTAATCAAACTCTAAACTCCTTCAGATCATCCTTGGTCAACCCATCCCAGAATCTAATTAAGAAACTACTCCATACTAGAACAAGTTAAACTCAAAGTAATCAAGAAAGAAGACATGTTCATAAGAAAATATGAGATGATAAAAAGAAGATTCAATGATTCATACAAAGATAAGAATCTAGATGTTGTTCTACAATACAAAGCTTAATTTTTCAGATCTAAAAACCTTCTCTCCCATAATGGTCGAAATCCAGGCTTTTAAAAGGGTGAGAGAACACTTTTTTGGGAGTTGGTATAGTGGAAAACAGGCTGTTTAGTGAGTGGGATGCTCGTAGCGACTTGATCCAGGCGCTATTTCCAGTCGCTGCGAGTTCTTGATTTTGTAGCGACCGAAATCGAGTCGCTAGGACAAGTCGCTATGGACTCTTCTTCTCGAGCTTCATCTTCTTAGCGACTCGATCACGTCGCTATATCCAGGCGCCATATAAACGCTGTAATGTTTTAAACTTCGTAGCGAGAGGATCAAGTCGCTATATCTGGTCGCTATCTACGGTTGATTTGTAGCGACCCAAATCCACACGCTACATCCAGTCGCTACAGTGACTCCGAGTTGTTTTCTTTGTTTTCTTGACTTATCTCTTCTTGACTCCCCCCAATTCCACAATGCAGCTACTCCAGAACCTGATTGGGACAACGTACACAAATGCAATCCTAAACAAACCTAAATGCAACTAAAATGATCAAAAAGAGGTGAGAAAACATGAATAAAAACATGAAAATTCTATAAACATCAACTCCCCCAAACTTATCCTTTGCTTGCCCTCAAGCAAAGCCAATATGAGAAAGAGGTTTGAAAGTGGGGACTCAGAGCCAAACGATTTCCATATTAGATTCAACCTAAGGTCCTTAAAAGTAGTTGACAATTGCAAGAACTAACAGCCTAGATTTGTACTCCTCCAAGCCATTAAAATTCAAACTTAGTCTATCAAACTAATTGGAACTCAAGCAATCAAACCAATTCAACCTCTTACATTCATTAATGAAAATTCAAGTGCATTCTTGCAAAAAGGGAAAATCAATCACTCTCACTTGGTTAAAGGATCAAGGCTTTTTATGGTGGCTCAAGCTTTCTTTTCTTTTGTGGTGGCTAACTCTCAAATCAAGGAGCATTAAACATTGCACAAAATTTATCTAAGAAGGGGAACAACTCATGCATACAAAGATTGATCTCATTTGTTCTACCCATTCCTAAAACATTTTTGGAATTCTACCCTTTTGACACAATGTCCATCTTTCTTTTTATTCACTCACCACCCCAATTACTTCCCAATATCTTTTTCTGAATGAGCTCATTTGCTAGTCACCTTGTGAACTTCTTAAACTTCTCATACTTAGCTCTCTTTCAACCATTTTTTTTTTTACTTTTACTTGCTTTCACTTAGAGCTTTCTACAGCAACTACTTAGACTAGCTAGACAAGAGACTTCCTTTTTTTTTTTTTTATAATCAAACTCAGCTCATTTTCAGAATTATCCCAAAGAATTTATCATCAAGAATATCACTCACTCATTCCCCATCCTAGCCAAAATGAAGATCAACCTTTGTCGTTCCCAATACTCTCAAGATTTTGCACATGTAAATGCTATCAGAAAAAGGCCTCACTCAATCAAAACAATGGTGGCTAGAAAGGAGGTAAATGGTTCTAAGGGAAGGAGAGATGCTTGGGTTAACATAAGTGTGGTAAAAGGGCAAAGGAAACCCAAGCAAAAGCCATGAGAGTGCATTTCAAACCCCTAAGCAAGAGAATTTAAGTCCAAATTCAAGTCTATTAGTTCATGAGGTTGAATTGGGGATCATGCAAGGTTCACTAGGCTAGAGTATTCCAAATTCCAAACCGAAGTTCCAGCAACTTTCAAGTACTCAAAAGGGCCCTATTTTCAATCCAATGCACAAACCTTTACAAGGCAAATTCATCATTGTCCCCTATGCAAATGCAAATATGCAACCTAAATGAACTAGACTCAATCCTAAAATGCAAAATAAATGGGAAACTACATGCTTTTGTTTTTGGTTTTTTTTTTTATGCAATTTTTTCATTTTTTTTTATTTTTTTAAAAACTTAACTTTATACAATGCAAGAAGGAAGATATTTTTGTTTTTGTTTTTTTTTTTTTGTATGCAATGCAAAAGGAAAACAAACTCAAAGAAAACAAGGTTAAACACTAGCTCCTCCCCCAAACTTATTTCAAACCGTCTCGGTGAGAAACAAATTGGAGAAGTAACCGAAAAATAAAAAGAAACAAGAACAAAGCTAAACTGAAAATTATGTACAAAAAAAAAGTGGAGTAGTACCTCAGAAGTGGTAGTGTGGAGGTGAGCATGAGGGCTCAGGAGAGAAATCCATGGTGAAATCCAGCGACTCGTTGTCAGAAACCGGTGGGGAGGGGTTTTCATCTTCCTCCTTTGTCTTCTCCCTGTGGTGGTGGACCTGTGCAGCTGTGGTGGTGCCTCTAAACCATCCAAATCACAAGAGGCAGAACGACGGAAGTGAGAAGGTGCAGATGATCCTGCTTCCTCGTCATGGTGGGAAGCTCGCTTGTGTTGCTTGTTTCCAGAACCAAGCAGCCTTGTCAAGTGCTTTATCTGCTTCTTCATCTTGTCATAACCCTTAGCCATCTTCTCATATCCAGCAGACATTTTCCTCAGACTCCTATCTTGCCACTTGTTCCAGCGCTGGAGTGTTTCTATCTTCTTGTGAGCTTCTTGGAGTGGGCCATTTGGGAGGGCACGGTCATGGGGACTGAAATGGTAGCGAGCACCACCATAAATGGGTTCATCTGGCTGCTCTTCTTCTCTCACTTCAGCACTTTCTGCTCTTCTATCTGCTCTTTCATTTCTAGATGCTTTCATACTCTCAAGTGTTATGAGCTGAAGCACACCGTGTCTCGTAGGGTTGTAGCAATACGGTGAGCCAGTGAGATCGAATGCGATGTTGTTTCTGTGAGCCAGTGAAGTCAAGGCAGGAGCAGGTAGTAGTACCTTAATGGGTGATCCATCAAATTCCTTGTATCTGTAAGCATACATTTCGCCACACTTCCCCTCAAGATACCCTGTCTTCTGCAAGTAGAACTCATCAATCAAGTCACCAAAGATATCTGTTGTTGTAGGAGTCAGAGTAATTGGCCTCGCTCTTAGGATTGGTGTGATCATACCACCAAGTCTGACCAATGGTTCCTTGTCTCTGTGGTTGCATCCCCACTCCTTCAGCTCTAGGAGTCTTTTCACAAACAAACCCACAACATTTAGATCTCCTTGGTTGCGTCCTGTCAGTATCTCTCTGCCATTATTGAAAACTCCTCCAAACAAAGGGCGGAAGCCAATGGTGAGAAACTTAAGTTCATTTTCTTTGACTTTGGACAGCTCTGGCCTACCATAGAAAGTTTCAGCAAGGATTTATGGACATACCGCGTTGCAGGGTGTCTGATCCCAGAGTTTGCAATTGCACCTGGAGTGTGCGTACCAGAACCTATCTCATTCCAAAATGCTCCAGTCTCATATTTGTGGTTGGTGATGTGTGAGTTTATTCCTTCAGGGAACCCAAAAATTGCATTCAGCTCCTTGAAACCCATTTCAAAGCTCTTCCCTTGAACCTTGAACTTGATCACACCAGTGCCATGTTCCTCAGTGTACTGCGAGCTATTATAGAAAACAGCCTCCAGCGAGGCTAAGAACTGACAGGACTCTGGTTGGGAATGGCGGTGTCTCATCCCAAGAAGGTTAGCAATCCCCATGTTTGTCATGATCATCCGCACGTCATCATATATCCCCATCCTATGCAACAGCTCTACATCTGGGAATTTAGTTGGAACCCACTCCATTGCTTTGAAAGCCTTGTGATAATCGTTGTACTTGTATTTCTTTGGTGCCTTCTTCTTTGCAGGAGCACTAGATGAACCACTGGCCATTCCCTCAGTCTCTTCCTCTGTTTCTTCCGCAGCAGGATCAGGTTCAGGCTCTTGTTGCGGTTTTCTCTGCCTTTGCTTAGCCATTGCAACTTTCTTCTTTTTTGGTTCAACAACTTTCTTGCTCTTTTCTTGTGCAGCTTCTCGTTCTTTCCCTTTGTCTCTACCCATTTCTGCCTGCAAAATAGAAGACACTTGAAAACTATGTTAGTCTTAAGTCTAATTCAAAGCACAAGCATAAGGATGATCAATCATGAACACATCCTTTCAATAATCAGAGTCACAAGGGAAGAAGGTTCATCATTCAGCAACAATTCATCACAAAGACCAGTTCCCATTCTCCATGAAACATTAACTCAACACATAAATTCATGAAAAATTTCAACTCTTTACCCCAAATTCGAAAATTTTGAGAAACAGAGGTTTCCCAATCATCTTAATCTCTTGCACACATCATAAACATACTGAAACCATTCCAAAGAAACCACAATCATGAGTTTTCCCCAAATTTTCGAAAATTCCTACTCAAGAACCCTATTTCACAAATTTTTCAATATAATCAAGTTCAAGGGAAATTGAGCAAGAAATTCTACACAGAACTCATACTCAACAAGTTTTTCATCATTAAGAACAAGATTCATGCCATGAAAGCACAAAAATGTTGAAATCGAAAATTGCTTAATCATGGAGAATTAAGTTTTGAGGAGTTACCTTTCTTGTTGGAGATTGAGAGGGAGGGAAAAATGCAGGTATTACTCAATGGAGGATGAGAAATCGTGAGTTTAGCAAAAAAAAATCACAACTTTTAGTGAAGAGATGAGTGATGTGTGTGTTGTTCTTGATTAAGTTTTTTTTTTTTTTTAGAATGAAGGTGATGGTGAAATCGACGGGAAGGAGGAGAAGGAAAGTAGGTTGGTTTGGTTTAATTGAACCGGTCAACACCTAAGAGAAGAGTTGACTTACCTGTAGCGAGTGGATTGAGTTGATGCATCAAGTCGCTATATTCCGTAGCGATCGAAATTGAGTCGCTATTGAGTCGCTATTGTTCATTGTTTCGTAGCGACTTATCGACTCGCTTTCCACACGCCATATGAACGCTGAAAACTCCATTTATTTCGTAGCGATCGAATTTGAGGCGCTATATTGAGTCGCTATTGTTCATTGTTTCGTAGCGACTTGATCAGGTCGCTACATCCACACGCCATATGAACGCTGAGTCCTTCCTCTTTTTTTTCAGCGACTCGATCACGTCGCTACAACAAGTCGCTGTCCCATCATTTCCCGTAGCAACCGAAATCGAGGCGCTACGTTTGGTCGCTATGATCCTTCAAGTCATTTGTGTTCCCTTTCTTCCATCCTTGCTTGGATCTCACTCTTGTAGTACCTGATCAAAACTAAAACACTCAGAAAAGGATAAAATTGCTTCAAATAAAAGTATATACAAGGGATAACCATGGGATTTCCTCCCAAGTGAGCTTGTTTAAAGTCTCTTAGCTTGACTTTGCCATTTTCCTCAGGTTGGGGTGGGATCCAGAAGGGGCATTGAACCACTTTCTTCAATCAGCTCATCTGCCATGTAAGGTTTCACCCTCTGACCATTCACTGTGAAGTCACTTCCCTCCTTGTTGCTCAGCACAACCACCCATATGGTCTCACTTCTTTAATTCTGAAGGGTCCACTCCATCTTGACTTGAGCTTTCCTGGAAATAACTTGAGCCTTGAGTTGAAAAGCAGAACCATGTCACCTTCCTTGAAGTCCCTTTTCTGAATTCCTTTGTCATGAAAAGCTTTTGTTTTCTCCTTATAAATCTTGGAACTCTCATAAGCATCAAGTCTTATCTCATCAAGTTCACTCAGCTGTATCAACCTCTTTTCCTTAGCTGTTTTAATGTCAAAGTTCAGAAGCTTAACTGCCCAAAGTGCCTTGTACTCAAGTTCCACTGGAAGATGGCATGACTTTCCATAAACCAAGTTGAAAGGGGTTGTACCTAAAGGTGTCTTGAAAGCTGTCCTATATGCCCATAATGCATCATCCAGCTTGGCTGCCCAATCCTTCCTTGTCACACCAACAGTCTTCTCCAAGATAGCCTTGATTTGTCTATTGGAAACCTCCACTTGACCATTGGTTTGGGGATGGTAAGGTGTAGCAACTTTATGTTTCACCCCATGTTTCTTGAGCAGACTTTCAAAAACCTTATTGATGAAGTGTGATCCTCCATCACTTATCACCACTCTTGGTATCCCAAATCTTGGAAAGATTATGCTCTTAAACAGCTTCAGCACAACCTTGGCATCATTAGTTGGACTAGCAATAGCTTCCACCCACTTTGAGACATAGTCAACTGCTACTAAAATGTAGGAGTTGCCATAAGAAGATGGGAAGGGTCCCATGAAGTCAATTCCCCATACATCAAAGATTTCCACCTCAAGAATTGGGTTTTGGGGCATCTCATTTCTTCTGCTGATGTTGCCTTTCCTCTGACATGGATCACACCTAAGAATGAAGCTGTGTGTGTCCTTCCATAAGGTTGGCCACCAGAATCCAGCCTGAAGTACTTTGGCAACTGTCTTGAATGTGGCAAAATGCCCTCCATAAGCTGAACCATGACAGTGATGTAGAATGCCATCTACCTCCTCTTCAGCAACACATCTTCTGTAGAGTTGATCCTTGCAAAGGGTGTAGAGGTATGGTTCATCCCAGAAGTATCTTGTTATATCCTTGAAAAATTTCTTCCTTTGATAGTTGTCCAGCTTCAGGGGTTCCTTCTCACAGGCTAAGTAGTTCACTACATCAGCATACCAAGGAGCTTTTTCTTCCAACCTCTCTGCTTCATCCAGCTGGTTTGCTACCTCTGCAGCTTCAAAAACAACCTTGATGGCCATGAGTTGTTCTTCAGGAAGTGAATCATCAATGGGGATGTTATTCTCTATCCTCAGCCTTGACAAGTGATCAGCAACACCATTCTCAACACCTGGCTTGTCTTTAATCTCTAGATCAAACTCCTGAAGCAGCAAAATCCATCTCAGCAATCTTGGCTTAGCATCTTTCTTTGCCAGTAGGTGTCTCAATGCAGCATGGTCTGTGTAGACAATGACCTTTGACCCAACCAAGTAAGACCTAAACTTCTCAAAAGCAAACACTATAGCTAGGAGCTCCTTCTCAGTGGTTGCATACTTGACTTGTGCTTCATCTAAGGTCCTGCTTGCATAGTAGATCACATGCAGCTTCTTGTCTCTCCTCTGTCCCAAAACAGCACCAACAGCATAATCACTTGCATCACACATCAACTCAAATGGTAGATCCCAGTCTGGTGCCTGAACAATGGGTGCACTGACCAACTCCTTGATTCTCTGAAATGCTTCAAAACATTCAGCATCAAACTCAAATGCCACATCTTTGCAGAGGAGTTTTGTGAGAGGTCTTGCAATCTTAGAAAAGTCCTTGATGAATCTCCTATAGAAACCTGCATGTCCTAAGAAGCTCCTTATCCCTTTCACATCTCTTGGAGGTTCCAAGCTGGTCATCACATCAATCTTTGCCTTGTCAACCTCAATTCCCAATTCTGAAACCTTGTGCCCCAATACAATGCCTTCTCTGACCATAAAATGGCACTTTTCCCAGTTCAGCACTAAGCTTGTCTCCTCACACCTGTTTAGAACCCTGCAAGTTTGACAAACAAGCAGAGAAAGAGGAGCCATATACAGAGAAGTCATCCATGAAGACTTCCATGATATGCTCAATTAGATCAGAAAATATTGACATCATGCATCTTTGAAAGGTGGCTGGAGCATTACACAGTCCAAATGGCATTCTCCTATAAGCAAAAGTGCCATAAGGGCAGGTAAAGGTGGTTTTCTCTTGGTCATTAGGGTGGATTGGGATCTGGAAAAACCCTGAATAACCATCTAAGAAGCAGTAATAGGGATGGTTTGCTAGCCTTTCTAACATCTGATCAATGAATGGTAAAGGAAAATGATCCTTCCTAGAGGCAGAGTTCAGCTTCCTATAGTCTATACACATCCTATGGCCTGTGATAGTCCTAGTAGGAATCAACTCATCTTTGTCATTTTTGACAACTGTGATCCCTCCTTTCTTAGGTACTACATGAACTGGAGAAATCCATGTAGAATCTGAGATGGGATAAATGATTCCTGCATCCAAGAGCTTCAGAATTTCCTTCTTAACTACTTCTTAAGGTTAGGATTCAGTCTCCTTTGATGCTCAATGGAGGTCATGGACTCATTCTCTAGGTTTATCCTATGCATGCACAAGCTAGGTGAGATTCCTTTGATGTCATCTAAAGAGTAACCTATGGCTTTTCTATACTTCCTAAGCTCTTGGATGAGAAGACTAGTTTCCTCTTCACTAAGCTCATCATTTACAATGACAGGATATGAGTTATTAGTTCCTAGAAAGACATACCTTAGCCCTTGGGGAAGAGGTTTGAGGTCCAACTTTGGGGCTTTGAGCTCACTCCAATCATCCTCAATGCTAGACTGACCCTTGCTAGCTTCCTCTCTGATGTCTTCTTTCTCCACCATACTGACTTGGTGCACAACATCCTGAAACCTTTCAAATCCTGAAACTTCCTCTTTGACCTTGTGTGAATCAAGGAGCCTCACATACTCAGCAGCTTCCACACTCAGGTTGTCCTCTTCACTCTTGGAAGTCAAAGCCATCTGCAATGAGTCTTCTTGAGCCAACTCCTCAAGGAATTCATTAGCCAATTCATCCATAGTCTCAATCCAAAACATCTGTCCTTCTATTGTTGGCTTCTTCATGGTCTCCTTGATGTCAAAGTTGAGAGTGTAGTTGTCTCCTAAGTGAAGATCAATCTTTCCTCTCTGCACATCAATGATGGCTCCAGCTGTTGCCAAGAATGGTCTTCCAAAGATTATTGGGTCCTTAGCTTCACCATCCATTTCCAGCACTACAAAGTCTGTAGGGATCTCTGCATTCCCCATCATCACAGGCAAATCCTCAAGTAAACCAGTTGGATACCTTACTGTCCTGTCAGCCAAGATGAGTGATATCCTGCAAGGCTTGAAAGAAGTGAATCCTAATCTCTGAGCAACTGACAGAGGCATCAGGCTTGCACTTGCTCCAAGGTCACACAAACACCTTTCGAAGAGTAAAGGCCCTAATGAACAAGGAATTGTGAAGCATCCAGGGTCCTTCTTCTTCTTTGGAATGATTTCTTGGAGATAATAGCACTGCACTCATGAGTTAAAACCACCATCCTTCCAGAGCTTTGGTCTTCTCTTTGATGGTTCTTGAGGAACTTGTTATACTTGGGAGCCATCAAGAAGGCGTCTATTAGAGGCATGGTTTCCTGAACTTGGCTCATGTGTTTATCAAACATGGCCCTATATTTGTCTGTGAGTTGCTTCTTGAATCTCCCTGGAAATGGCAACTTAGGCTCATAGGGTGGAGGAATAAAGACCTTCTCCTTTGCAGTAGATGATTTCTTCTCTGATTCAGTCTTCTGTTCACTAACTTTCCCTTTCCCCTTGTAGTCTGCCACTTCCTCAGCAACTGTCTTCTTGTAGTCCAACTCTTCTTCAGCAGCTTGTTCCACTGTATCTGACCCAATCTTTACTCTTTCTTCACTCTCAGCTGTCTCTTTAACCAAAGTATCAAAGTCCTCCTCCCCACCAATCTGTTCGTTGTCCTCAGTGACTACCTTAGGTCCCAGCTCCTTTCCACTTCTCAAAGTAATGGCATTGATGTACTCCTTGGGGTGGGTTCTGGTTTCCCTGGTATTGGCCTTGTGGTCTTTTAGAAGAAGAAGGCATTTGTGCCATTTGGTTGTCCAGGATCTTCATGTGTTGCTGAAGGCTCTCAACTTTTGCATTGAAGTCATTCTTCATGGTGCTGAACTCTCTCAGATGAGTTGCCTTTCATGATTGCATCCCTGGATTTGCATCTTTGTGGTTGTTAGAGAGAGCTGTTGGAGCTAGCTGGGCCTGTGTTGTTGCCCGTGATTTGGATAGAATCTTTGCTGGGGGTTTTGATTCTGTGGTCTAGGCCTGAAAGCTTGATTGTTGAAGTAAGGTTGCTGCTGGTAGTTGGATTGTTGTTGACCTTGAGCTGGTGCCTTTTGTTGAGGGTAGACCTGATCTTGTGGGTTCTCCACATTGGGATTTTTATAGGAAAAGTTGGGGTGGTTCCTATAGTTTGGATAAAAGCCCTTTTGATAGCCTTGTCCTCCCATGTAGTTGATCTCTTCTTGGCCATCTTGTGGCTGTTGAAACTGACCATCTTGGTACCCTTGACCCTGATCAAATTCACCAACAAAGTTGACAGACTTTTGGTTGGCACTGAGAAGCTTGTCAATTTTCTCATTCAAAGCTTTGATCTCTTTTCTGTGACTATCCCCCATATCTCTGGTAGTCCTATCATAGTCATCACCATGTGCTGAATCACTTTGTGCCAAATTCTCCACTAGCAACATGCCATCAGCTTCAGGTATGCCCACAAAGTTCCCATTACTAGCTGTGTCTAGCATCATTCTGTTGGGGAAGGACTCCTCTATACAATGTAGTAAGGAGACTCTCCTTAGAAAAACCATGATGAGGGCACTGGATGGTGTAGCCTTTAAACCTCTCCCAAGCTTCTCCAAAAGTTTCAGTTCCTTTTTGTTTGAAACTGGATATCTCATTCCTTAGCCTTGCTGTTCTTGAGGTAGAGAAAATTTGGTCAAGAAGGCTCTTTTGCATTGATCCCATGTGGTAATAGATCCCTGAGGCAGACTCTTCTCCCATTGATGTGCTTTGTCTCCCAGAGAGAAGGGAAACATTCTGAGCTTGAAAGCATCTTCAGAGATACCATTGATCTTCACTGTTCCACATAGCATGTCAAAGGTATCAAGATGATCAAAGGGTCTTCCATAGACAGTCCATGGAATTTGTTGCTCTGCACCATATTGATCAAGCTGGACTTGATCTCGAAATTGTTGTTCTCCACTGATGGTGCTCTGATGCCAGCTCTGTGTCCATGGATGTGGGGTTGATCAATGTCCCCAATTGGCCTATGTGCTCTGTCATGAGCTCCTTGATCGTCTGGATTAGCAGCCATAGTGTGACCTAGCCTTTGCAGATGATCAAGTCTTTCCTGCTCTCTCCTTTCCCTTGCTATCTGTCGTTCCAAAGCCCTTATGTCATCAGCTCTTGGAACAAGATTGGTTGGTCCTCTGCTCCTCAAGTGCATAAACTGAACCTGCAAAACAGAGGAAACACTTACAAAGAGAGTGAGAGTTCAGGAAGAAATAGAATTTAGTCTCAAGCAAGCTATCAATCTCTAATGGTTCAATTAACAATCCCAAGATGGCAACGGCACCAAATTGATAAACAGGATTTTGCAATCCTATCAATCAATTGTAGTATAAAGAGTGTCAAACCACTTGGGAAGCAATCAAACAACACCAAAGATGCAGAGAGCAACTTAAGCTAAATGCAACAAGATTTTGAGTGTGATACTATCAACCTAATAAGAAATTAAGTAACCTCAAGGTAAACAAGATAAAAGCAAGTAATTTAACAAACAAATAAGTTGCAAATATTAAACAAGGTGATTCAAACAGAAACAGAATGATTTATAGAAAAGCAGAGCAATAGCAAAAGATTAAGATTAAGATTCAATATTTAAAAGCATTAGACCCTGGAATTAGGTTTTAAGACTTTAGATGATCTTTTGGAGACTAAAGGGTAACTAGGAGCCTTACTAGATCATTTCTAAACTAAGAACACAATGGTACATTGATTCACTCTCATGACATCAATCCTATACTATCAAGCAGTTTGTAAACTCAACCCTCATTGGAAACTACAAGATAATATGCATTCAATCAAGTCTCTTCTAGTCTGTCCAGCAACCTAGCATCAACTCTCATTGGCTAAGTGAGTACTAGACTCTCCAAGAATCAGTTCTAGCACTTTGAACACTTTTGATGTACAAAGATGCCTAAGATCATAGTTCTAAGCAATCAAGACTTATAACTATGGTTCAATCCACTCTAGGAGAAGAAATAACTTAGAAACCTCTAATCAAACTCTAAACTCCTTCAGATCATCCTTGGTCAACCCATCCCAGAATCTAATTAAGAAACTACTCCATACTAGAACAAGTTAAACTCAAAGTAATCAAGAAAGAAGACATGTTCATAAGCAAATATAAGATGATAAAAAGAAGATTCAATGATTCATACAAAGATAAGAATCTAGATGTTGTTCTACAATACAAAGCTTAATTTTTCAGATCTAAAAACCTTCTCTCCCATAATGGTCGAAATCCAGGCTTTTAAAAGGGTGAGAGAACACTTTTTTGGGAGTTGGTATAGTGGAAAACAGGCTGTTTAGTGAGTGGGATGCTCGTAGCGACTTGATCCAGGCGCTATTTCCAGTCGCTGCGAGTTCTTGATTTTGTAGCGACCGAAATCGAGTCGCTAGGACAAGTCGCTATGGACTCTTCTTCTCGAGCTTCATCTTCTTAGCGACTCGATCACGTCGCTATATCCAGGCGCCATATAAACGCTGTAATGTTTTAAACTTCGTAGCGAGAGGATCAAGTCGCTATATCTGGTCGCTATCTACGGTTGATTTGTAGCGACCCAAATCCACACGCTACATCCAGTCGCTACAGTGACTCCGAGTTGTTTTCTTTGTTTTCTTGACTTATCTCTTCTTGACTCCCCCCAATTCCACAATGCAGCTACTCCAGAACCTGATTGGGACAACGTACACAAATGCAATCCTAAACAAACCTAAATGCAACTAAAATGATCAAAAAGAGGTGAGAAAACATGAATAAAAACATGAAAATTCTATAAACATCATAACATTACTTCGTTGGTCCCATCTATATGAAGTAGTTCCATGTTCTGTCGTGAGGAACCTAGAATATACTCCAGCTCTGAGCATCCAAATAGCTCAACCCTGACTGCAGATCTGAAGAAACACATCCGCAGATGTTGAAGGTTTCTGCAGTGATTCAAATCTAGTGAAACTAGTTCAGTAAGATCCTCAAATGACGATGGCATCTTCCTTACTGGAGTCTCAGCTAGCTTTAAAATCTCAAGGCTCCGTGGAAGATCGTGGATATCCTCGAGGTTGGAGCAGCCAGATAACGTTAGCGTAACAAGAGATTTTAAATTACTCATTCCGATAGGTAAGTGTTGAAGCATCTTGCAGTTCCCTGCATCTAACACAACAAGTTCAGTGAGATCACAGAGTGACGATGTCACTTCTTTTATGGCGGTCCCAGCTAGATACAGCTCTTTCAGGTTTCTTGGGAGATCCTGAATAATTTCGAGCTCTGAGCAGCCAGATAACATGAGCTTGACAAGAGATGTCAAGTTACTCATTCCCACTGGCAGGTGTTGAAGCCTTTTGCACTTAGTCAAATCCAATATGTTAAGTGTAGTGAGATGACTGATTGATGATGACACTTCTCTTATGGCGGTTCCAGAGAGATATATTTCTTTCAAGCTTCTTGGAAATCTCTGAATACTTTCGAGCTCCGAGCAGCCAGACAGATCAAGAACTTCGAGAGAATCTTGGTCAAATGAGTTAACTTTTAGAAAGACTTGAGCATCCATCACTATCGCCATGTTGGAGGTTCAAAGCCTCTGAAAGCCTTGGAATTTCAGTTTGAAGATTCACAAGTTCTCCGCAGTTCATACAGTGCAACTTATGATGCGTGGAAAACGCCACATTGGATGTTAATGATATTTCTCTTATGCCAGTTTCACTGAGATAGAGTTCCTCCATGTTTGGTGGAACCTCTGGAATGCTTCTAACTTTTACGCAGCCAGTGAGATTAATAACTCGGAGGTGTTGCAGATGACCTATGGGTATAAATCTCTGAAATCTTACACAACTACACCGCCCGTAAACGATTTATCGATCTGACTGGGATACCGAACAACCGGTCGACTAAGCTGTCGTACCCCGCCTCAAACAACATGCGACGCAAGTACAGAGATAACGTCTCTGTACCCCCGCAATCCCTAACGACCCACATGGTCAACTAATCATAGCTCTAACATGAATAAAATAATCAATTAACAATTTAATGCACAATCAAAGGGTTGAATCATCTATTATTCCTAAGTCCGATTTACAAACAATCCTAAAAAGACTCTAGCATAGAAACGGAACACATTTAATACTAAATCGTATCTACGGCGCTTTTCGATGAAAAATACGATATTCTGCAGAAAACCCTCACCTTAGCAAAAATGGAGTATAACTGCTTCCTCTGCACTCCAGATGCTAAAACGGACGCTGAATCTGAAATCAGGACGAAATTTCGAGTGAAAACGGCTTTCGAACGGCGAAAAACGGTTAACGGGTCAAACCGGTCAATGTCAATGGTCAACAGTCAGAAATTCAACGGTCAACGGTCAACCCGGTCAAAGTCAACAGTCTGACCAGGTCAAAATCAAACCGCGACTAAACCGGATTAAACCGGATCGAACCAGACTAAACCGGACTCAATTGATTTAAACCAGAAATTGAACCAAACCGAAATCGAATTGAATTAAACCGGCCAAACCGAACCATACCGTAATTGAACCAACGGTTAAGCCAAACCGGACTCAAACCAGTGGCAGATCGCCGGCGAGTCTCCGGCGATCGGCGACGGCGAATCGCGGCGGTTTCCGGCGACCGGCGACGGCGAGTCGCGGCGGTTTCCGGCGACAGGCGGCGGCGCGTGAACAGTATGCACGGATCTTCCATCGGCGATTCCCGGCGCGTCCGGTGGCGATTCGGCACGATCTTGGTGTCTACGGACTCGTCTCGTCGAGATGAATCCGGTGGTGGCCTCAGATTTACGAGATTCGAAACGGTTAGAAAGTTATAGGCGTTTTACTGAACGGCCAATAAGAAAACTGATCTGAAAAGCTTTTCCGGTTACCTGAGTCGCGGATGACGGTGGAGGAGGAAGCAACTGTGCTTTCTTCTTCTTCTTCTTCTTCTTCTTCTTCTTGTTCCTCTCTCTCTCTCTCTCTCTTGTTCTCGGCGGATGGATGGTGAAAGGGGGAAAGGGAAGTCAATTGATAAAACCAAGAGGAAAAAGAAAGGGGGAGGTGGGGTTTGGTTTATTGGTGGGTGATGATGATGAAAGGTGGGGGGTGGGGATGTTACATTTTTCAATACCAAGTTTTTAGCTAATTGTCATCTCTATCAAAATACAGCTAATTTTTCAATACCAAAGTACCAAAGGGGTTGTTGTAAGATACATTTGGAGTTTGCATACCTTGGTTCCACCCCAAAGTTGGTGAAGTTGACTGTAAGGCATGTTTAGTTCAACAAGGTGCCTAGAATCAAAATCCTGTGGTAAGTATTGCAGAGAGTAATTCTCCCAGTGGAGTAGCCTTAGTTCATTAGGGAGAGATTCAAGGGGTTCTCGAAAGAGAAGTCCTTGGTGCTTTTCAGGATTGGAACTGTAAATTTTCAGAAATCTAAGATTATGCATACTCTTGAAAGCAATGGGATTGACAAAAAAGTTTAAGTTGGGTATTTCAAAGAATATGGCTTCAATATCTTCAACATCCTGGAAAAGTGAAAGAAAAAGAGGTCAACAAATCATATTCAGAATCAAATCTTATAAAAAACATCAATTAGACAGACCAAAACAATTCATGACTTACTTTAGATTCCAAAGGTGGTTTGGTTTTTGCTTCTTTTAGGAAAGATTGAATGATTAAAGAGTCCCATAGTCTGCAATGCCTGTCGAGCTGTACTGCTTCTTTGGTGGAAATTTCCCTCCCAATGTTCTGAATCAGATTATGCATTTGCACCTTGTTTTCTGAAATAGCCACTAGACACTTCTCCACTAGAACATACATTCCCACATGTGGAAAGAAACCACACCCTTCAAACAGTTGCATCACGTAGTCTGCATCTTCTCCCCTGAAGAAACAAGCAATGTCTAAGAATATGGCCTTCTCCTTGTCACTAAGTGTACTGTAGGTGCTTTTGAATGCTTCCTTGATCTGACATGTAGGATTTTCCTTGATTTTAAGGAGCTCCATTTCCATCTCCTTTGGTTTCTTGTGTGACAGCATTTGGCCATAACCGCTGAGAGTTAAAGGGTTTCCACTTGCAAATTCCATGACTGACACCAAGCCGTTGATCCCAGAAGGTGTAAGAGTTTCCAGGTCAATCTCTTTTCTCTGATCTTCTCCAGATGCGCATCTGAAGAATAGTTTCTTAGACTCATAATTCGTTTAAACCTTTAACTTCATATATGTCATTGATCCAACACTGTACAAACACTTGTTTATCTCTGGAGGTTATGATTACTAGGCTTCCTGGACCAAAATGATCAAACTCATTCAGAAAAAGCTCTGCATTCAGAGATTTGCATACATTGTCGAGGACAATAAGAACTCTTTTTCTGGTTAGCTTCTCAATGGCACGGTTTAGTTCAAATTCTTCCATCAGAGTTTTCCCAAAATGTTCTTTCACCAAGCCATAAAGCCCATTCTCACGAAATGCACTGTCAAAGTCTTTGATGAAGCAAGAAGCTTCATAGTCACTAGACATTTGATCGAAGGCTGCTTTAGCAAGTGTCGTTTTGCCTATACCAGGCATGCCCCAGATTCCTATGCTCCGGACACCCCATGATTGTTTGCAAAGCAAATTTTCTATCTCGAGAAGCTTTGAGTAGATTCCAATTCGCTTTGTAGGAAAAACCTTCTCATATACATCTCTTCCACAAGTCTGCTGTCACCATACTGATGCCCATTGCTGTTGGAGACAAAAAAAAATAATCTTGAAATATAATAGCACATTTCCTCAGGAACTAACAAAACGTGAATGTATCATGGTATCATCATATCTCATCAAAATTGGTTTTTGGTTAGTTTTTAGAAAATGGTAAATTTTTTAAAAGACCACTTTTTCTGAACGTTAAGGAATTTATTTATCTAAAACTTTGAGTGGCTAATGAAGTATTTTTCTGAAAAAAAAAATCATAATCTATTTCAAAATCTGCAAACAAACAAATAGTAATTTGAAAAAGAGTTAATTAAGAAAATAACAAATTCCAAAGTAGGGGAACAATTAGACATTGGGTTTTAGAAATGGGTATATGTTATTTTATTGGCCTTCTAAATCTTATTTAGATAACTATTTACTAGTTCATGTTTAAACATGTTAACCCGTCTTAGGTGTTTCTCCACAACAATTAAATGATTCCGGCAAACTAACAAAGAAAAAAAAAGTTAAAATCCTAGTGCCAGATCACC
The DNA here is from genome assembly GCA_010577795.1 of Isatis tinctoria. Lineage (NCBI taxonomy): Eukaryota > Viridiplantae > Streptophyta > Magnoliopsida > Brassicales > Brassicaceae > Isatis > Isatis tinctoria. The sequence goes on along the minus strand of CM021250.1, from coordinate 12,679,745 downwards.
AATTAATGTGACATGGTCTACTCCAATCATCTTTTATGTGTCTCCAAGAAAAAAAAAGAAAGGTCGACATAAAGTTACCTTGGTTCATAAGAGTCGGTCGTTAAAGCGCTGTTCCATCGGGATACCTGGTCAATTGAATAATTCCCTTCTCGTAGTAACTCTCTCAAAATGTCCGATCGGTGCACCACTTCCAATCGACTTATGTCGTAAAATATGGGAACCACCACGGCTTTGTTATTCTGCTGGCAAACAACAATCTCCGCAAGCTCATTTAAGCATTCTGCTGATAACAAGTACTTCTCAGAGATAACCACCACGAAAACCTCAATATTCTTTATGATCGCCGCACTTTCCTTGGAAGACTTATCCAAGAACGATGCACAAAGAATCATGCCTTTCCGGCGAAGTGAGCCAGAGAGGTGGCTGATGAAGGAGTACCGTACCATGTCGTCAGATCTGTCGAAGCTGATGTAGACCACATCTCTCGTAGAGCTAGTGATGTCGGTCATGATTTGGTGTAAATTAGGTGAAAAAAGAGGCCTGTTTATTCGGGGAATTGTCAAGAGAATACACAGAAAGAAGAATCAGAAGGCCCAGGATATCTGGTCCGAGGGTGGACTTTTGAAAAACTCTTTGCTAAAACATCTAATGACACTCGAGATCAATATTAGGGTGGTAATCCGGATGCTTGGTACCATAAGAAACTGAGACAAAACCAACTTCCCATTTCTTTTTCTTTTAGCTTTTTACTTTGTTTGAAAGATATGAGCCACTGAGTAAAGCAAAAACCGTTGACAAACATGAAGAAGAAGAAACATAGAGCCAACTACATATCTTATTATGTAAAACTTTTGTTCTCAAAATTAGTAATTAACATGATCACAAAATTAGTAATTAACATGATCACACCATGTGACAGTAAGTAAAAGATGAAATACAATTAATAAAAATGATAGATTAATTAAAAAATATTATTTATATTTAATACTCACATCTATATAAATAACTAAACTCTTTCATAATTTTTGATACAACCAAAAAGAACATGACTTTTTATGTATATATTTCTATCCTTAAAAATAATTCTTTTGATTTATTCGACATTAATTATTAAATACTACTCTCTCTTGTTTTGTTTACTTGTCATTTTAAGGTTATGCAGACAGATTATGAAAGTATTAATTATAATTATTTTTCAATACAAAATGTCATTAACTATCTACCTAAACACAATTCAACCAATTGTAAAAAAATTTACAGAATAAAAATGATTATAAAAAATAAAAATATATAAATTTTGCATTAAAAGCTAAAAACGACAACTAATTTGAAACAATTTTTTTTTAAAAAAAATGACAACTAATCAAAACCGGAGAGAGTATTATGCATATCCTTCTCTCTTTTTTTAAAAAAATTACAATGTGAAGAAATTTTAATTGAAATTTTCAATTTTAATATGCAAGATTGCAATAAGAAATAAAAAGTCTCATATCATAAATTCCAAATTACTTACTGAAAGAATAATAATTGTCTACATGGGATAACAATTTTGTCTAATATCTTTCAAAATTTTCGATTTCGAAATTACAATGATTTTGCTCAATTGAAATATACGACAAATGATTTATACTGTATAAGTTCAAGATTTCTTGTATGTGTCTTTTTGTAATGTGTCGGTAGGATAATATATTCTCTAACTTATTTGATTATGTGATTGGCTCACCATATGATATCAACTAAGAAATAATTTTGAATAAGGCTGAGCTATAATCACTTAAATACATAAAGTTTTTTGTAGCCCCAGATGTGTTCAATCATAAGGAGCTTTAAATAATATCACAATTTTCTGGTTGAAATACTTTTTTTAAAATGTTTCTAAAGAGGTTATGAATCTTTTACGGTAAGTATTTGAAATTAAGACCCTCATAGAGTATATTAACATAATATATATGCTTAAATTTATAACATATTTCTATAAAATAAGTCACTTTAAAGAGATTCTTTTTAAATCAAGACAAAATAATAATTCTATATATATATATATATATATATATATATATATCATCACATTCACTAGTTTCTTAATTATTATGCCATTTAATATACAATGCTCTTAGCCAATCAATCAATTTAGTAAACAAATGTCAGATCATATGTGCTAATTATATGCGAATTATTTAACTTATCAAATTTTAATTGATCATATATTATATTGATAACTAGTTTAAATGCAGACATGCAAACGCATGTGTGAATGCGAGAGTTTGCAAAAACAAACGGTTGCAATTTCAAGCGTTGTTTAAAACCTTGTTCGGATGGTGCAGCTGTTAAAATGGATGCGGTTGCAGAGTATTTGTAACAGACTAATTAGTAGATGCAGTAGCGCTTAAAACACATTATATAGTTACAAAAACATCAAAACATATTATAATAAGATATAATCATATAACATTATCAATTTAATATTATTAGTAGTTAAAACTTTGTATATAATATTTATGTTTATTTTAAATCCTTTTTGGTTTGAATGAAAATTATAATTTTAATAAAAAGTTATTGAGAACTGTTTTTTTATGGAGACTACGGTTAGATTTAGAAAATTTTATTTTATTAGATATATTAAGTTCTTAGTATTTTTTATTTTTATATATATTCTGATTTTAATTGATTTTTATTCTATTTTAAAAGTTTTATTTTATATTTCTTAATGATTTGACCACAACGCAAATCATTTTCCATAGTTTTCCGTAATAAATCAATAAACACGGTATCTATGATAAATGATTTACTCTGTGTCGTGGAGGAGTACCTGTCCGATGATTCAAACTACACAAGTTAGATCTATGATGCACGTGAACGCACGTACCGAGGGAAAGTTGGGTTGGTACTTAGGAACGTTGTTGTGCCCATCCTTTTTTTTTGAACTATTTGTTGTGCCCATCTTTACAACACTACTTATCATGATCGCATTATATTTTTCCCCTATATTCATATACAATAAACAAATCCACTGACAAGCCCACGTTCACATTTTTTAATTTACTGTGCGCAGACTTTATTTATTGCTCCACAATATTAAATCATTTTTGGTAAAAGCATTAAATCAAGTTTTTTTAAAAAGTATTAAATCATATTTGTCGATGTGCGCAGTTGAGATCTATAAAAGTTGACTCCTGGTTATAGATTGATAATAATGGAAAAAAAAAAAAAGAGAAAATTGGGTGAGAGTCAATAATTTGGAACCTAATTAGCAAAACAACAAGATAGTTTTCATGCCTAGACAATGATAATATTTAGCCACCAATTATGCTTCTTTTGCCCTTACGCGCCCCTATCTAAACTAAAATTTAATTGTACATTTGAGATAATTGTGACCACACGATTCAACCGTTTGCGTGTAATTTTTATTAATGGGTAACTGGTTGAATGAGTTTGCACAAGACTGGTTGAATGGGTAAGGAAGTGACAGGTGTCCTAAAGCCATTATATTTGCATGCTTTTCTCTTTACGTTTTTCCTATTTAGCATTACTACTTATTTCGTTTTCATGTAACATGTTTTCTTTCACAGGTAACAAATTAATTAGTAACATATGTCTATTTTGCATGATTATTTGTTTTTGTACCTATTACTTATGTGGAAATAAGTTCATGCTATATGTTTTGTTCAATGTTCTTGTTGTAATTTACGTTAATAGAAATATATATATATATATATATATATATTATATATATATATATCTACACACATATTATCAGCTGAAGCTGATTTGGTTATACGTAACTAACCATTAAATTTTAATGTGTAATTTATATATATCACAGCATATTCATTTGTATACATAGGTCATACAATATGTTTTCGTTGTAATATATAATTGTAGAGCGTTAAAAAACAATATATATTATAACGTATTATAACCCGAGTTTGATATGATAATACATAACTGCCTATTAAATTGAGTAGACGCGCATATTAGAAAATACCCATGTATATTATAAAGTAGATATCTATATCTTTTTATGTTGGATGATATTTGGATGTTCATATGATGATGATGCACGCTCCTACGTTAGATTTCATGTAAACTTGAGTATTAGAGGGTAGTTTTTGTTAGATAACTTCAAACTATTCTAAATTTTATATGTGAAAATGTACAAATATAAATATATCAGCATAATTGTCTCATGTCGCAATACACATATACACGTAACACACCACATGCAATAATACATGCATTAAATATCTAATTACATGCAACAAATATATCAACGTAATTTTTTTATCACATTCTACATCTACACGTAACATACCACATGCAATAATATATGCATGTAACATCTAATTACATGCAACGTCATTTCAAATCATGTTATTAAAATCATAGATACGTAATATGGACGATGATTATCTCCTTCGTTCAACACTGGCTAACTGCAGACATCACCCTTGGTTTCATTCACCACATCAGTCCTGCTCGATCACGTTTACGTCATCATCCATGTAATTAAATTACACAACCCACTCATGATCCACTATGGCCACACATTTGTTTTTTTTCCTTTTTTGATAAGTTTATTAACTCCATATTGCCTTCAATTGTTGAAAACCTGCATTTATTCTTGTTTTTATTCCGGCTAACAATCACAACTTACTTTTCAATTAAATTTCCTTTGCTTTCATTTCTCCCCCACGCGCATGCTTTCGTTGAGCTAACAAAAAAAACATGCCACCTCATTTATTTTGGTACCCTTATACCATTTACGCAAAACACTTTTTCTCTTTGCTGATTTCGTAATTTATGTCCAAAATCTTGACTTTTAGCAAATTCTCCCAAAAAAAAATCAGGTTATGTGAATTATGAGCTATTGGTGGAGTAATTCGAGTTATTAATTGATATCGTCCGAGCTGAATGGCACAACCGCACAAGGATGCTGATTGTTAATGGAGAGTCTAGACAAAGCCAGCCCTGACTAGTACATCAAAGTTCATTAGTAAAAATGAATTTTAGAATATTAATATATTTTAAGGACTAGTTTTGTAGCAAAAATTATAATCTCAAATAATAAACAACTATAATTGGAGAGAATCTGTCATTGTTCTGGCTCTAGGGAGAAGTAGAAGAAGATGAAGATTGTACTTTTTTTAGTCTTGTATTCGAAAAAAAATTAAGAAAGAAAAAAAAGGAGCTATGAAAAGAAAAAAACAATGAAAGTTTCAAATAAAGATATAAAATAAAAATCACATGACTAAATTAATGTAAAATACTTTATTAGATAAACTTAAATACGCTCAATATGACATATAACAGTTTATTTAGGTTATGACATATGTCAATATAACAATTGAAAGAAAAGTAGATCAAATAATTATAACATCAACAATTTGACATGATCCTCCTTTGAGATTTTGACATGAGGAAATACATTATCATATTATAAATTGTGACATATTTTTAAAATCAACTTTAGGAAACTATCAATTTTCTACTATTAGTAATCTAGATTTTGGTTCAAAAAAAAGGAATCTAGATTCTAAAAAGAAAAAGAAAAATATTGGTTTTCTAAAAATAGAAACTATAAATAAAAATTAAAGTATAAAATATATATTAAGAAATCTATAAAATATTAAAAACGATAAAATCTGAAAAATAAAAGTAGGAAATATTTGTAAACTCTATATAAAACGGAAATAAAATTTTAAAATAAGCAAAAATAATAAATTTGTTTGTAGTTAAAATTATTTAAAAAAATTATAAATAGTATAATCTATATAAAATTTATAGTATATGTAATTTGAAAAAGAGTAGCATTTATACATGAATATCTATCTTCATTTGCTTTCAATAAACTATTAATTACAAATATTTACAAATCCTATATGGATTTTCAAAATCAACTCAAATACATAACCTAATAATACTTATTCCCAAGTTGACATTAAATTAACAAGTAAAAGATACCTCCCATTGATATAAAATAAAAAAATAAAAAAGAAGAAGAAGAAGATACCTCCCACGTAGTATATAATTAAACCAGAGCCATTTTTGTAACAATAATAAATTATATAGAAAGCATTAAATACATATCGGGACTGGAAGAGATTTTTTTACGCAAGTCTAATTAAATAGGAAAAGGCACATGCTGAAGTGGTCCATGTATAGAATAGAACAAGACTTTATCCCAAAGTATTTTGTAACCTTATTTGCCTAGTCTCTCCCAAATACATTAGAGCCATGAAAAAAATTTCTTCCCGAAGAAATTTTCAGGAGCGCTCGACGAAACCTCAAGTGTTCATCAATTTCCGGGGAGAAGAACTGCGTTATACTTTTGTCAGTTATCTCAAGACGGCCTTAGAGAGGAACGGGATCAACGCCTATACAGACAGCGATGAGCGTAAAGGCCTTAATCAGAATGTTTATATCAGGAGGATAGAGGAGTCGAAGATTGCGCTGGCGATCTTCTCGTCAAAGTACACGCAGTCAAAATGGTGTTTGAACGAACTTGCAAAGATGAAAGAATGCATGGAATCAAAGGATCTGGTAGTCATTCCCATCTTCTACATCGTGACTCCATGCACCGTTAGAGACCAAAAGGAAGGTTTCGGTGCCCTATTCAGAGAGCTGGCGAAGAATTTTGATGATGTGACGAAGAACAAATGGATTGAAGCTTTGAAGTCTATTTCCACAAACATAGGGGTCACATACGACGGAAAGAGGTACCAAACGAAAAAACCAGTCGATAGAAACAATTTAGGACAATTGATAATCATTCTGAGAAATATGATGAATAGATTAATGAGGAGACGTGAAATAGTAGTGTTAAAAGGGCAGCTGAATAGAATAAGAGGAATACATTGATTTTTATTGTGGTGAATGAGATTATAGGAATTAATACTAAGAGTGACAAAACGATTATTCTATATATTTATTACATATGGGTATTGTTGGGTTTAAATCTTCTTCATCGGTTATGGGATACTCGATCCGTTAGTCTGTGTAAGAGTTCTTGAGCTGTTTGTCAACAAATTAGAAAAAAAGACCTGCATCATATATGATTGAGGATTGTTAGCAAGATTTATTAAATTTTTTTCTAGAATCATAAAGCCGGTGAAATATGCTTATAATTTTACGTTTCATTTGGTAATCATAAGTGTTTTGAGTAATTAATATAATAATCAATAAGAATTATGGCTGTCGCACATCATTCTTCAACATGATCCCTTTTATGTGCTACTACATTGACTATCTTTATATATAGCTAAACCGTAAACATAAGTAGGAGTATTGTGATGGTCTCTTCCCTTTTATTTCTTTAAATAAAGACTCGGTCTCTTATCATAAATACAATCAATAATAATGTGTGTGTACATTGAAAATAGAATCCCCTATATATTATTTGAGGATCCTTATTAAAAATTAACCTTCTATTCATGTGTTTATTTCAAGTTTGCCATGATGATGTGTCATCACCACAATGTCTCTTAGATTCATTTTGAAAATAGGTTTAAATTACTAGAGTAATTACATGATATGCCACTCATAATTTGGTATAACAAATAAACTATCCATAAAATTAACTGTTAGTCTATAATAATATATATCTCTATTTCCTTATAAGAAAACTATAAATTTATTACATATTTTAATAATAATTATCAATCAATCAAATTGAATAACAAAGATTTGATATCTACTTATATCATACTAATAGTTTTTAAATTATTTTACTTATATTTTTATGTTTTTTTTGTTAAACTAAATTTGATTATCAAAGAAAATATATAATTAAAAATCAAGATATTTTAAAATTGTAATCCACTTTAAAATTTATTCATATATGGAAAGTTGTTGTTGGCTTATAAAATATATAAATTATTTAAAATATATAAATCCAAATCAAAATATTTGATTTGTATTAATACCAATCAGTAATAAAATTATGATAAGTATAAGTTGTTCATTTTCTAAACTTAAATAATAATATAAATTAAAATAAGTAACCATGCATTTAACTAAATAAACATATAGTAATTATATTTATGTATATTTTCATATTTATATTAATTTAGTAATAAATTCAGATATGAATAATATATGCTAATTTGTTACTTAATCAATAATGATAGAAAACAACTGATTTAGCAAAGTTATCCTATGTATATATATATGATTTAGTTGTTTTTATTTTTACTAATATAATGTTTTTAAAAATTAGAATATTTGAAAATTACAAATATATATCAATGAATATATAATTATATATAATAAATATTTGTATGAACATTTCACTCCGCGCAAGGCGCGGGTTACTATCTAGTATATAAAAAAACGTAAAAGTCTTAAAAAAGCTTAAAAAATGTCAAATATAAGCTAAACATAAGCAAATAACATAATTAAAAGTTATCCTCAAGATCCATACTCTCAGCATGCTTCATGCATTGAAAGTCTTTTGGAAGTAATTATGGTATCGTAAATATGTCTGCAACCATAAGTCCAGTGCTATATGTTTAATGAAAAACTTTTTTATTTTGACATCTTGCTTTAGCAATAGATATTTGAGGTCCATATACTTACTCCCTTTCGATATCATATAATGTTTAGAGAAGAAGATTGCAGCTTGATTGTCAACAAAACTCAAAGTCCCACAAAATTCTGACATGAAATGCTGTAACCAAGTTCCTTGAATAAAAGTGTCATGTATTCATGTATAAATCAACTGCAACTTCTAGTTTTTCCATGAAATGTCACTTCTATAAAAAAAAGATATACATAACCGAGAGTGCAATGTCTAAACTCTTAGCATCCACCACAATCTAAGTCTAAAAATCCAACTGTGAATGTGTTGATTTTTGATATATGTCATCATATATGTTTTTGCTCCCTATTAGATATCTCAAAGACCAAAAATTTAAAAACTAAAATCTAAAAATCAAAATTTAAAAACCATGTAAACGATAAAGGCATAGTTATTATTTTTTTTTTTGAAAGAATTTTAAATTTATCAAACAAAAAAAAAAACTGTTTTTACAGAGCCTTCAACTTTGTGGCCGAAGTTAGCCTGCATCTAGAACTATAGTTATCTTTTAACCTATAGTTCTAGATTAAACGAGATAACAAACGGTGTATAACAGCATCTACAGTGCCGTTAGTGGCTGTCAGTGATTGGTTGTTAAATGGATTAGCGATCAAGAGTTGATAAACTAAACTAGAATAAATTTAAGTTGATGTAAAAAATTTAGTGTATTAAATTGATAATAAAAATTAAATTGATGTATTAATATCAAACTTTTCCTTGATAAAAAATATTTAATTGAATATATTTTACGTTAAATTAACACAACAAAAGTTGAAAAAAATAATAATAATAACACAACAAAATACACACTTTGGGGATATAAATAGGTAAAATCAACAATTTTAGATATCCCCAACCATTTAACTTTTATTTTCTTCCCTATGTATTACATATCTTCGTCTCATCCCAAGTTCCCAACTGGTCTGTTTTGGAGGAGTAACAAATAATTAAGCCATCTAGTTTTGCAAGACTCATGCATAGAACTCTAATTGTTGATCAATAACGAAATGATCTGTTAATATATTGCAGAGATCAGACCCTTTTCATCGATGAAATAGTCAAGGAAGTTGAGAAAGAGCTAACCGTAATTTCATCAGAAAATGAGGAGGAACAAAATACCGCAGGCTCAAGTAATAGCCACCACGACAATAACATGGTAAATTCCAATGATTATAAGCCGCTTTTGGAAAAAATTCGAGCCAGAATCGGAAACTGGACCACACGCCATCTTTCATACGCAGGGAGGTTGCAATTAATTACTTCTGTGATTAGGAGCATCTCAAATTTCTGGATGAGTGCGTTCATTCTTCCAGGAGCCTGCCTTAATGAAATTGACAAACTCTGCTCGGCCTTCTTATGGTCTGGTCCTGATCTTAGTTCTAAGAAAACAAAGATTGCTTGGCTTGATGTTTGCAGACCAAAGGAAGAAGGTGGACTGGGACTGCATAAGCTGAAGGACATCAACAAAGTTAGTGGTCTCAAACTCATCTGGCGAATAGTCTCATCATCATCTCTTTGGGGGACTTGGCTGAGAACGTATCTTATCAGGAAAGGTAGCTTTTGGTCAATTAAGAATTCGACTCAAGCAGGTTCTTGGATGTGGAGGAAGCTTCTAAAGCTCAGAAGCCTCGCTAAAGACTTTCATAGAGTTGAGGTCAGAAATGGAAAGAGCACCTCCTTTTGGCATGATCACTGGTCTCCACTTGGACGACTACAAGATGTTATTGGCAACAGAGGTGTAATTGATATGGGAATAGCTTGGGACGCCTCGGTTGAGTATGGTATGCGCTCCCATCGTAGACGACGGCATAGACACCCGTTGCTTAACCAACTTGAAGATATCCTTGAAAAACAGAATCTTATGAAGAAGGAAGATGAAGCAGACATTGCATTGTGGAGAAGAAAGGAAGACTGTTTCAAGAAGCATTTTTCCTCCAAGGACACATGGAACCAAATCCGCCAGAGTCATCCAAACAAACCATGGGCGAAATGTACGTGGTTCAAAAATGCAACACCAAAATATGCTTTTCTTATGTGGCTTGCCCTGCAGGATCGTTTATCAACGGGTGAAAGAATTCAGAGTTGGAATCAACGACATGACCCAAAATGCTTCCTCTGTCATCATCCTCTTGAAACAAGAGAACATCTCTTTTTCAGCTGTCCATACTCAACAGAGATTTGGAAAGCACTCGCTCGAGGTATCATGCAAACAAACCTCACAACAGATTGGACATCCCTTATCTCTTATCTCATGAATGCACCTCTAGACTACATTCCGCGGTTTATCATTCGATACCTTTTCCAAGTTGTTTTATATGGTCTGTGGAGAGAAAGAAATCTGCGTAAGCATGGAGAGAACCCCTCTCCCCCGGCACGGCTCATCAAACTCATTGACAGGACGGTGAAGAATCGCTTGTTGACTGCTCGAGAAAATGGAGGGAAACTGTGGCAAGAGGGACTTTCTTACTGGTTTAGTGTTCAAACTTAATCTCTTTCTTCGCTCAAAATTCTATTTCATAGTTCTAAACTTTGTTAAATCATAGCATACTCATGTAAAAACGATTTTTTTGATTTGCAATTTAACATTCAATTCGAAAAAAAAAAAAAATAACATGGTAAATTCCAAAAACATCACCCAGCTCGTCGGACTCAAACAACGCCTGGAGGAATTAAATCGAAAAGTAGATTTCGGAAGCGACGCAGAAATCCGTATTGTTGCGGTTATTGGGTTGTCTGGCATTGGTAAAACCAGTCTCGTGAAGAAGCTATATGATGACAACCAACACTTGTTCCAGCGTCACGTGCATATGGTCAACATCCATGAGAGGTCAGAGGAGTTTGGGAAGTTTTCGCTACGAAGGACACTTCTAAAAGAATTACTTAGAAATTCTGACGTTAACATAACCGAGGACACGACGCATGCTTCTGTGGCTAGCGAACTGCTGAAAATGAAAGTTTTCCTTGTCCTCGATAACGTGAGTTGCAAGAAACAGATAGATATTCTTCTAGGGGACTATAACTGGATTAAGAAGGGAAGCAGGATTCTTATTACAACGCGTGATAAGACATCCGTCGTTCAGTTTCAACATACTTACGTTGTCCCAAGACTAGATCTCACGGATGGCCTAAAGCACTTCAGCACTTACGCCTTTAAAGATCACAAGTGTCCTTCCTTGGGGAATTTCAAGAAGCTATCCACAAAATTCGTGGATTACGCTAGAGGAAACCCGCTTGCTCTACAGATATTGGGTCGAGAGCTTCTTTCGAAAGACGAAGCTCATTGGTCAGAGAAAATTGATACACTAGCGCAAAAGCCCTGCCCGCTTATTGAAGATCTGTTGACAGAAAGTTTTGCTTCGTTGAGTGAGAAGCAGAGGAAACTTTTTTGCTTGTAGCGTGTTTCTTCAGATCAGGGGATGAGTATTACGTTAGAAGTTTAGTGGATTCTGCTGATGGGGGCAGCGAGATCTCTAACCTTGCGGACAAGTTACTGATTAGCGTCACTAGTGGCCGAGTGGAGATGCATGATTTATTGTATACGTTCGCCAAGAAACTTTGGTCATCCGTATCTATTGACAATAACTGGGAAAGCCAGAGGATTGGCATCATGGTAGCTTCACTGCTGCAGTAAATAAAGATGTTAATCAGAAAAATAAAAGAAAATACCAATACAACCTCCAAAAGGCAAGTTTTCATCGTTAATTTTGAATTTTAGAGTTTGTATATGAGCTAGTTGTGCAATGTGCATTTCTTTTCTAACATCAGTTTCAAAGTTTTAAAATTTTCAGGAAAGCGTCATGGGTATTTCACTGGACTTGTCGGAATTAAATAAAAAGCTGACTTTAAATTCTGAAATCTTCAGTGACATGTGCAATCTGCGATATGTCAAGATCTACGACTCTCAATGTTCCAGAAATTGTGCTGATTGCAAATTGACCTTCCCTGATGGATTCAACTGGTCATTGGAAAATATCAGGTATCTCCACTGGCTCCAATATCCTTTGAAAACACTACCAGTAGAGATCGACCCAAAGAATCTTGTTGAACTCAGCCTACCTTACAGCAAGATAACCCAACTCTGGAAAAACGTTAAGGTGTGCCTTTGCATCTTTTGTCTAGTCAGTCTCATTTTTTTTTTTTTGTTGATTTAATTTGTTTTCTGTCACAGGATACATCAAAGCTAAAGTGGGTAGATCTCAGTCACTCACATGAGCTTCACGAAATATCAGGGTTAGTACAATCTCAAAATCTTCAAAGACTGAATCTTGAAGGCTGCACAAGCTTGGAAACGTTACCACAAGAGATGCAAGAGCTGAATAGTTTGGCTTACCTGAACTTGAGAGGATGCACGAGCCTCACCTCTCTTCCAGATATGAAGTTCAGTTCCCTAAAAATTCTCATCTTGAGCTATTGCTCAAACCTTAAAAAATTACAGGTGATTTCAAAAGATCTAGAAGCTCTATATTAGGAAGCCACTGCAATAAAGAAGCTTCCTGCTTCCATAGGGGACCTCCAAAAACTTGTTTTCTTGAATATGAAAGACTGCAAAGCGTTGGTGAGTCTACCGGACTGTTTTGGAAATCTGTGTTCTCTTGAGGAGCTAATACTCTCTGGCTGCTTAAAGCTTGTGAGTTTTCCAAATTTAGAGAACATGGAATCTTTGAAGGTTTTGCTGCTTGATGGAACAACAATAAAACAGATGCCAAGGTTATTGCATTACACTGACTCTGGAGGCCAAGCTTACACTATGCCAACTAATGTACATCATAGTTATGGTCGATCATCCTCATTACTATCTTTATGCTTAAGTGGAAGTAAATTTGAGAGCTTGAACGCTAACATTAGCCAGCTTTATCATATGAAATGGCTTGATTTGAAGAATTGCAAGGAGCTCAAATCTCTTCCGGTGTTACCGCCAAATCTGAAGTGCTTAGATGCACATGGCTGTGATTCACTGGAAAATTACTCTCGTGGTGACAGGGCAAATCCATTGCTCACTCATTTTCACTAATTGCAACAAATTGGATCAAGCTGCAAAAAGTAACATAATTTCTTTCACTCATAAGAAAGGCCAGTTGATTTCAGATGCTCATAATCGTTACAATGAGGTCTGTAGATTTTTTTCTCCCTCTCAAACACTTCCCACTCCTGCTGGCAACATACACAGGTTTTTTTATTGTTTCTTTTACACTTGTAGGGCTTTGTTTTGGATTCTTTGATCGGAACTTGTTTTCCTGGATGTGAAGTACCGGAAATGTTCGATTACCAAACTTTTGGATCACAGTTAGAGCAAAGACTACCTCGGCACTGGTGTGACAGTAAGCTTATTGGGATAGCTCTATGCGCTGTTATTTTGTTTCCAGACCAACAACAACGCAATCGTTTCTTGGTGAAATGCACTTGCAAGTTCAAAAGTGAAGAAAACGTTTGCATCAGCTTTAGATCCATTGTTGGAGGTTGGAGCGAATCAGGCGATGAGCCGCACAAGATTAAGTCTGATCATGTATTTATTGGCTACACTAGATGGGTAGACATCAGCAAACGTCATATGGAAGATCACGGGAACAATGGGGAAGGATGTATACCTTCTAAGGTTACACTCACATTCGAGGTGACAGATGATGCGACTAATGTAGTTAAATGTGAGGTGGTTAAATGTGGCTTTGCTTTGGTGTATACACCCTGTTCATTTTCTGATCTAGATGCTGCATCTATGTTTAGTATCTAGATGCAATTTTCAGATGCAGCATATATCATATTGTTCATTTTTCAACTAACATTTACATTTGCATGCAATATTGTTTAACTTTGAATCTATAAAAAAAATCTAAATGCAAAATATCACAAAAGACTTAAAAAGTATAGGTTTTTAATTATTTTGTTTATAATCCAATTAGTATAAAACAGTAATTAAAAAATATTTTTAAAATATAAGATTATCAAATTTATATTTATGATTTTAACAAATTCTAAACTCAATTTCAGCTCCACTTCTACTTCCATAGTTCCTATTCCAGGTACTGTATCTCCTCTGCTTCGCATCCTTCCATATTGTTAGAGTTGCATCAGACATGGTTTCCCACAGGTAATCAACTAATCATCATCGGGCTCATAAACCAAAGTGAAGCCGCACTTCATCACTTTGCAGTCTGCCACCTACCTCACTTATACCATTTGTCACTTTAAATCTGAGGGAAAATCCAGTAAATAATGAGAACTGTTGACGTTTCTTAAAATTAAACAAAGTGGTGTAGCCAATGAAGACATGGTCTGACTCAATCGTATGTGGTTCATCGCCTGGTTCAGACCAACAACCAATAGTGAAGCTTTCCCGACTCAATGATATATTAGTGAACTCGCAAGTGCATTTTACTTGGGGGCCATTATTTTGGTCCTTATAATCCTTAAACGAGATACCACACATCGAGCTATACCATTTAATTTTCCTTCATTCCAATCCCGTGGAAACTCCGAATTTAATACTGATCCAAATGCTTGGTGGTTGAACCATGCAGGTATGTCACATCCAGATAAGCAAGTTCTAATCAAGGATTAGAAAAAAAGAACAGCAAATTAAATCAATGCAAAAGAAAATTCATTAACTTTAGATGTTTATGAGAGAGAATGAGAATTGAAAAAAATAATATTAATACCTAATTAATATAGATAACAGTTTCTCTAGGTAATTCAAATAATTTGATATTTGTGTTAGATCATGCGTAGGATTATATGCTTCAATTTTATCATTTTTCTTTTGAATTCTCATACAATAAATTGATCCAATTAATTCTCGTATTCTCTTTGCACTTGGCAGAATTTGATGTCACCGAACCAAAGATCCAAACAAAGTATCTTGTACACGTTACCGTCTCTCCAAGCAAGAAACTTCTCAGTTAGTCAGTTCTCACGGCAAAGGTTCTCACTGATTCTCTTCTCTTTTGATTTCTTCAATAAATATACACTTTTTCATTTGTTTGCTGTTAAGCATCACTGTACTTGGTTTTGTTTTCAGGTCTCAGAGCTCAGCCCTCAAAAGTTTAAGGGATGGCCATTCACCGTATGCTGACCAAATACCATGGAAATCTTTCTGGTGCTCGGATTGTACGCATAACAGTCCACCATAACACCACGAAGGTCATGTTTTTTTTCTTTATGCTCATGTTATTACTTGTCCAGTTAGGCTTTGTTGCCATTAACAAGTTTCTGTTTGCCTTCTTTGTAGATGAGCTATTAACCAGGTAATCTTATTAAAATACATATGCGAGTTTGTGATCAATGTTAGGTTCTCATGAAAATGCATATACGAGTTTGTGACCATGTTAGGTTCTTATATCAATGTTAGGTTATGTGGTCGACAATTTAGACTTTGTACTCCTTACTAGGTCTGGTCAAAATTAGTGCTGCTTTTCTTTACAACGCTGAATGACATTTGCAGATATTTTGAGGGCCAGAATGCTCCAATCTTAGAAGCAGATGTTGGGCATTCACCAATTAGAATTATTGAGGTTGCTGAGAAGATTTCTGATTTTTCTATATATTTATGTGGGCTTTGGAGTTTTCTTAGTGCATAATCTGCTTTTTGATGTTCACTAGCATAGTTTTTTCTCTTTTTGCCATGCTTAATTGATTTTTTTTTACTGGTCTCCA
The DNA here is from genome assembly GCA_010577795.1 of Isatis tinctoria. Taxonomy (NCBI): domain Eukaryota; kingdom Viridiplantae; phylum Streptophyta; class Magnoliopsida; order Brassicales; family Brassicaceae; genus Isatis; species Isatis tinctoria. Next base: position 12,663,523 of record CM021250.1, on the reverse strand, counting down.
TGCTCCAGGAGCAAGTACAGTAATTGAAGTTTGTTGATATAATAACATTAAATGTATAAAAAAATCGTTGTTGTATAATAATTGAAGTTGAATAGATAAGGTGAGATAAAAAATCTTAAATAAACTCTCTAGAAATGACACATGTTTTTTGCGGGACCAAAATTCTTCTTTTCAACATGTTTGACTTTTTCAACATGTTGAATCTTTTTAAACATGTTAGAATCTTTTCAACATGAATTAATCCACTGATACACGAGTTTTAAAACGCTATTTTCCTACTGCAAGTGCACAGCAAATCGTAGTAGTACTTAGGGGTCGATCCCACGAAGACCAAACTTACACTATGTTTTAATGAGCTAAATAAAGAGCTAAGACAATTCAATTAGGGTTTGGTTTCGTAAATAGTAAGTAATAAAAGCAAAATCGGTTGTAAAAATAATATTAAGCAAGCGTTAGGTCAAAGAATTTTTCGTAGGCAATTCAGAGCAACGGATCAAACAACTATTCAGGCAATGATTATGCACAAGTCTAGAACTCAAACATAAAGATAATATCAATCCACTCTTGTGGCATCAATAACTTTATCTAACAACCTAAAATCCTAACTCTCATTGGTTTTTGAAATCGCAGACAAGCATTGAGGATATGTTTGATTTGTTCACAATTCTCCTACACATCTACTCTCGCAGGCATAAAACAAATTGCTCACCAATGTTTCTTCTAGCAACCTAGCAACTCTCGCTGTCTAAGTTATCTTAATATCATGAAATCGAGTGATCAATCCGATCCAAGCATTAAGAACAACAAGGGTGAAGACATCGATTGAATAGCCTATTTGTGTTTAATCCCTTGGCTCATGAATTCCTTTGAAAACCTTAACCTAACTAAGAGATCTACTCAGACATAATTAAAGAAGAAGAAAACAAAGAGATTGAATAAAAATAAAGCATTGATATTTAAATAAAAGAATAGGGTTCAGAAATGTTCTCCAAATGTTGCAGAGATTCTTCTCCCAAAAATAATACAAAGCTCCTTAGAGAATAGGAAAACTAAAGGTAAAAGGTAGGAAATAAAAGATAGGATAATATGAAAGATGATAAAAAAAAACCTAAAACTAAAGGGAGTATATATAATAGAGTCTTCTAGGCGGCTACTTCCTTATTTTTCGTGATCAGGGTTAGGTCAAAACGACCTCCCTTTTTTACTCCGGCCGTGCGAGCAGGTGCTCGAAAATCAGGAGCAGGTGCTCCGAAGTGAAATTGGTAATTCTTCACAGATTCGCCTCCTTTTCTTCCAATATGATTATTTTATGCTCCAAAGGCTCTAATCACTCCAAACTTCGTCCAAAGCTTCCTAATGACCTGAAACGACTCGATAAAGACTAAAAAAGACTCGAAAAGGACTTGAAAACAATGGTTAGAATGAGGTGAAAATGCCTCATATCATCCACCTAAGTTTTTAAATTTATTCAACATCCTCATACTATGTACATTGGTTACATAGTTACAAACATCCCACATCATTTTCTCTTTCTTCCACATTATTATTCAACATTCACTCAATTGTTTCTCTTTACAATAGTTAAAGTTACAACACCCTATCCCATCAATTTTATTCATATTTTTTATTTTTAATGTTTTTGTATTTGTGATTCGTTTTTTCTATGTCCAAATGAAATGAAACAAGTCTCTATTTATATAGTATGAAAATGATGAATTTTGATATATAATTTATATATATAATTAAAACAATTATGAAATAATTGAGGTTAACTAATTGAGATGAAAATTTTTTTTGAAAATCTGAACATCCAATTCAAATGCTACATCTGTCCAGCTGTCCTCATCTATATATTTTCGTAAAAAAAAGTTTGAGAGATAAATATTATTATTTTGGTTCAATTAAAAGTTGCCACGTCATACATGAGCAGCCCATCTTTTGTTTTTCAAGGTGTTGATAAGTTTCAACACCAAACTTGCCACATCATTTTTTTTTCTTTTCAACAAACCATTGCAAGTCTTTCCACGTTTGAATATAAAATTTCTCAACTGTTAAAAAAACTCCCATTGCACATAGTCTCATTGTGGGCATTAAACAGTTGAATTTAAAATTCACCACCATTGTAAGTGGTCTAACTGGTCTTATGTTTAAGATAGAAACTGAACAGTGTCAGAGTGTTTCCACGTTTTCTCTGCAACGACAGAAATGCCATCTTCAACTTGCCATCAACATGTCATGCCAAGAGTGGTGTGGTGTTAGCTATAGATAGGTGGTCAAGGCAAAAAATGCTTCAAGTGCCAAAACTAGGAAGAAAATTTTAGTACATTTTTTCTATCGAATTGAGGTGTATAGTCGAATCAAAATAGATTAATATCTATTATGTAATTCAAGTACTCGTCTTTTTGTCAAGTTCTAATACATATCCTTCGATTTTTAGTATTTAGTTGAGCAATAAATAACATATATTATTTATGATTGATGAACTCTTTTTTTTTTACTACACGAAACAAATATAATGGAGAAAATATGAAATAGCAGTGATATTCAAAACATGCATTAGCTAGTTTAAGAAATGATACAAGTCACGTCAAAATTTATTGAGTTTTCGGACCAGAGTGTGAGATTGGTTTAGTTAAACCAGAAACCAAAATCTCTATATAAGGCGAGGTGTGCGAGTATTATAGATGCATCTTCTTCACTAAACTTAAAGCTTTATTCTTGCTTTGAGTAACTAAAAAATTCAGCAAAATGGACAATGCCAACAATGAACGAACATCATCCTCCTCCTATGAGAGGATGAGCTCCGTGGCTAAAAATGTGGTGGCCGGATTGCTTGTTACGGTGGCTCAAAGATATGTCGAAAGACAACGACCCCCATCTGAGAGGAGATTGATCCAAGTGTACATCGACTGTTTCAGCAACTACATGACCCGAGCTGAGGTCGTGTCTTACGTCTCCGCTCATATGCGATCATCTCAATATGGTGTGGATCGCGTCTTTGACATGGTTTCCTAGAAGATTTACTAGTAAACACATGCAGTCTCTACTCCGTTGTGACTGAAGCAGCTCTTGTGGCTGAGAAAGAGGAAGCCAATCAACGTGAAAAGTACTACCAAAGGAGTTCAAACCGTAGGGAAACTAGTAAAAATGGAGGAAGTGGAAGCTAAAATGATGTGTGAGAAGAGAAGAAGAACAAAATTAACTTAAGCTTGTGTAAAAAATGTCGATTTTTTTTCTATGTCCAGATGAAATGAATCAAATCTCTATCTATAGAATACAAACAATTACGAATTTTGATATAAAAACATTAAATAAAAAATAGTTTGTTTTATAATAATTGAAGTTCAATAGATAAGGTGAGATAAAAAAAACTCTCAAATAAAACAACTTGCTCTCTTTAGATGAAACAAGTCTTTGCGGGCCCAAAATTCTTTTTTTCAACATGATGAATTTTTTCAACATAAATTAATTCACCTAAGTTTTTAAATTTATTTAACATTCTCACTGTGGGCATTTACCAGTTAAATTTAAAATTCAACACCCTAAGTGGTCTAATTGATTTTATGTTTGAGATAGAATGTGAACAGTGCCAAAGTGTTTTCCACGTTTTCTCTGCAATGACAGAAATGACATCATCAACTTTTCATCAACATGTCACGCCAAGAGTGATTTGGTGTTAGCTAGAAATAGGTGGTTAAAGCAAAAAAAAAGCTTCAGGTGCCAAAATTAGAAAGAAATTTTATTATATTTTTTCTATCAAATTGATGTGTACAGTCGAATCAAAATAGATTAATTTCTATTATGTAATTCTAGTACTCAACTTTTCTGTCAAGTTCTAATACACATCCTTCCATTTTTAATTTAGTTGAGCAATAAATAATAGAGAGATTTACCATAAAAGTGACTTTCTAAATTTAGTTTTCAAAATAAGTGACTTTTGGTGTTTGGGTGACTTTTAGTGGTCGAATTCCCTTAATTACCCCTCTGTTTGGTGGACGAAAAGTAACTAAAGAGAAGCATATTACTTTAGAAAAAGCAATCTGGTTACTTTTTTCGTAGGTCGCCACTATTTAAATTGGAGACAGATAAATAAATAATTTTTTATTCTTTTAATTGTCTGTAATTATTTCAGTGATTGTTCGTGTTGTTCAGCCTGTTTTCATGCTCTGAGTCACATAACCTTTTCGGGTTTTAGTAGATCTAGTTGAGTCGTTTATTGTCTTCGGCGAATCGTTTATTGTTTCTGGCAAATCGTTTATTGTTTCTGGCGAATCTTTTCGGGTTGTAGTAGATCTGGTCAACATTTTTTTCTGGGTTTCTTTGTCCGGTTGTTTTATATTTGGTGTTTATTGAAGATTTGTGGTTTCTATTTTGTAATTGGAAGTCGTTTTTGCAGTTGTAGAAGCCTCAAACACCGACAAATGGGACACCCCAGCTCTACAGTTTATCTAGGTAAAATATCTACTTTTTGGAGAGAGAGATGCATCAGTAAGAGAAGAATGAGCATGAAGAAGATGATATAATTGTGTACGTACATAGAAATTAAGGTAGGAGTGTGTACGTACACGCAAATGGTAGGAGTGTGTACGTACGTTCGGCGAAATGAACAATTGCGATCGAATGCCAAGAGGATACCTGGATAATGTGTGGATGTACACATACGTGCAACTATGCGAGTCTATGTTTAAGTGACAGTAAGTGCCGATGAAACCTGGTTGGGTGTGGATGTGTGCAGGTATGGACGTATATGAGTGGATATTTGGACGAACATTAATTCACCTCAGGTCAACGCCCCATTCGTCCACCAACAGCTGCCTCCCTTCTTTTACCCATATTATTGGTTTCCATAACATCGCATTCAGAGTTAATGTTACTCAATTGTAACCACTGTATTGGTGATTTATGGCCATTGATAACCTTATGTTCGGTTTTAGCTTGAGCTTGTACGGTCACAATACTAGATGAAAGCTTATTTTTATTTATGGTAGAAGAATACATGGTCGTACAATGATCTTACGGGTCAATAGTAGAGATCGATGTCTACTCAGTTTAACGCCGTTGTAGATATGTTTCTTATGTTCCATGTTTTACTTTGTTGGTTTGGAAATGTATTTAAGTCTTAAAAGTGTTTTCGTAGAATTTTTCTCCTTTAAACTAACTCTCATGTGGTGGACAGCTGTTTGCAATGTGTTCGTATGGTAGTTGATGACCATGGTGTTAAATGTATGCAATTTGTTTTCCAATGTGTTGGTATATTTTTCAGTGTTCGTGGATGCCGACGTATGTGAAAATGGATGCATCACCACATTTGATGCAATGGCCATGGATGTGGTCTGCGAGTTTGAGAGATCGGTCACGTAGAGTCATTGTGTTCACAACACTGAAAAGGTCCACAACTGTTTTCCAATGTGTTCGTATAATGTTATGTGGTTGTGGATGACGACGGTGTTCAGAGTGTGGATGACAACAATTGTTAAAGCTTGTGTTATGTAACGTGGATGACGACGGTGCGATAAGTGTGGATGACCATAATTATCTTCTCTGTCATCATGTTCGGAAACTTCTTCGTGTTTGTTGTTGTCTTCACTTTCTTCTTCATTTTTTTCTACGCAACAGTGAACTCTTAGACATTGTTCGACCATGACCCTCTTCTCCATCCCCGTCTTCATTCACCACAACCTGGTTGTCCATCAAGTTCGATGTCCACAGGAAACGTTAGGGAAAACTATTGTCCTAATCAGAATTTGCAGTCAGTCGAATCCGAGTTAAAAACCTGTATAGAATGAAGATTGAAGTTAAAAAATTTAAAGAAAAAAAAGACAGATCTGAGAAAAGAGGAAGAGAGGTAAAAACGAAGAGGAGAGAAGGAGTTGTGAAGAAGGAGACACGAAGATGAGCAAATCAGAGAGAAGAAAAGATAGCAAATCAGAGAAAAGAGAAGAAAAAATCAGAGAGAAGCAGAAGCGGAGAGGAGAAAAGCTGAGAGAAAGAGATCGTTAGAGGAGAGAAGAAGAGAAGAAGAAGAGAGAGAAAATAAAATAAATTAGATAAAAAAGATAATTTAGTTAGTGTTCGCTTTAGTTAGTAGGTAAGAGTTTTAGTTAGAAGAAAAATGGGGTGTGTTAGTGAAGGGCAAAAAAGAGATAGAGAGAGTAAAAAAAATGTATGTTTTCCTGAAAGTTACTCTTCTGAAAGTCACCTCTAGAGCAATTATCTCTAAATAATATATATTCTTTATGATTGATTAACTCTTTTTTTTACTACACAAAACAAAATAATGGAAAAAGATGAAATAGCGAAAGTGAAATTCAAAACATATGTTAGCTAGTTTAAGAAATAATACAAGTCACTTCTAAATTTATTAAGTTTTCGGACCAGAGTGTGAGATTAGTTTAGTTAAACCTGCAGAAACTAAAATCTCTATATAAAGCGAGGTGTGCGAGTATTATATATGCATCTTCTTCACTAAACTTAAAGCTTTATTCATGCTTTGAGTAACTAAAAAATTCAGAAAAATGGACAATGCCAACAATGAATGAACCTCCTCCTCCTCATATGAGACCACGACCTGAGAGGATGAGCTCAGTGGTTAAAAATGCGGTGGTCGGATTGCTTGTTACACTGTTTCAAAGATATGCCGAAAGACAACGACCCCCATCCGAGAGGAGATTGATGCAAGCGTGATGCTGCGTATTTTCGGGTGTGAAAACAACAACCAAATGTTATTTTATCGATCCACGAGGAAAGCAAGAATAGGCACACCAAGAGTACAGGATTCTAATCGAGCTAAACGAATCAAGATTGTTTTTGTTTTTGGTTTTTTAATAACTAGTAATGAAAGCGAAATCGGTTGTAAAGATAATAATAAACAAGCGTTAAGTCAAAGAATATCTCAGGAGATTCAGAGCAACGGATCAAACAACTATTCAGGCGATGATTAAGCATAAATCTAGAACTTAAACACTAGGATAATATCAATCCACTCTCGTGGTATCAATATCTTTGTCTATCAACCTAGAATTCCTAACTCTCGTTGGTACTAGAAATCGTAGACAAGCATTAAGGATAGGTTTAATATGTTCACAATTCTCAATACATCTACTCTCGCAGGTAATGGTTAAATTGCTCACCAATGTTCTTTCTAGCAACCTAGCAACTCTCGCTGTCTAAGTTAAACCTCATATCATAAAATCAAGTGATCAATTCGATTTAAGCATTAAGAACAACAAAGGTGAAGATATTGATTTGAATAGCCTATTTGTGTTTAACCCTAAAGCTCATGAATTCCTTTGACAAACCTCAACCTAACTAAGAGATCTACTCAGACATGATTAATGAAGAAGATAACAACGAGATTATAAAGTTCATAATAAAAACTTGAATAGATAATGAAAGCTGAATATAAACTTATAAGTACTTAATTAAAGCATAAATATAAGAACTGAAAGTAAAGACTGAAAGTAAAGACTGAAAGTAAAGACTGAAAGTAAAGACTGAAAGTAAAGAACTGAAAGTAAGAACTGAAGGTAAAAATGATAGAACTTGATTAAAGCATAAATATAAAGCTTAAAACAAACTAAATAAAACTTAATAAAAACATAAACATAAAAACTAAAAAAAAGACTAAGAGCAAAGCTCTGAAGCTAGAGAAGAGAGGAGGAAGGAGATGGTGTGATTTTTGTGATCAAGAGTGAGTTGTATTTATAGGCCAAGGTGAGGGTGGTAGGTGAGACGGGGAACGGTCGTTCTAGGTGGAGAACGATCGTTCCCGATGGTCGATCCATAGTAGGTGGAATGCGGTGTCAGGGAACGATCGTTCTTGGTTGAGAACGGTCGTTCCTTCGTACTTTTGTCGGCAAACGATCGTTCTAGTGGGTAGAACGGTCGTTCTCTTGCGTTTTTGTCGGCAGGGTAGGTGAAGTGTGGAACAAGCTGCATGGAATGGAACGATCGATCTACGGTGTGTCGGCAAGGTTGGTGAAGGGGAGGAACGATCGTTCCATAGGGGGAACGGTCGTTCTGTTGGTCGTTCTGCCTCCAAGAACGGTCGTTCTTCATGGTTGGTCATTTCCTCGTGTTTTCCACGTCAACTTGACTCGAACATGTCCGTAAACGCCAAACTTCTTCGGAACTCCATAAAATCTGTAAAAGACTCAAAACAATAGAAAAGACTCGAAAAACCAACGAAAGATGCAAATCAAAACTCAAACCGAACACTAAAAACGAATCAAAATATGTTAAAAACCGATAATATCAACTCTCCCCAACTAAAACCTTTGCTTGTCCCCAAGCAAAACCAGATATTTTACAAAAAGGAGAGGTTAGAAAAATGTGTGAAACTCGTAAAACTTATAGGACCACATTTTAAATCAATTGCCCGTAAACCGTATTCGCAAAGTTCAGATCAAACCGTACTTCATTGTACTTCTCCATAACCGTAGTAAATAAATGAAATCTCATAATCAAGCAGAACTCAATATTTAACATTCATTATCAAATGCGTGTACTCTCACAAAGGGAATATCTAACATGTTATGGTCTAGGTATTAAGGTTGGTATTTGGTGGCTCAAGTGTTTCGGTTTCTTTTAGCAATATAAACAGATGCAAATCATTATGCAAAATCACCGTGAGACACAGACCAATTAGGAGGTACACAACTCTCCTTAACTCTAATCCTTCTACCCTTATTTAACAAGTCACAAACAAGAACATGATTTCTTTTAACGTTTCATGAAATTTAAAGATATTACCTTGACGACTTTCCCGGTTCCTTCCGTTTTTTTTTTTTTTCTCTTTTCGTTTTTTTTTTTTTTTTTTTTTCTTTTTTTTTTATATATATATTTTTTTATATCGGATAATGGAACCGGTTAGTCTCTAAGATCTGCATCAAAAGAATTTCAACAATGTAAGCTTATTTCTTGAATGTGAATAAAATCTTCTACCCTTTTAAAAGTTCTCCCTCTTTTGAAACGAAAATTTTCAATGAATATATTCAAAGAGAGAGATCACATTTCTAGACACATCCCATGAGTTTAATCAGAAAGAGACCACCTATCTAGACACAATCCTAAAGAAAAGTTGTGTCGGTCCGTATACTCCATAGTTTTTGCACATGAATGCAATGACAGTAAACGAAGAAAAGTGGGTTTCAACATGGAAATGGTAAGGGTGTGGTACTAGACTAAGGATAAGTCTAGCCATTTGGAGTTAGCAAAGATTGGTAGAAATGATGCAAAGAAAACTCAAATTGTAAAATCCAATACATGATTATCAACCCCCTAAGTGAGATAAATTAAGTCCATATTAAGTTCCGATAATTCGATTAAGTTCAGATGATTTGAGAAATTCACTAAATAATCAAGTTATGGATTTTTCTGCGTTTCCAAACTATCCTCAAACAATGCTAAGCAGTCCTAAGGCAATGACATCAAACATGTTGCAATTCCAAAAAGTTTAACAATTTCACACATTGTTTTGACTCGATAAATGTTTTTTTTTTTTTTTTTTTTTTTTTATTCTTTTTGAAATTTTAAACACACCAAAATAAAATATAAAACATCCACAAAATACATCGTTAGTACACAAATGAATTCTTCCCCCAGACTTGTTTTTAACCGTCCCGGTTATAACAAAACCGAAAGAGAAACCCGCAAACTGATAAATAAAAGTGTTGTAAAATAAAAATAAAAGAAAAACACTTACCAGTGGGTTGCCTCCCACCAAGCGCTTGTTTTAAGTCGTTAGCTTGACTTCTGAGCACAAGTGCTAATCATGCGAATCAAAAGGCTGAGCCAATGCACCTTTGGTCCTTCTCTTCATGGGACAAGAAACAAAGTGCGCAAAAAAGCATACAATTGTCCAAAGGAAATAGACAATATTCTCATCAAGGAAGTTTACTACAAATGTAGCGTGTATCTTCAAATATTCCTTGACAGTGAGATGTTTTTGAGAATCAAATGCATTCGATGGAAAGATATAATCAATTTTAGCTTCAAATGAGTTTGTCACAAAATAGTCAACTTTATCTCCATCAATCTTATAAAATACCACATTCTCATTCTCATCATCATTCTCAACATTAGGGTTCTCTATCTCATCCAAGATCTTATCTAAATCAAATTCATCCCCTAGGTCAGATTTTTCAAGAAGCGATCTAGATTCCTCTAGCATTAAAGAGTTAAGCTCGAGATTATGATCATTCAAAGCACAAAGATAACTAGTATCAAAACATATTTCATGATAATCTCTAGCAAATTTTTCTATTCTTAAAGCATCTAGTCTTTGAGTCTCACATATCAAATCATAGCATTCATCAATGAGTATGGAGGAAGGTGAATCATAAGGTACATCTTCAATAGAAGGCATGTGACTATCCTCAAAATCTTGAAATTCAAAGGCTAAATCGGATGTACCTTGTAATTGGAATGGTGGAACCCAATCTATTACCTCCTTAAGTGAACGAGCTACCATTATCTCATAAAACGTAAGCTCTCTTCCTTCTAGTACTGCCCGATGTGACATGAGGTTCAACCGGATCATTATTGCTAGGTCACTCTTTGTCAGCATTGGATTTTCCACAGAAAGCTTATCCAACTCCACTCTTTGTTCTGGCTTAAGTATGTTCTCATCAAAAGACTCATCTTGAATGTATTCTTCAAACGTGTCCTCCTCTTCTTGTGGCCAATCATTGTAGTCCATGGCCATCAAAGTTGTTTTCCTTGGCTTCTTAGGTTCATGCACCTTCACAAAAGAGAAAAATTACAAAACAAGGTTAGATTTTTTTTTTTTTTTTTTTTAATGGTAAATAAAATTTAGACTCGGTAGATTCCAAATCTCAATGGCTATTGCTAATGCCTTCCCCGGCAACGGCGCCAATTTGATGCTGCGTATTTTCGGGTGTGAAAACAACAACCAAATGTTATTTTATCGATCCACGAGGAAAGCAAGAATAGGCACACCAAGAGTACAAGATTCTAATCGAGCTAAACGAATCAAGATTGTTTTTGTTTTTGGGTTTTTTAATAACTAGTAATGAAAGCGAAATCGGTTGTAAAGATAATAATAAACAAGCGTTAAGTCAAGGAATATCTCAGGAGATTCAGAGCAACGGATCAAACAACTATTCAGGCGATGATTAAGCATAAATCTAGAACTTAAACACTAGGATAATATCAATCCACTCTCGTGGTATCAATATCTTTGTCTATCAACCTAGAATTCCTAACTCTCGTTGGTACTAGAAATCGTAGACAAGCATTAAGGATAGGTTTAATATGTTCACAATTCTCAATACATCTACTCTCGCAGGTAATGGTTAAATTGCTCACCAATGTTCTTTCTAGCAACCTAGCAACTCTCGCTGTCTAAGTTAAACCTCATATCATAAAATCAAGTGATCAATTCGATTTAAGCATTAAGAACAACAAAGGTGAAGATATTGATTTGAATAGCCTATTTGTGTTTAACCCTAAAGCTCATGAATTCCTTTGACAAACCTCAACCTAACTAAGAGATCTACTCAGACATGATTAATGAAGAAGATAACAACGAGATTATAAAGTTCATAATAAAAACTTGAATAGATAATGAAAGCTGAATATAAACTTATAAGTACTTAATTAAAGCATAAATATAAGAACTGAAAGTAAAGACTGAAAGTAAAGACTGAAAGTAAAGACTGAAAGTAAAGACTGAAAGTAAGAACTGAAAGTAAGAACTGAAGGTAAAAATGATAGAACTTGATTAAAGCATAAATATAAAGCTTAAAACAAACTAAATAAAACTTAATAAAAACATAAACATAAAAACTAAAAAAAAGACTAAGAGCAAAGCTCTGAAGCTAGAGAAGAGAGGAGGAAGGAGATGGTGTGATTTTTGTGATCAAGAGTGAGTTGTATTTATAGGCCAAGGTGAGGGTGGTAGGTGAGACGGGGAACGGTCGTTCTAGGTGGAGAACGATCGTTCCCGATGGTCGATCCGTAGTAGGTGGAATGCGGTGTCAGGGAATGATCGTTCTTGGTTGAGAACGGTCGTTCCTTCGTACTTTTGTCGGCGAACGATCGTTCTAGTGGGTAGAACGGTCGTTCTCTTGCGTTTTTGTCGGCAGGGTAGGTGAAGTGTGGAACGAGCTGCATGGAATGGAACGATCGATCTACGGTGTGTCGGCAAGGTTGGTGAAGGGGAGGAACGATCGTTCCATAGGGGGAACGGTCGTTCTGTTGGTCGTTCTGCCTCCAAGAACGGTCGTTCTTCATGGTTGGTCATTTCCTCGTGTTTTCCACGTCAACTTGACTCGAACATGTCCGTAAACGCCAAACTTCTTCGGAACTCCATAAAATCTGTAAAAGACTCAAAACAATAGAAAAGACTCGAAAAACCAACGAAAGATGCAAATCAAAACTCAAACCGAACACTAAAAACGAATCAAAATATGTTAAAAACCGATAATATCAAAGCGTACATCGATTGTTTCAGAAACTACATGACCCGAACTGAAGTCGTGTCTTACACCTCCGCTCATATGCCAACATCTCAAAATGGTGTGAATCATGTCTGACTCACTCATGAACGCCGCAGAAGATGCCATATGGGATCTGTGCGACGAGCATCGGGAACTTGCACAAAACCCTAGAAGCGGCCTGCTTATGAATAAAATGAGCACTTTATTTAATCACTGATCAACTAAATCGGCCTATTTGGCTTCATTTTTCAAGCTCAATTGATTAATAGATATGAAAAACAAGTAATTTTAGTGACTTGACACAGACAAATAAAGAGAAGATATTTAGAGAATCTAAATTTGGAAATTGTTGTTCTAGTCAATGAGGTTTTTTCTTTAGATATATTTAGATATTTAGAGAATCTAAATTTAGATAATTTTATCAATGAGGTTTATGTTTTATTTATAGGGGGTTTTTTGGGTGTATTATTTAGAGGGGTTTATTAAACTAAAGATTTGAGAGATTTTTTATCTATTTCAAATCTCCCCCTTCCTGAATTTAATATATTTGAAATTTAAAATATTAGGTTTATTAACCCAAAAAAATGAAAATAAAAAAAGAGGTTAGAGAGAGTTCATGATTCACAGCGGAAAACATTAGATATCGTTATTCTCGATACGCTCTTCAATTTTTCATTTTTTTTTTTTTTTGGGTAGATTGATCTCATTAGAAAACTAAAAAAAATATGTATAATGGTTTGGAAGAAAAGTGAAAAATATTTTTAAAGGTTTTAGTCTCACCCAACCAGCACCTAATTAATGCCATGATATATAGAAAATATATATTAAATATATTGTTTTATTTTATGTTTTTCACATTTATTAGTTATATATTTATTGATTTATTTATGTGTTTGAATTTGAATCTATACATATTGATTTATTTATGTATTTATTCATTTGTTCTTCGTAATGAGACGTTATTTTGAATATGTATATTTTAATAATATGTTTTTTATCAATATTTCTTTAATATGTTTTTGATGATTAAAAACTTATAAATCATATGTTTATTTTGATATTTTATGTTAAGCAGCATTCACATTTATTGTGAACTAAAAAAATATCTCACATATTTATCTCTTTCCAACCACTATGCTCAATGGTCAAATCTAAATAGCTGAAGTAATCCGATCCAAATCAAACTAAAATAACCGATCCAGAAATCAAATCATATTTTTTAGAGAGAATTTGCTATAAAATAAGATTTTGAATACAAATTAAGAAAACAACAGAGAGAAAAAAAGTTATGGGAATTCAGTATAAGGGTACCCAAAAAATACAACGTGGAAGAGAAATTTAATGTGTTCACTTGCGCTTGCGAGTGGGGAAAAACGATGGAACACAAAGTCAAATGAGATAATTGATTTAATTGGTAACAGCATTTACTCACATGAATATCGAGTAAAAGAAGGAGACACAGTTACTCAGGATTTTGTAATTAATATAGGATATGCAGTTAATGAGATTTAGGAGAAACCGTATTCAAATATGTGGATATGAAGCGAAGTAGGAGAGCGTCGATATACACCGGATTTGCCTAGGTATTATATATATTTGGATGTTAAAATTATATATTTCATGCTACGTACATGATTATGGAAAACGAACTAGATAACACCGGACTTGTCAAGTATGCTATATATTTGCATGCTATAACTATATATAGCGTGCAACGTAAATGATTATAGACAATAAATTAGATAACACCGGACTTACCAAGGTATGCTATGTATTTTGCATGTTATAATTATATATTGCATGCTACTTAAATGATTATGGACAATAACTAGATAACACCGGATTTGCCCAGTTAAGCTATATATTTTCATGCAATAATTATAAATTGCATGCTACGTAAATGATTATGGACAACGAATTAGGTAACACCGGATTTGCCAAGGTATGTTATATATGTGCATGTTATAATTATAGATTGCATGCTACGTAAATGATTATGGACAACGAATTAGATAACATCGGACTTGCCCACGTATTCTATATATTTGCATGGTATAATTATATATTGCATGCTACGTAAATGATTATAGACAACGAATTAGATAACATCGGACTTGTCCACGTATTCTATATATTTGCATGATATAATTATATATTGCATGATACGTAAATTATTATGGACAACAAATTAGATATATTAACATATAATATAAATTTACGTGTTAGGAACTCAAAATGCATGCTACAAACACGTGTAATACATATAAATGTTAAAAGTCGATGTTGCATGTGTACAGTTATAACCATATGTACGGTGATAGCAAATCCATATGGATATCTATGTTTTAGTTTGAAGGTGTATTTAGATTATTAGGTGGTACTTAATCAACTTAGAGTCTAGTAACTAAAATAACATCATCATTTGTATGCGAGAATGTCCACATGTATATATCTCTAATATACATCAAACTAGTTATGGTCAAGTATGAATGCACAAACAATATAAAAACATTATATAGTAACACATCATAATGGACTTCTAACTACAAAAAATACGAATTAATTTGAATCTAATTAATATTCAGGATAATCTCTATTGATTATCACCTCAGTCTAAAAGTGTATCGATTAATGCTGATTATATGGGAGTAGTTCCAAATATACAGCTATGATTTGATAGGGAGATTACTTATCACCAAAATTAGTGAACAAATTTAAGATATTGAAAATTTAAAATATTATTTATTTAATATTTTTGGCAAGTTTAGAATTTCTTCTAACTTGAAAGAATAGAATCCACATATTCCAAATCGAAAGAATACGTCGCTGTGGGTGCTGATGATGTCATACTCAGATGGGATTGGGTGTCGTGGACCAGACTCACCGCGAGAGGAGGCCGGTCGGGACGACGTGCGGCCGCGAGCATCGGAGAGTTCTGGCACGCACTTGTGGCGTCGGCCATGAAGAGGAATGCGAGGTACCGTCGTCACTGCCTTCGTCTTCCGATATCAAGAAGAAAACAATAACAAATTACAGAGAAATATGTGAGAGAAGAGAGGAAGAGAGAGGAAGAGAGAGGAGAGAGTGATGTCTTTGTATTTTCGAAGTTGCAACTTTCCACTTTTTTAGGTTTAGGTTGGGGATGAAAGAGAAAGCCTGCGTGTGAGGGCATATCCGAGTCAAAAGGGGAGAAAATATTAACATTGTTTAGGTCCAAAAATTTTTTTGTCAAAAAACTAATTTGGGTTTAAAATTTTATCATTTACCCAATTATCTGTATTTTTATGACAATTTTGGGTCATTTGCTACAGTTACCCTTTTGGAAACTTTAATCTCAAACATAACCCCTGTTAAACAAATTTCTAAAATGACAATTTCCTTTGAAATTATGGGTGCGGTTTTTCAAAGCAGGATAGCAATTTTGAGAATTTTTTTAAGCAGGATGAAATTGTTCGTCGATTAAAAATTACAAACTACTAGAATATGCACACTATAAGTTTATACGGACGTAAGGAATCTGTTTTTTTTTTCTAAGGTTATAGTACTTTAATTTATTTTATCCCCTAACCAGCTGCTCTGCATACGTGCAACATACAAAACTCGGGCGCTGGTATTGACTATTGATTAAGTGTCTTTTTTTTTTTTAACGCTGGTGTTTTATTAATCAACGAGAAGTTATAATATAAAGTACAAAACGAAAGAAAGAGAAAACAATGACAGTTGATACAGCAATAGGGAACCACGAGACCAAAATGAAAGATAGAGAGAAACCAGAGCAGACTCTGACAGGTTTTAACCATTCCGAGCTTCTTCGGAGATGAGGTGAGAGAGCCAAGAGGGGCCATATCGAGCAATATAAGACTGATGCCTACCATCCCGAGTTACCGAGTGTGCCATTTGAGAGGCTAGTCGATTACGCGCCTCCTCCACCGAGTGTGCCATTTGAGAGACTATTGATTAAGTGTCTAGGCCATAGAATTAACATTAAACCAATTTTTTAAAAAATTGTTTACTTTTATATGTGATTAGTTAATTATGTTTATACATATATTGGTTGGTATAGATGGTCCCTCTTTCCGATTTTCGATTGATTTTGGAATAATTTTATAAAAAATTACTGCATTCATGTTTCTTAAACATCCTTCACCTTAACCGTTCACGCGCCAACATTCACTTAACCACCTGGTTTAGGTACTCTCAACATGCTCATCACTAATCACACTTTTTACAGATATATTTTTTAATATCTATTAATCAATATATAAAAGTTGAGGCTATAGGTCACTGAGTGTGTCTACATAAGATTTAAAAACACCAATAAATTTATGACACATCAGCATTTTAATTAAATACTTTTAATAATGTAAAGATTTCCAAACTATTATAAGATAAGCTAAGTTAACTAAGAAAAAAACCATTTAAAAGAAAATTAGCTTCATGTATTGGATATATTTTTGAAAATCTATTATATAATTAGCCAACTTCTCTCCTGATACACGAGTTTTAAACCCTTATTTCCTACTGCAAGTGCACAGCATACGAAGTAGTATTTAGGGGTCGATCCCACGAAGACCAGTTTTCACACTTTGATATATTGAGCTAAATCAAAAGCTAAGACAATTCAATATGTTTTTGGTTTTTGTAAATAGTAAGTAATGAAAGCGAAATTGGATGTAAGATAATATTAAACAAGCGTTAGGTCAAGGAATATCGCAGGAGATTCAGAGCAACGGATTAAACAACTATTCAGGCAATGATTGAGTATAAATCTAGAACTTAAACACTAAGATAATATCAATCCACTCTCGTGGTACCAATATCTTTGTCTATCAACCTAGAAATCCTAGCTCTCGCTGGTACTAGAAATCGTAGACAAGCATTAAGGATAGGTTTAATATGTTCACAATTCTCAATACATCTGCTCTCGCAGGTAATGGTTAAATTGCTCACCAATGTTCTTTCTAGCAACCTAGCAACTCTCGCTGTCTAAGTTAAACCAAATTTCATAAGATCAAGTGATCAATTCGATCTAAGCATTAAGAACAACAAGGGTGAAGATATTGATTTGAATAGCCTATTTGTGTTTAACCCTAAAGCTCATGAATTCCTTTGACAAACCTTAACCTAACTAAGAGGTCTACTCAGACATGATTAAAGAAGAAAACAAAGAGATTATAGAGTTCATAATAAAAGCTTGAATAGATAATGAAAGTTGAATATAAACTTATAAGAACTTAATTAAAGCATAAATATGAAGACTAAAAGTAAAGCATAAATATAAAGACTAAAAGTAAAGCATAAATATAAAGACTGAAAGTAAAACTTATTAAGCATAAGATAAGAACTGAAAGTAAAGCATAAGATTAAAAGCATAAGATTAAAGCTTAAAAGAAACTTAACAAGAACTAGATAAAAGCATAAACATAAAACTTAAAACTAAAGAAGAAGCTATGCTTTGAAGCTAGAGAAGAGAGGAGGAAGAAGAAGGTGTGATTTGAGAGTGATGTTGTGAGTCCATTATATAGGCCAAGGTGAAGGGGAGTAGGTGAAGCGGGGAACGGTCGTTCTTGGTGTAGAACGATCGTTCTCCTTGGTCGATCGAAGTAGGTGAAGTAGGTGAGCTTGGGAACGATCGTTCTAGGTGGAGAACGGTCGTTCCGTGCATGGTTGTTGGTGAAGTAGGTGAGACCGGGAACGGTCGTTCCTTGCATGGATCGGTCGTTCCTCTGCTTTGTCGGCAAGGTTGGTGAAATGAAGAACGATCGTTCCCTTGGGGGAACGGTCGTTCTTGTCTGGTCGTTCTTCTCAAAGAACGGTCGTTCTTCACTTTGTCATTTTCTCGTGTTTTCCCGACTCGAACATCTCTGTAAACGCCAAACTCCTTCGGAACTCCATGAAATCTGTAAAAGACTCAAAACAAAAGAAAAGACTCGAAAAACTAACGAAAGATGCAAATCAAAACTCAAACCGAATACTAAAAACGAATCAAAATACGTTAAAAACATAATATCAACTCTCCCCAACTAAAACCTTTGCTTGTCCTCAAGCAAAATCAGATATCTTACAAAGAGGAGAGGTTAGAAAAACGTGTGAAATTCGTAAAACTTATAGGACCATACTCTAAGTCAATTGCCCGTAAACCGCATTCGCAAAGTTCAGATCAAACCGTACTTCATTGTACTTCTCCATAACCGTAGCAAATAAATGAAATCTCATGATCAAGCAGAACTTAATATTTAACATTCATTATCAAATGCGTGTACTCTCACAAAGGGAATATCTAACACGTTATGGTCTAGGTATCAAGGTTGGTATTTGGTGGCTCAAGTGTTTCGGTTTCTTTTAGTAGTATAAACAGATGCAAATCATTATGCAAAATCACCGTGAGACACAGACCAATTAGGAGGTACACAACTCTCCTTAACTCTAATCCTTCTACCCTTTTTAACAAGTCACAAATCAAGAACATGATTAATTTCTTTTAACATTTTGTGGAATTTAACGATATTACCTAGACTTTCCCGGTTCCTTCCGTTTTCTTTTCTGTAATGCAAATAATTTTTATTCTTCTTTTTTCTTTCATTTTCTTTCTTTTTTTTTTTTTTTTTTTATATATCGGAGAATGGAACCGGTTAGTCTCTAAGATCTGCATCAAAAGAACATCAACAATGTAAGCTTATTTCTTGAATGTGAATAAAACCTTCTACCCTTTAAAAGTTCACCCTCTTTTGAAACGAAAATTTTCAATGAATATGTTCAAAGAGAGAGATCACATTTCTAGACACATCCCATGAGTTTAATCAGAAAGGACCACCTATCTAGACACAATCCTAAAGAAAAGTTGTGTCGGTCCGTATACTCCATAGTTTTTGCACATGAATGCAATGACAGTAAACGAAGAAAAGTGGGTTTCAACATGGAAATGGTAAGGGTGTGGTACTAGACTAAGGATAAGTCTAGCCATTTGGAGTTAGCAAAGATTGGTAAAAATTGATGCAAAGAAAACTCCAAATGTAAAATCCAATACATGATTATCAACCCCTAAGTGAGATAAATTAAGTCCATATTAAGTTCCGATAATTCGATTAAGTTCAGATGATTTGAGAAATTCACTAAATGATCAAGTTATGGATTTTTCTGCGTTTCCAAACTATCCTCAAACAATGCTAAACAGTCTTAAGGCAATGACATCGAACATGTTGCAATTCCAAAAAGTTTTAACAAAATCACACACTGTTTTGACTCGATAAAAATATATTTTTTTTTTTTAGTTTTTGAAAATCTAAACACACCAAAATAAAACATAAGAAGTAAACATCAATAAACACAATGTTAGTACACAAATAAATCCCTCCCCCAGACTTGTTTTTAACCATCCCGGTTGAAACAAAACTGAAAGAGAAACCCGTAAAATAAAATAAAAGTAGCATAAAATAAAAATGGATATAACAAGGGTGATAGAAATAACCACAGCTCAGTGGTCGCTGGTGGAGCTATCGGTGCTGCTCTCTATCCGCTCAACCGATCTTGTCTCGCCTTGGTCCTCCTCTCATGGTCATCGCTCGAGTCGTCGCTGTCATCTCCTCGTGTCTGCGAACCTGATGCACAAGAACAAGGTCGAATCTTCTGGATCGCTCCCCAGATCTTCCTCATCATCGAGTTGTTCTTCTTTTGTGATTTGATGATCCACTGGAGCTGCTGTGCTGTGTCATCTGCCGGAGGGCTCGGCGGTAAGCGGTATCTATCCGCGCTGTGTGGGAGGAGTTGTCGTGGCTGTGATTCTTCTTCTTCTTCGATATCATCTCCACCCTCCGCTATCTCATCATCACTTTCTTCGTCAGGCTGTGGTGCGCGCAGTGGTCGATGTATCTTGCGAGGTCGCGAAACATGTGCGACTTGCCCCGCTGGATCTGCTATCAAAAACTCAACATCAAACTCCAAACTGTCCTGATCAATGAGAGCAGTGATACCTCTGTTTGGGAGTCTACAAAAACGGGCCACTCCGTCGCGCCCATAGAACTGGTAGACGTCCTTCTTGTTGAGGACTGTGCAACGGATGAGATGGTCGATGTCAACGCTCTCCCACTTGTTCAGAACTTCCTCCCCGGACAGGTCAATTTGCGTGTGTCGGAAGATAGGTGTGAGGATGTTGCTTACATATAGTATCTTCGGAGGCCTCGTCTTGATCTTCACCAACATATCACACAACACCGCAGCGTAGTTCTCGGTAGGACCTTCCGTCTCTGCATACATCGGGATGAGATGCCTCACTCCATAGAAGAGCATCCATAACTCATCATCTCGTACAGCTCCCGATTCCTTCTTGCAGAAGAAGGTGTTGCTGATGATCTTCACCACAACTCTCAAAACCGGATTCCTGATCGCGGTTATCTTAGCGTTTCGCGGAATATACTGCCCACTAGCAATGATCGCCCAGAATTCATCCGCATCTTCTTTTCTGAACTTGGAGAATTTGACGTCTTCTCCTTTGTGGAAGCCATATACATCGCAAATCTCGAAGAGGCTGTACTCGTAGTGCTTCTTGTTGAGGAAGAATGTGAGAGTACCCTCACTCGCCTTCGGTTTTTCGGGATTGGCGTAGGTGAGATGGCAAGTCGCTAGGAACTCCTTCACGAACTTCGGATAGATGGGCTCGTTGATCTTCCACAGCCGTCCGAACCCAATGTTCTCGAACACAGTCTCCACATCCTCTTTCAGACCCAACGCCTCCAATGTAGCCTCACTGCCCAACCGGTTTGGCATAAGCTTCGTTTGGCGCAAGTCCGCCAAATACTTGGTGTCGTATGCGTCCCACCTTCCGATTATGGGTCTGTTGAGCGGGTTCTTGTCATGCGCTGTCTTACGCTTCCTGCTCGGGTTGCTAGAGCTTCCCACTTCTCGTTGAACTCCGCTCATCCTACAAAACCGACAAATTTCGATCCATTTTAGCAAATTTGCAAAACAAAAAAAAATTTCATGAGCTACTTTTCATGGGAAATTCATCAAGAATTTGACAAATATGAGTTCATATATCATTATAAACAAGAATCAATCTTTTTCCAAGCATTGAATTCGAATTCACAACTCATTTTTTTTTTCATCATGGTCGGATTTTTTCGAACAACCAAAACCCAAATTTGATTTTTCTTATGAAACCATCAATCCAACCTAAAATCGAGTTCCTATATCCATCCTAGACAAGAATCTAGCAATATTTTACCATCAAACAACAATTGACACAAGAGACAAGCAATTTTTCTTCATGAAAGGCGATTTGGTTCCATGGAATTTCGAACTCATACCTTTGCTAATCGTGTGAATGGTTGCCAAAATCAGAAAGAGTGTGAAAAATCAAGTGGATTGGAACCAAGAATCAACAAAAACCCTCAAAAATCGAAAGAGATATGGTTGATTGAAATTTTTTTTTAGGTTTTGTTCTAAGAAAGAAGAAGAAGATGAACGATGAAGATGAAGAAATGAGATGAAATCGATCGTTCTCTTCAGTTAAAAATCGTGTTTTTCGGTTTAAAACAAGTTAAAAACCGATTTAGCTTTGGATTTGGGGGAGAAATCTTACCTTGGAACGATCGTTCTTACCCGGGAACGATCGTTCCGTCGTGGATAAGTGAGGCGAACGACCGTTCTAGGAAGAGAACGGTCGTTCCAGCGTGAATTGCGAGAAGACGGATTGTTTACAGAACGACCGTTCTGCTTTCCGGATCGATCGTTCCTCCGTCTAAATCGACCGTTCTTGTTAGGGAACGATCGATCTCTTCACTCCCAGCAGAGCGGTTTCTCGAACACTTAATAAAAGCCTGAAAAACAATCTCAAACAAAACAAGAAACGTAAATAAAACAAGAACGAAAAATTTCACGATATTTACATGTTACCTGGTGGGTTGCCTCCCACGAAAGCGCTTGTTTTACGTCGCTAAGCTTGACGTTGGTGCCATGTATCAGTGAGGCTTGGTTTGGGAGCTTGCTCCAAAACAGGCTCCGAAATCAGACATCCTTATGTTCAGAACTCTACTCAGCATTCCATTCACAACACCAATATCCTTCTCTTTCAACTCTGATGGAAGAATAGCTCTAACTGTAGAGAAAGGTTTAGGACGACCTTTGCACTTGACCTTGTAGTCAACCGAGTTTCCATCATATCCTTGAGGGATCAAAGTCATTTGAGGACCTCCCGTAATCTTTTTGTACGGCACATTTTCTTGCGTTTTTGCCTCCTCCCTAAATTTCCCGGGTGGTGGAGCATGTGCTTGCGGAATTGGAGCGGGTGCTTCCTCTTTATCCACTGCTGAGATGCAAGAGGAGCGTGTGGTTGTTCCTATGGGAACGGCTTCGTAGAAGACATTCTTGTCAATCTTGGAAAAGCAAACTTGCCTATTCGGCATATCGATGATTGCACCCACTGTAGCCATGAATGGTCTTCCAAGAAGTAAGGGTGTGCCATAACCTCCTCTCATCTCCAAAACCTGAAAATCAGTTGGAACTAGGCAATCCCCTATTCGGACAGGTAGATCGTGAATGCTGCCAGACGATGTTGTTGAGGAGGTGTTTGCAAATTGAAGAGTCATATGGCTAGGTTTTACCTCATAAGTTTTCAGCTTCTCTGCAATCGCCTTTGACATGAGATTAACAGTAGACCCGGAATCACAAAGAGTGTCCTGAATTCCATTCCAGCAATCGAGCATGGGACCAAGAATTTTCCCGGATCTTCAACTTTAGGCAATACCCTCAATGCTAGTGGTGTACTCCTTGCTTCTACAAAGGCTGCCTTAATCTCCTTCTGATCTCTAGGTGGAACTGGGTAGGGCACCTTAGGAATATAAACCCTTGCTGGAAGATTTTCTGCGGGTTTGGTGGGAGCATCTCGGGGGAGCATGTGCTCTGGGGTAACGAGCAGGTGCTCTATCGCCACTCTTTTCCTTTTGCCGATTTTGAAGTTGAGGTCGCGGTATGGTGGAGCGTCTTTCCGCTTCTCAATTCAATGGCGTTGATGAAATCCCTCCTTGGTGTTTCAGCCCTTCCAGGCAGAGTTCCTGGTGTCCTCTTGATAGCCTCAGCCGTCTGTGCAATCTGAACGTCGAGCTGCTTCATATGAATCCATACAGCTTCATATTTTTCATTGAGGTCCACGTACATTGTATCAACCTTAGCATTGATCTCAGATGCTGCCTTTTGCTGACTCGCCAGTAGTTGTTGCATCATGTTCTTCAGCTCGTCTTGGTCGTTAGACGTATGAGCTTGAAAGCTCTGATTCTTCACATAGTCTTCATTCACATAGTTAACCTCTGCGTTAGTACCTTGTGTCCTCTTAACTGATTCAGCGGTTTGTGCAATCTGAGTGTCAAGCTGCTTCAAGTGAGTCCGTACAGCCTCATACTTCCCATTAAGATCAACATACATAGTGCCAACTTTGGAGTTGATCTCTGCTGCCGCCTTTTGTTGACTCGCCATCATCTGCTGCATCATGTTCTTCAGCTCGTCTTGGGAGCCGGTGCTGAAGATGAAGGCTGTGAGTTTGTGAAAGACTGGGGCTGCGAGTTCGTGAAAGGCTGCCTTGGCTGATTCCCTCCTTGGAAACGGTTCTGATTAGGAACGAATGGCCGGTTCTGGTAGTTGTTGGGGTAGTTCTTCTGAAAGCCCATCTGTGGCTGATTTCCTCCTTGCTTAGGATATACCTGATCCTGCGGATTCTCCACATTGGTGCTCCTGTAGGACAGGTTTGGATGAGTGTTGAAGCCTTGGTTGTTGAAACCGCGGTTCTGCCCGAAACTCTGTCCCGTCACATAATTCACCTCCATCTGATCATTCCCGGCTCCTTCTTTTGACTTAGTGTAGAAGTCACCGTTACTAGCTGCGTTCAGGGCATTTCTGTAGTCCCAATCTACTCCGTCATAGAAGGTGCTGAGCAGCTGCTCGTCACTAAACCCGTGGTGAGGGCACTCGCGCTTGTACTCCTTAAACCGCTCCCATGCTTCATTGAAGGATTCACCGGACTGTTGTTCGAATGAGGAGATCTTGTTCCTCAAGGCTGCGGTCTTGGATTTCGTGTAGAACTTATCCAAGAAGGCTGATCTTGCATCAGCCCAAGTCGGTAGAGAGCGTGGTGGTAAAGATTTTAACCACTGTGATGCTTTTCCCGCAAGAGAGAAAGGGAAAAGCTTGCACTTCAAAAAATCTGGGGGCACACCATTGGAGCCGGTTGTGCTACAGATCTCTTCGAAGTTCTCGATGTGATCCATCGGAATCTCAGCAGGCAGACCGTGGAACAGGTGTTGCTTCACGAGGGCGATTAATTGAGCCTTGATCTCGTAATATTGCCTCTGGATGGTCGGGGCAACGATCGCAGATCGATCCTGGTAGTATGTGTGGGCCGCATCTTTGTCTCCGAAGGCAGGTTGTGCAATGAGTTGCCTCTCCTGTTGCATGCGAAGCTGCTCCATGGCTGTCTGAAGTTGTAGCAGCTGAGCTGCGATGTCTGCTTGTCCGCCCATATCTGAGTTGGCGGTGTCAGTCGTTTCTGGTTCCGGAACAGGTGTGTTACGTCTCTGCCTGTTCCCTCGTTCTGCTCTTGCTAACTCTTCGTTTGATAAGCTAACAAGATCCTCGTTGTTTCTGCTTCTTGTGCTCCTTGGTGACATGCACCTGAAACACAAAAACAAAGAAGAAAAGAAAACGAGTTCAGCAAAACTCTTAGTCTGATAATTCAGCCGTAAACCAAAGGCGAAAAATTCGTTCCCCGGCAACGGCGCCAAAAACTTGATACACGAGTTTTAAACCCTTATTTCCTACTGCAAGTGCACAGCATACGAAGTAGTATTTAGGGGTCGATCCCACGAAGACCAGTTTTCACACTTTGATATATTGAGCTAAATCAAAAGCTAAGACAATTCAATATGTTTTTGGTTTTTGTAAATAGTAAGTAATGAAAGCGAAATTGGTTGTAAGATAATATTAACAAGCGTTAGGTCAAGGAATATCGCAAGAGATTCAGAGCAACGGATTAAACAACTATTCAGGCAATGATTGAGCATAAATCTAGAACTTAAACACTAAGATAATATCAATCCACTCTCGTGGTACCAATATCTTTGTCTATCAACCTAGAAATCCTAGCTCTCGCTGGTACTAGAAATCGTAGACAAGCATTAAGGATAGATTTAATATGTTCACAATTCTCAATACATCTGCTCTCGCAGGTAATGGTTAAATTACTCACCAATGTTCTTTCTAGCAACCTAGCAACTCTCGCTGTCTAAGTTAAACCAAATTTCATAAGATCAAGTGATCAATTCGATCTAAGCATTAAGAACAACAAGGGTGAAGATATTGATTTGAATAGCCTAATTGTGTTTAACCCTAAAGCTCATGAATTCCTTTGACAAACCTTAACCTAACTAAGAGGTCTACTCAGACATGATTAAAGAAGAAAACAAAGAGATTATAGAGTTCATAATAAAAGCTTGAATAGATAATGAAAGTTGAATATAAACTTATAAGAACTTAATTAAAGCATAAATATAAAGACTAAAAGTAAAGCATAAATATAAAGACTAAAAGTAAAGCATAAATATAAAGACTGAAAGTAAAACTTAATTAAGCATAAAGATAAGAACTGAAAGTAAAGCATAAGATTAAAAGCATAAGATTAAAGCTTAAAAGAAACTTAACAAGAACTAGATAAAAGCATAAACATAAAACTTAAAACTAAAGAAGAAGCTATGCTTTGAAGCTAGAGAAGAGAGGAGGAAGAAGAAGGTGTGATTTGAGAGTGATGTTGTGAGTCCATTATATAGGCCAAGGTGAAGGGGAGTAGGTGAAGCGGGGAACGGTCGTTCTTGGTGTAGAACGATCGTTCTCCTTGGTCGATCGAAGTAGGTGAAGTAGGTGAGCTTGGGAACGATCGTTCTAGGTGGAGAACGGTCGTTCCGTGCATGGTTGTTGGTGAAGTAGGTGAGACCGGGAACGGTCGTTCCTTGCATGGATCGGTCGTTCCTCTGCTTTGTCGGCAAGGTTGGTGAAATGGAGAACGATCGTTCCCTTGGGGGAACGGTCGTTCTTGTCTGGTCGTTCTTCTCAAAGAACGGTCGTTCTTCACTTTGTCCTTTTCTCGTGTTTTCCCGACTCGAACATCTCCGTAAACGCCAAACTCCTTCGGAACTCCATGAAATCTGTAAAAGACTCAAAACAAAAGAAAAGACTCGAAAAACTAACGAAAGATGCAAATCAAAACTCAAACCGAATACTAAAAACGAATCAAAATACGTTAAAAACACATAATATCATCTCCACCTAAAGCTTCCAGTCATATGACACGTGTCTCTTTCCTTTTTTTTTTTATTTTTTTTTGTTAACGTATTCTTCCTCTTTCCAATGCTCATTTATTAAAAACAAAAAATAAAAACAACCCAACAGAAAGAGTTGGCCCATATAATTTCCCAAAAATTATATGAAAGAGCTAGTTAATTAAAAACACTTTTTTAAACAAGTCTCATTGGCTGAAATATAATGTTCCTTCAGTAAAGATGGGCAGAGGATAGTCCAGAGAAAAAAGAAGGCAAAAACCTGCATGAAGTTGTCACGCTCTCGTCTAATGGACTCATTCTCTGCAATTGCAAAGTAAGCAAACATCGGGTAGTGACCAATGTATGAAGCATAACTATCACGCTGAATGTTCACAGCTCATTCACTAAACAACATATAATAAGACATTCGCAAATAAGTCCACAATTTTAGAAAAAATACAGATTATTACAGAAATAGAAACAAAAACAAGACTTACAAAGTTACAAACTGCTCAAATCAGCATGCCCTGTACCAACATATTTAGCTTGAAGATGTTCAAGCTAAGAATTAATGTTAAACCTATCACTTGAATGCACAAAGCCACACAAACAAAAATTTAAAAACTGAGATTATGTAACTACCTAATGCTAAAACAAACAAAAAAAAATTAAATTTACTCACAATCAAAATTTTAAAGAAATTGTGTTAAATTCATGTTCAGCATCGGTCGGTAGAAAGGGTTAATTAGCGAATAGGGTTTAATTACGAATACATGTAAATATATAAACAAAAAGATTTAAAAACAGATGGACAACCAACAACCATAAAACAAAAGTACCTGTTTTAAGCTATATCCGGGCAAGTTAAGTTAAACAAGAATTCTTACAAACACATACAAATACAAAACATTTGATAATGTTTCAGCATTTTGCAGGTAGAAAAATAAAGCAAACAGAACCCTGCAAACAGAAAACAACCGCCGAGCATAAGACAAAAACAAGGAATCTGTTATGAATAACTTGTATTCTGTATATTATTATGGAGGACCAATAGTCTCTTTATATAGTGGTTACATCAAAGAGAGAAAATGAAATTGTCCTTTTACTACTCATACAAGGAATAGGAAAACTTCTACTAATCATATTGGTATTAGGAAAATAGGAAATCATATCTCTAATAGGACTTGGTCTTCACTCCGAGACTAGACCACGGATTGGGCCCAATGGACTGAGCCGGTTATGGACATCCAAACCTCAATGGTTTATAACACTCCTCCTTGGATGACATAACCGTATGTGATGATGATGGGATCACTGTAATACGCTTGGGGATGCTGCCTCATTAAAACCTTACGAAGGAAAACCCAGTGGGACAAAACCTAAGCAAGGAAAAAGAGTACAGCACGTATTACTCCCCCTGAAATGAACATCACTGAAGGTCCTTCAATCGGCGCATGCCGATCTGATGCATAAGCTTCTTGAGCGTGGAGGTTGGAAACGACTTTGTGAAAAGGTCGGCTGAGTTGTCACTTGAGCGGACTTGGAGCACCTGGATTTCACCGGCCTTCTGTATGTCGTGAGTGAAAAAGAACTTTGGCAATATGTGCTTCGTCCGATCTCCTTTAATGTATCCATCCTTCAACTGAGCTATGCATGCGACATTGTCTTCGTACATGCTGGTCGGTTCTTCTTTCCCTTCTGTCATCCCACAATCTCGTCTAATGTGTTGAGTCATTGTCCTCAACCAAACACATTCTCGGCTGGCCTCATGGATCGCCAATATCTCTGCGTGATTGGACGATGTGGCCATAAGTGTTTGCTTCATGGATCTCCATGAAATGGCTGTTCCACCGTGAGTGAAGACATATCCCATCTGGAATCGACCGTTGTGCGGATCCGAAAGGTAACTTGCATCAGCAAAACCAACTAAACCTTCTTTGTTAAGGTTAGTGTAAAACAGACCCATGTCTTTCGTCCTTTTCAGGTAACGAAGTATATGTTTGATCCCATTCCAGTGCATTTTGGTCGGACAAGAACTGAATCTTGATCGGAGGTTCACGGCAAAGCATATGTCCGGCCTAGTGTGACTAGCCAAGTACATTAACACTCCTATGGCACTGAGACATGACACTTCGGGACCAAGGACTTCTTCATCGTCCTTCTTTGGACCGAATGGATCAGTGTCCAATCCAAGGCTTCTCACCATCATTGGGCTACAGTGGGTGAGCCTGGTCCATATTAAATCGCTTGAGTACCTTTTCTGTACATGCCATTTGATGCACAAGGATTCCATTATTAATGTACTCAAGTTGTATTCCCAAACAGAACTTAGTCTTTCCTAAGTCTTTCATTTCAAACTCTTTCTTTAGATATTCAACCGTTTGGGAAATTTCCTCAGAGATTCCTAGGTTATCAACATATACCGCGATGATTACGAATCCCTTGTCGAATTTCTTTATGAATATGCATGGACTTATGGGATCGTTCTTATGGCCCTCTTTCACTAAGTACTCGCTTAGTCTATTATACCACATGCGACCTGATTGTTTCAATCCATAAAGTGATTTATTCAGCTTTATACAATGCTGGTCTCAAGAACTTCTTTTATCTTTCAGCTCTATCCCTTCTGGGACTTTCATATAAATCTCTTTATCCAGTGGACCATAGGCTGCTTACTATATCAATTTGATTTCTTTCTTATGTGTCCAGACATCATAAACTTTCGAGTTTGTAGCAGCACCCACCACATTTGGAGTATATCTCCTTATAATTTATTCTTTAGTCTCTGTGAGTATCCTTGTGTAACCAAGCTATCTCGAAATGCTTGTAAGACATGAACACTTTAGATCATGTGGTCTCACGATTTTCTTTTCTTCACAGGACTTATTTATCCACTGGTTTAATCATCTGATGGCGTTTTCTTATGTGGTCAATACGCCTACCACTTTCATAATCCCACGTTTCCTTATGAATGCATTCTTTTTCGTGGGTTCTGATCCTTGCTTGTTTCTTTATTGTTCAAGTGCTATTATCTTGTATGCGCTCTCTTATACATTTTGGTGTTAACACTCTTATGTAGTTCCTATTTTGATCCATACATGATTTGATCGATCTGAGATTTCATTATCCAGGACCTTTATTACCTTGCAGCTTGGCGTCCCAAACTACATGGTTTGGTACCTTAGATGTTCAGATGGCCAGCCTTATATCTCTATGTTTGGACTGGTTTCCTTAATAAACTCGGATTTGTATTATGCACCCTTTTCCGAGGTTTCTTATCTTATGGAACTTATTGGTCTATCTTGTATAGACTTCGTAGCAACTTGATTGTGTCTCTAAGACATCAATTTCGTGGTGCTTAAGCTGATATGACTTAGTCATTTCTTTCTTTTTTCGGGTCAATGTGTCTAGCATCTGATTCTGCTAGCTTTATATGATCTTTGTATTTGGATGTCTTTAAATATTTTCTAGTCCGAGGATCTTGCCAAGACATTGATGGTTGATACCATTTCTTTATTTAACAGCTTATTACATTTCTCCTTCTAATGTTGAATATTCAGATTCATTGAATTCATGTGATACGTGTTCATTGGCCACTAAATAGATCACCCATATTTGGCTCAAGGTTTCTTTAGAGGTTGTAGGATAAACATTTCTTATCCAACATATATATATTCTCAATCTCCTTATGAGGTTCCATCTTAGACGGCACATATGTATGTGGTGGTTTTATTCAAAATCTCTTAAGATGGTATATGTCTGGCTCATGACCCGTATTCAATCTGAGATGGGAATATCTATGCTCACTTATATGGCCTGATGCATATTAATCTTATATACATGTAAAACTTGTGATGTCTTCAAGATGATAGACTTTAGGGTCTAAACCTTATAGGTAATGACCTTTGTTTATAAAATTCGGCCGAGTCTTATTATGATCATCGAATTTGTAGTATAGTCATGGACCACGGGTTTGTCTTCACTCCCCCTCATGAATATACTATAATTTCGTGATGCTTGAGACAATAAATGTGATGAGTTTCCCTTGTGCACAAGTAACACAACGTGAGATTCTATGGGATAACTCTTTGTGCCATTTTCATGATCAATCTTTGCATCAAGTTTTGGACTTGGATGGCTAGTCCAGTCATGCCATATAGTGTAAATTTCGTGGGGTATGCCTATTGCGGTTACCATGGCTTTTCATACTGATCTTTGGCATAGTCTAGATCAATAGAGAATGCAAGTATAATCTCGACCATTTTCTTTTAATGTCTTAGGCGATTTTTAAGGAACTTTTATTTCCTTTTGCCCATTGTTTCTATTTGGAAACCATTCTTATAACTCAATGGGCTTTGTATGGGTGAGAAAATTCATGCCCTTTAGGCAATGCCTTTTTGGACGAGATTTCATACTTGCACTGTCGAACTCATATTGTCGTTTATATGAGCAATAAGACATTCATATTATCAAGCAAAAATCAAACAAGATAATAGCAATAAACTCAAAGTAGTTCTAAAAAGTCAAAGCAAAACATGAAAGCAATAAAATAAAAATTTAATGCCTATTTTAGACAATCGGATGTCTCCATGAGATCATCTTTTTCGTAATCCATAGGATCATCTTGTCCATGATCGAAGTCTCCTTCTTTATCATGCTGGATCATGTTGGCCTTAGGATTCTTCCCTTTAACACTTTCTTGATAAAGTTCCACAAGGTGTTTGGGAGTCCTACATGTCTTGGCCCAATGATTATCCATCCCACATCTATGGCAAACTGATTTGGTCGGGTCGGACTGATGTCCAGAGTAGTTTTCGTGGCCATGCCTACGGCCACGGCTTCGACCGCGGTTATAATCGCCTTGATATCCACGGCCTTGTCCTCGACCATAGTGGTGGTAGTTGTTAAGGCCACGCCCTTGCCTCTTTCCACGTCCACGACCATTATCCTTTTGATATCTTTGGACATGGTTTGCCTCGGATTCTTTCTTTGTATCCTCGGCCACATGAGCTTCAGGAAGTGGGGTTGATCCAGGAGGTCTCATTTCGCTGTTTCTCATAAGCAATTCATTGTTTTGCTCCGCGAGCAATAAACATGAGATCAAACTTTCATAAGTCGTGAAGCCTTTCTCACGATATTGTTGTTGTAACAACACATTGCTTGAGTGGAAGGTGGAGAAGGTCTTTTCAAGCATATCTTTCTCTGTCACAATATCGCCACATAGCTTCAATTTTGAAACTAACACTTGATTCTGTTATAAACCATTGAGGTTTGGATGTCCATAACCGGCTGAGTCCATCGGGCTCAATCCGTGGTCTAGTCTCGGCGTGAAGACCAAGTCCTATTAGAGATAGGATTTCCTTTTTTCCTAATACCAATAGGATTAGTAGAAGTTTTCCTATTCCTTGTATGAGTAGTAAAAGCACAATTTCATTTTCTCTCCTTGATGTAACCACTATATAAAGAGACCATTGGTCATCCATAATAATATACAGAATACAAGTTATTCATATACGTTATCAGCACGAGAGCTCTGAAAACCATGAAGCAGCCGCCGACCCCTAAACCCTAATTCCGAAGAGCAGCCACCGCAGTCACCGATCCGCCGCCGCCGCCTCCAACCAAATCCAATCTTGAGGTTTTGTTTTCCGAGGTCTTTAGCTCCCGGTTCCAATCCAGTCAACCTAACTTGGTGATCAAAGGTAGAATCAAAACCCTAAAACTCAAGAACATGAAAATCGAAATCGGACCTAATTCTTATGAACCATAAAATCGGTTCTCCTTGTTCTACTTGCTTGATCTTTTAAGAACTCTGAATTGAACTTGGACCTAAGCAAACTTAAAACCCGAAAATCGGATTTGCTTGTTTGTTATTGATTGTTTGCATAACCTAAATTGAATTTGAACTTATGCATGATAATACCAAACCCTAAAACCCTAATTGATCAAATCGAACATGAACCCTAATTGAAAATTGCCTGTTTTGAAATTGGAAAATTGCTTGTTCTTAAAATTGGAAAATTGTCTGTTTTGAAATTGGAAAATTGCTAGTTCTTAAAATTGGAAAATTGCTTGTTTGAAATTTGGAAAATTGCTTGTCTAAATTCATCACCTAGAAATCACATGCTAGGATTAATTGATGATTGATTGATCTTGAAAATTGCTTGAATAATATTGCATTGAAACCTAGAATTAAAAATCGCATGTAATTGGTTACATTGAAATCAGTTGTTACATGCATAAAACCCTAAATTTTTATAAAAGCCTAAGAGAAAATCGATGCATGATTTCAGATGCCGAAAGTCAACAATTTGGACTTCGCGGCCATAAATCTCTCAGGAGATAATTATTTACAATGGACACTTGATGCAAAGATCATTCTGAAATCAAAAGGGCTCGGTGAATGCATCATTGATGGAAATAATGAGTCTGAGCAAAACAAATACAAGGCGATTATGATTATACACCATCATCTTGTTGAGAGTCTCAAAGATCAGTACTTGACACTTGAGGATCC
Organism: Isatis tinctoria; assembly: GCA_010577795.1. Taxonomy (NCBI): domain Eukaryota; kingdom Viridiplantae; phylum Streptophyta; class Magnoliopsida; order Brassicales; family Brassicaceae; genus Isatis; species Isatis tinctoria. The sequence goes on along the minus strand of CM021250.1, from coordinate 12,630,248 downwards.
TCTGGATCTCTGGAAGGAATTAAAAGCAAGATATGATCATCAGAAAATGGTGATATTGCCAAAGGCCAAATACGATTGGCTAAAACTAAGACTCCTGGACTTCAAGTCCGTGGATGAATACAACTCGGCCCTGTTTAAGATTTCAATGTCTTCCTTTCTTAAAAACCATATACAGATTGTTTTAATTTTTTTTGTTTAATATTTCGTTTTGCTTTTCACATACGCGATGTTAGCAGCTCTACTAGTAACATAAAAATAACAAAGGAAAAAAATCATTAAAAAATATGTTAATATGATGTATTGAATATGTTTTTGGAAAATTAACATAAATATTTTAGCTAACAGAAAAGAAAAAAAAGTTATCTACAAATATATAAAAATTAAGACTAAATGCCTCTAAAAACTATCTACATTAGATTTAAAACAACAATGGTATCATTCTACATCAACATTTTCATGAAATTTTCTAAATTTTAAATTATATTGTTAATAGAAATATACATAAGATAAGAAATTAAGTTTCTATTAAAAAAATAATGTAATACTAGATTAGTAAAAAAAAAATTAAGTTAAGATAATTTTCTCAGGAAAAAAATCATTTAAAAGACCATAAGATAGTCATTTCATTCAATTTGTATTAGCTCAATATAATAGCAATACTAATGAAATTCTTAAAAGAAAAGATACCATACCACACAACACAGCTATATAAGCTGGGTTTAGTTTGATCCAATATTCCAATTCGTATTTTGAATCATTTTACAACAATATTAATTTTGAGCACTTTTTTTACCTCAGCGATGATTTGACAAAAAATTAACAGCGGAAGCAAAAGATATTAGCAGTGTATGCTGATATCTTTTTTGTTTTTTTCACCTTATAAATTAAGTTCTTCTGAACAAATTGAGTAAACTATTCAACCTTTTATAGTCCGCTGTGGTTGGAGTAGCAGAGTTGGCTTCACTGGGGCAATCATCATTATCTTCTGTGTAAGAGCTTCCTTTCTCCATCCTTGAAGTTACCTCCCGAGATGTGCTCTCAGCTGCTTCAGGCTCATAAACCAAAGAGAAGCCACACTTCATCACCTTGCATTCTCTAACCACACTTGTACCATTTGTCACTTCAAATCTAAGCGAAAATCCATTAGCTGATGAAAACTCTTGACGATTCTTGATAGTCAACCAAGTGGTGTAGCCAATGAAGACATGATCCGACGCAACGGTATGTGGCTCATCGCCTGATTCGGACCAACCACCAACGATGAAACTTTCCGGAGTCAAGGAGACATTACTGAACTCACATGTGCACTTCACTTGGAGACTGTTGTTTTGGTGTTTGTACTCCTTAAACGAGACTACAACCGATAAAGCTATCCTGATAAATTTACCTGTATTACAATCTTGAGGAAGCTCAATCTTTAAAACTGATCCCAATGCTTGGTGACTGAACCATGCAGGTATGTCACATCCAGGAAAGCAAGTACTGATCAAGGATTTGAAAATAAAATCCTGCAAATCAAAGTAAAATCATTAAAAATGTGTTTCTTTTTACAACTTGATGATAGAGAGATTGAGAAAAGTAGACATAATACCTGATTATATCCATCATCTGATATCAACTCGCTTTTCTTATGAATGTAAGATACGATAGCATTCTTTGAGGCTTGTTCCAGTTGGTGACAGTTAGTGAAAATGAAGGTGGAATGAATCTGCTCTGTTGGCATAAGAAGGGCTACTGGAGTGGCGACTGTTCTTAGTGAAGTACACCCATGTGCATTTAAGCAGTGAAGATTCGGTGGAAGCCTCGAAAGAGAAATGAGATTCTTACAATACTTTAACTCGAGCCACTTCAGATGGCATAGTTGATCCATGTCAAGCTCTATGCTGCAGATTGCATCATTCCTGCTTAAGCATAGACGTCGCAGAAAAGATGCGTACATAATATTGCTTGGCATCTCTGCTATTGATGTTTCATCAAGCAGTAAAACCCGCAACTTTACCATGTTCTCCTTATCAATCGTGAAACTATTGAGTTTTGAACAGCGAGATAGTTTGAGTTCTTGAAGAGATTTCAGCTTCCCAAGACAATCAGGAAGAGTCGCAAGATTTTTGCAATCTTTCAAATTTAGTAAGATTAGCTTGTGGAGCTTATCAATGGTTGAAGGAAGTCCATCTATGGCAGTGCCGTTTAAGTACAGAGTTTCTAGGTTTTCTGAAATCACCTTAAATGTTAGAAGATTTGAGCAGCCGCTGAGAATGAGAGTCGTTAGGGAGTCGATAGTGATTGTTGGCAGAGAGGAGAGGCTTGTGCACCCTCTTAGGTTCAAGAAAACTAAGCTCTTCATCTCTTTCATTTCCTCAGGTAACTCTTTCAAACTCGTGCATCCTTCAAGGTTTAATCTCAAAAGATTTGGTGCTTCTGATAAACCTGACAAGCAAGTCAAGTTACTCGAGTGGCTGAGATCAACCCACTTCAGATTTGGTGCAACCTGTGACAACCAAACAGAATTTATTAACACCATAAGTCCCATAAACTATGCAAGAACAATTTGTTTAAACTGACTTGAGAAATACATACCTTAGCGCAGTCCCACACGTTGGTAATCTTGCTGTAAGGCAACCTAAGATCGATAAGATTCTTTGGTTCGAAGTCTGATGGAAGTTTCTTCCCTGTGAATTTCACCCAGTGGAGATACCGGACACTATTATCTTTTGGAAACTTAAGTCCATCGGGTAAGTTTAATTTGCACTGAGGTTCAGAGTGATTAGGACAAAGAGAATCGTACACTTTCAGGTACCGTAGACTGCTCATACCGACAAAAGCTTGTTTCCTTAATGGCATTTCGTCCATTTTAGACATGTCGAAGACAATTCCTCTAACCTTGTCTCTTCCCTGTTGATCAATTAATAACTACAACAAGTTATTTCAAGCACACACACAAACACACATATATATATATATATATATAAAACTCTGCCAACGTATAAAGTTTCAAATTCCTTATCTCACCTCTGTGTTTCTCAACGCACCTGTAAACTCTGTCCAATTCGACAGCAACAGTATGGATTTCTCAGCATTAGCTGCAACAAGTTCTTTAGCCATTGTAAACAGTAGATCATGCATCTCAACTCGACCATCACACACGCTAATCAAGAACTTGTTTGCGAGGTCTCTAACTTCCTTCCCCGGTTCGGCAGATTCAGGGTCAAGACAATCAAGTAAGCTTTTGACGTAGTTCTCATCTTGTGATCTAAAGAAATACGCTATATCAAGAAACGAATCCTTCTGCTGCTTGTTTAGTTCATCATAACAGATTCTTAACGTGTTCCATAAATCTTGTGGCAGTGTTCCAAGTTTTGTTTCCCAGTGATCCTCATCTTTATTACGAAGCTCCTCACCAAATGCCTTGAGAGCTTGTGGGTTGCCTCCTGCAAAATCCACAAACTTTCTAGACAGATCCATGAAATTTCCCTCAAGAGTAGTACACATTTGAGCCCTAAAGAGCTCAAAGCCCTCTCTCTCATTCAACCCGGGGACCTCATAGAGATTGCAAGCCAGGCCCTCGACGATTGACTTGTCTCGTGTTGTGATTACGATCTTGCTCCCTTCTTTAAAATCATAGTTCGTCAAAAATACATCGATCTGTTCACGGTTAATAACATTATCGAGTATAACCACGATCTTACACAAACTTAGGCGATTCGTCCAAACGTCAAGAAAATCTTGATCGGTGCATCTTAAATAGGAATCATCTTGATCCAGTAAACCTTCTACAAGTCTCTTCTGCAGCCACTCTGGTCCCTGCTCCGTGGAGTTCTCACGCTCGAACTGGATCAAAACGCAATGGTTGATCTTCATCTTAAGCTTTTCCAGAAGTTTCTCCGCGAGATAGGTTTTGCCGATTCCAGGCATCCCGACAACTCCAACAATACGAGTTTCGTCTTCATTGCACTCAACATCCAACTTTTCTCCCAGTTGCTTCAGCCTTCGATCTTGTGGTTCAGTATTGTTTGATGCTCTGCTAAGAAAATTTGGTGGCTTAGGGTTTCCTCCTCCTCCGTTCTGTGGTTTAGGGTTTCTTCCTCTCCGTTTTAGGGCATTCTTAACATGTGTGACGACCGAAGAGAGGAACTCGTTTTCGTTTCTGAGCAAACACAATATATTGGTGAGTGAGGCTGAGAGGATTAATATATATATTAATATATATATGTAGAGAAATTGCCAACTTGCCATATATAAAACACAAAACATAGCATAAAAGTCGTGAACACACCACTAAATTTTTTTTGCCCCATATTTTTCTGCGGACAAAAAATGGATCTTCGTTTCATTTTGTTTTTCTTTAATATCTTCGTATAAATCTACACTATTAAAACAGGAAACATATACTCCCTCCGTTCCTTTTTATTTGTTGTTCTAGAGATTATTTTTTGTTTCAAAATATTTGTTGTTCTAAGATTATATATTAGTTTTAGCTTTATTAAAAACTGTATAACCAATAGAATCATACATCTTTTTTTATAACTGGTTGAATTATTTTTATTTTATTTTTTTCATAATATTTTTTAGAATAACAATGTATACCTAAATTGTTGTACACTTTATCAAAACAACAAACATTTTGAAACGGAGGGAGTATAAAATAAACATTACCCTCATGTGTGATTTACAAGAAATACCATTGAAATTTAATGAAAATTGTATAATTTTATTAAGGGTAATTTAGACTAAGCATATATGTATACTATAATAGTTTTAATACACTTGATCACATATGATCATGTAGAGATTAATTACCATAAATATTAATATATTAGTTAGATATGTATCCAAACAATTTAAAATAATGGATCTCACTTCTCTAATTAATTAAAAACAAAAAAATAATAATAAAACAATATATATATATATATATATATTAGATATTAAATCAAATGATAAATATAATTAAATAATATAATAAGTCAATTATTTTATAAACCATAAAATCAAATTTTGGTAAATATACACAGAAAGTAACATAAAGTATAACTTTTATTTTTATTTGATATATATATATATTATTCACATAGTGAAACATGTTGATGATTTTATAATTACAGGTTTTTATAGTTTGTTTTATTAAATTATGTAAAATATTTAGACAATTGAAAAATGGGTTAAAAATACTAATTAACTCATTTTATTAATAAAAATATTAAAGAAAATTAAAATGTTATAAGTTCCATAGACGGATTATCGTATTTTAACTTTCCTAAATATATATAAAAATATAAATTTAATTATAAAAATAAAAATACAAAAGCAAATTAATAGAATATGATGACGAACTAAACAAATAATAAGAAATCTAAACATATGTACGTAACTAATAATAACTTACGTAATATATAAATTTTAAAGTTTATTAATTAAATAATACCGCGCTTACGCGCGGATCCGTATCTAGTAAGTGGTAATCCGACTAACTTTTAATGTAAAAACGCACCAAATAATTACAAATATATATATATATATATATATATATATATTGGTGTAATTACATTCTTATTTACAAAATAATATAATTAAATGCATAAATGTACAGTATACAACTAATGTTTTTTTTTATTTTTTGAGAAGTATACAACTAATGTTTGCCAATCAACTTTTCATTGTTAGAAAATTAGAGTACAAAAGGCAAAAAATATTGCACCCTAAATTTTATGGGAATATAAATCAGAGTTACAGCCTAACTGATTCGATATTTCCTTAAAATAATTCTAAGGGAATTTTCAAAAATACCACTTTGGGGCAAAATAGAAGTAGGGTCTATGCTACTTTTGTCTGGTGGTATTTTCGAAAAATGTACATCCTAAAATGGTATTTATCAAAAAAATTTCTTAATTCTATAACAGACTAATAATTACTAAAACTAAGATATGATATTGTTTAATATTCCCATCACTAATATATACATACCCGGTTTCCGGCAATATCAAGCCCTTTTTGCGAAGAACTTCCTCCAAAGCCTCGTTCCACTTAACAATACGGTTGTCTCGATCACGACCACGACCTGGCAACCTCCAGAGATTCCACAGATTACGACCAAAATCTCCTTCAAGCTGTGCCACAGTGGATGTCTCCAGCTTGTAGAAAATTGGAATGACCAATAAATTGTTTTTGCATCCTTCACCTTTCATGCTACATTCCACCATCTTAACAAGCTCCTGCAAACACCAATGTGACTCTGTGTACCTACTCGATATGACTGCCAGCGCGATTTTCGACTCCTCAATCCTTTTGAAAAGGTTTTCGAGTTCTTCACCATGTTCTTCATCAGAGTCTATAAAAGCATTGATCCCATTGCCTTTCAATTTTTTATGGAGATGGGAGATGAAGGTCTTACGCAGCTCATCTCCTCGGAAATTGATGAACACTTGTGGTCCTACTTTGACTTCCGAAGAGGACAAAGTTGTCACCATCGTAAATGTTTCTTTTTTGGAGTTTGCTGTTTACTTGGATTGAATTATATGACCGATCGACTTGCGACATAGAATATGATTGGGCGTCATATATATACTCCAGCCAATTCGATCGACCACGTTCTTCCTCGAAACTTTTTTTTTTCTTTTCACGTTCTTCCTCAAGACTACAACTATATTAAATCACCTATTCTTAGGGACAAGTTCATACAAATTTAATAATTTATTTCGGACGACAAATTCTAACTCAACAACTTGTCTGCTAGATAAGGACGAGCGCGGGTGTAAAATCCGAATATTTATGAATATATTACATTTTGATTGATATATTTTGTTTCAAAACTTATTTTAGTCCACCATTTCATCTCACAATAAAATACAGCTACCTTTTCCATCATAATAATAACAAAAATTAACCGCACACATGCAGTTCATATATGTGATCAATAAGAGAATTTTTTTTTGTTTTTGTTAAAAAATTTGCTATAGAATTGTATATGAAAGTGTTACAAAATGATGAAAATATAGACTTAAAAAGGACGATAACGAAATGACTGTAAAACAACTAAACCCCAATTAAAAAGCAAGAAAAATATACTAAAGTGATACTTGCGAACTATGGGAGGCTAGAACCCGGAGAGAATCTAGACTCCAAAAATTAGTGAAAAGTTTCAGAAAATAATTATTCTCCCTCCGTTTCTGAAAGATGAATTCTTTTTAAAATAGGTTTTTTTAATGATAAATTGTAATGATGAATTACTATTGGTTTATTTATGAAAATTATTAAACATAGAAAATAATGTATTTGCAGTTGAAACTTAATATATTTTATTAATATGTGTTGAAACTTAAAACACATCAAAATCTATCATTTCGAAATAGAGAGTAATAAAAATATGTGGCTATAACAGTGCTATGCTGAGGACTTGCATCCGAGAGGACAGAGAACCGACTAGCTGAAACGATCGAACCAATCCTACTAGATCTTGTTCCCCAAACTCCACTTCACCACTCCGGAAACAACAACAAAACCTGAAATCCAAATGCAGAACCAAAGTAAAGAATCTCTACCATAAGGAAACCGAAACACAGTCAACCCAAGCAAATTTTCATTTAGATAGTTAGTATTACAAAAACTTTCATATCAAAATTCTCTGTACATTATATCAAGCTGTGTCCATACAGAAAGGTAGTATCTTATTACATAAAGTTTGGTTTAAAAGTTACTAATTAACAATATTGTGTCATGTGACATCTTCTCATTTTAAGATTTTGACATGTGTCAAATAGAGAAAAAGATTATAATTATATTTCAAAAAAAAAAAATTCTGAAGCTAAAAGAGGAAAATGTGCTTCTTTTGTCACAAGAACATGAAAATGTGCTATTTGAGGGTATTTATCTATAAAGTTTGGTTAGAATTACAAATTAACATAATTATGACATGTGACAGTAAGATAATTAAATTTTTGGGAAGTGTCAAAATAAAAATAAATAAAACAAAATAAAAAGATAATTATATAAATATGTCAAAGAGATACATAGAATTTTTAAAATAGAAAAAGGAAAAATCTGTTAAAAATATAAAAGGAATTACACAATAAATTACCAATCTTACTGTAAATTATAATAACTACTTGTATATACTTAATCGCCAAAGATTTTTTGAAATAAAAAAGATATTATACTTTAATTACTAATCCTAAGAGGATAAAGATATTTGATTTTGATATACATAAAAATAAAATTATTATACAATAAATTAATTATTTTAAAATAAAATTATAATAAATATTTCTTAATATAATATACTTCAATAAGAAATTATAAAAAAAATCTCAAGTTTGCACTATCAAATTTACCTACATAGAAATATCTAGTTAGATAGAAGAATAATAATTCTTATGTACATATTATTTCTCTTTTTGTGATTATATAATAATCAGATATGTTTATATTTACTTCTAATGATAGTAATGTAATAATATAGTTGACTTTAATTTATTATGTTGATGTTAATTATTTCATAATATTTTGGTATTGTGTATGATTATGTGTTATAAGACATGTTCTAATGTAATATTATTTTTTCAGTTTTAAAGTTTATTATTAGGGAATAAATATTGTTTCATTAAACAAATACTATAAGGAGCTATTGAGAAAAATCCATCACTGAAGAAAATACTTTACCAAAGTGGAGAAATATGAAGGAAAGTCAAATCTCGGACTTAGAGCCAACAGAGTGGATAACGCGCATCTGACTTGATCAAACCAGCTGTTAACGCCGCAGTAAGCCGACGACAAATTCTAATTTAAAAGAAATGAAAGTACTTCGACTCGTAACGACTAAAGTAACTGGAGTAAAGGCTCATATATGCAGAATCCATCAGAATAAATGAGAGATGGTAGACATGATTCAAGGCTTTCAAGCTATTAAAACAGGAGGAGAGCTCGAACAAAGGGACGGATAATTTTTCACACACACTTTTACGATATTTTCTAACTCATTTCCTCTTTAAATTGTATCTCAATTTCTGTAAAAAAAACTCTGAAATCTTTAATAATAAAACATACACCACTATAATTCCCTCATTTTTTAACTTTACTTCACTCATAATAAACTCTTGAATATTTGTCTTTGAAGTCATTCGCTATTTTTCTCCATCCCAAGACGATCATGATCGTTTTTTTTTTTGTTTTTTTTTTTCTTTTTCGATCAAAAAAAAAAAGACGATCATGATCCCTAAAATAATTATAATATAAACTTTGATAGTTATTGTTTTTGTTACAATAGTTTGACGCTAGAATATTGGATTTTATTTATTTTTTTCATTCATATTCGAATAATAACAGTATAACTTATCATCTTAATATAAATGATTCCAAATTTCGGACTGAATTCACTTTTTAGTGCTTGATTCGGCGGGTTAAATATAATTTTTTCTTTTAACTGAATAAGCTTCCATTGAGGTGACATATCCTTAATCACCTGTTATTGTGTTTGCAAAAAAAGAAAAGAAAATATTTATCAAATTGTGTTTGCATATCATCTTTCCAATAAAATGGAAAGACGAGTGGTAGTACAATTTGAAAGATTATATAAACACAATTTGAGAGAATACTCTATTTATCAAATTCAAATAAATAAGAAGAGGATATGCAAGTCCAATTCATATAGAAAAAGACAATTTAATTTTTGTCAAGTGGCGACGTGACGAGTCGGAAGAACGACCGCAACGAGTCGATCGGCCGTCTACAAGTGTATATGGAGTAATTAACTAAATTGTTGTTATAAAATAATCAATACCATTATAAATTAATCAACGCTAGTAAATAACTTTATAACGTGATAACTTGAAGGAGACTGTTCTAAACATCGATTTAGAAGACTCGGTTAAGAAAATAATCAACTAGCTGTGCCTGTACTATATAACTTTTAATAAATATGCACATTGAGTATAACGTATACTGTTGGTATTATATTTTAAATTAGAAGTTATGTTGTTTTAGTCTAGTAGTACTTTCATGGGATAAATAACCAATTTTCGGACGGTTGACACCTAGAAAGTTGATATTTGCTATAGTCTAATAATACAATTACAAATCTTAATAAACATCTGTTACCGCGTATTCGAATTTAAATTTGCTAACGCCTAGGATATACGAATCTTATCATTTACAAAAATACTTAAAACGGGAAAATTTATCAATGGTATTGGTTTTCTTTTTGTAGAGTCGTCTCATGAGAATGGAGACTCGTTCTTTAGACGTACCTAATCAACGACTCTTTTCCACATATATGGAGAATCACTCAACATCATCATTTCAAATCTATAGACCTCATTAGTTATGCTGTTCCAGCTTGGTTTAGTTTGGTACAGTATTTAGTTTTATGTAGGGAAACTTTTGGTATTAACCATATATACTATATTTAGAGTTGTGACTTGTGCATGTTTTCAAATTTAAAATATCAATAGTTATTATAAATATCATCATATAAGATAAAAATTTACAATTGATATAAAACTATTTTATCAAGTAATAAACAATATAAATAAGTAAAGTAATATATTTCTAAGTGAAAAAATAATTTAGTTAACAATCTCTCATGATAAGAAAGGATTTTCTCCATATTGAATTTTGTTAACTATCCCATATTTTTCCGTATTTAATTCTGTTTTATTATTTTTCCATATTAAAAAATAATTCAGTTAATTACCCCCACAATTTCTTATCTCTGAAAGGATATTTTTCATATTGAATTTTGTGAAGCAACTTCCTAAAAGCTTTGATGTTTTTTTTTTTGGCATCGAAAAAGCTATTCTATTACTCAAGCCTGAAGTGGTATGGTAATGCACACCGGAACAGAATAACCCACAAAAGAAACAATACTAAAAAGAGAACAAGCAAATTTGGCTAATGAATCCGCAGACGAATTAAAGGATCGCGGAACATAAGATAAAGAAAAGAAAGGAAGATTCCTTCGCAGCCTCGCAAATTCAGTGCATAACATAAGTTTAGCCTCGCAGTTTGGCTAAAAGCTTTGATGTTGACTATTAACATAAATACTATATATAACAAAATATCAATGCGAGCATAGCATATTCTCATATTAAAAATATATATTAATTTGATCGATATATATATATATATTATATATATATATATATATAATTGTCGCTACAATAGGTTCGATAAATACATTTTACCAGTTGAAGAAAGCTAAGAATGCCGAATATTAGAGTGTCGCTATAATAGGGGATGAACCTAAGTATTGTCCGAATATTCGAGCCAGACAAAGACATGATGTTTAGAAATTTTGTATTCATGCTTTTATGTCAATTAATTTTGGTGTTTGTTTAGTTTGTGTCATCCATCCTTATTATTTTGTTTTCATTGTTCGATCGATATATCCATCTTGCTTAACAACTTGCTGACTCGCCAGTTATATATATTACAAAAAAAAAAAGTAATTAAATAACACGAAGATTGCTAATCGTTGTGTCTTTTGTCTGAATAAGACAAAATGGATCCAAACATTCACTCATTCTGTCAATTCAGACTGAATTCTGTATTCTGCGTTATGCATTCATCAAATGAATGTACAAGCTTATATACATCGCATGTGTTCCTACATTCTAGGAGATAGAGCCTAATTTAAGATATGATACAATTCGCATGTATATCTATTCCAATACATTCCATTTTGAGTTTGGCACTTCTAAATTTTGGTCATTGATACACGAGTTTTAAACCCTTATTTCCTACTGCAAGTGCACAACATACGAAGTAGTATTTAGGGGTCGATCCCACGAAGACCATTTTTCACACTTTGACTTAATGAGCTAATTTAAAAGCTAAGACAATTCAATTATGTTTTTGGTTTTGTAAATAGCAAGTAATAAAAGCGAAAATCGGTATTTAGAGATAATATTAAACAAACGTTAGGTCAAGGAATATCGCAGGAGATTCAGAGCAAGGATCAATAACTATTCAGGCAATGATTAAGCATGAGTCTAGAACTCAAACACTAAGATAATAGCAATCCACTCTCGTGGTATCAATATCTTTGTCTATCAACCTAGAAATCCTAACTCTCGCTGGTACTAGAGATCGTAGACAAGCATTAAGGATAGGTTTGATATGTTCACGATTCTCCAATACATCTACTCTCGCAGGTAATGAATAAATTGCTCACCAATGTTCTTTCTAGCAACCTAACAACTCTCGCTGTCTAAGTTAAACCCAATATCATAAAATCAAGTGATCAATTTGATCTAAGCATTAAGAACAACAAAGGTGAAGACATCGATTTGAATAACCTATTTGTGTTTAACCCTAAAGCTCATGAATTCCCTTGACAAACCTTAACCTAACTAAGAGGTCTACTCAGACATGATTAAAGAAGAAAACAAAGAGATTATAGAGTTCATCATAAAAGCTTGGATAGATAATGAAAGCTGAATATAAACTTATAAGAACTTAATTAAAGCATAAATATAAGAACTGAAAGTAAAGCATAAATATAAGAACTGAAAGTAAAGCATAAATATAAGAACTGAAAGTAAAACTTAATTAAAGCGTAAATGTATAAAGCTTAAAAGAAACTAAATAAAACTTAATAAAAGCATAAACATAAAAGCTTAAAAGAGAGAAGGAGCTATGCTTTGAAGCTAGAGAAGAGAGGAGGAAGAAGATGGTGTGTTTTGAAACATCAAGAGTGAGTTCTATATATAGGCCAAGGTGTAGGGGAGTAGGTAAGACGGGGAACGGTCGTTCTAGGTGGAGAACGATCGTTCCCAATGGTCGATCCGTAGTAGGTGAGATGGGGAGTCGGGGAACGATCGTTCTAGGTGGAGAACGGTCGTTCCGTGCATGGTTGTTGGTGGAGTAGGTGAGGTGTGGAACGATCGTTCTCTTCAGGGAACGGTCGTTCCTCTGCATTTGTCGGCAAGGTTGGTGAAGAGGGGAACGATCGTTCTAGGTGGAGAACGATCGTTCTTCATGGTCGTTCTAGTGCAAGAACGGTCGTTCCTTTGCTTGTCCAGAACGATCGTTCTTCTTCTTCACGTTCGTTCTCTTGTGTTTGGTCTTTTTCTCGTTTTTCCATCTTAACTTGACTCGAGTATGTCCGTAAACGCCAAACTCCTTCAGAACTCCATAGAATCTGTAAAAAGACTCAAAACAAAAGAAAAGACTCGAAAAACTAACGAGAGATGCAAATCAAAACTCAAACCGAATACTAAAAACGAATCAAAATACGTTAAAAACACATAATATCAACTCCCCCCAACTAAAACTTTTGCTTGTCCCCAAGCAAAACCAGAGATCTTATAAAGAGGAGAGGTTAGAAGAACGTGTGAGACTTGTAAAACTTATAGGACCATACTCTAAATCAATTGCCCGTAAACCGCATTCGCAAGGTTCAGATCAAACCATACTTCATTGTACTTCTCCATAACCGTAGTAAATAAGTGAAATCTCATGATCAAGCAGAACTCAATATTTAACATTCATTATCAAATGCGTGTACTCTCACAAAGGGAATATCTAACACGTTATGGTCTAGGTATCAAGGTTGGTATTTGGTGGCTCAAGTGTTTTGGTTTCTTTTAGCAGTATAAACGGATGCAAATCATTATGCAAAATCACCGTGAGACACAGACCAATTAGGAGGTACACAACTCTCCTTAACTCTAATCCTTCTACGCTTTTTTAACTGAGTCACAAACAAGAACATGATTTCTTTTAACGTTTTATGAAATTTAACGATATTACCTTGACTTTCCCGGTTCCTTCGGGTTTTTTTTTTTTTTGATCGGAGGATGGAACCGGTTAGTCTCTAAGATCTGTATCAAAAGAATATCAACGATGTAAGCTTATTTCTTGAATGTGAATAAAATCTTCTACCCTTTTAAATGTTCACCCTCTTTTGAAACGAAAATTTTCAATGAATATATTCAAAGAGAGAGATCACATTTCTAGACACATCCCATGAGTTTAATCAGAAAGAGACCACCTATCTAGACACAGTCCTAAAGAAAAGTTGTGTCGGTCCGTATACTCCATAGTTTTTGCACATGAATGCAATGACAGTAAACGAAGAAAAGTGGGTTTCAACATGGAAATGGTAAGGGTGTGGTACTAGACTAAGGATAAGTCTAGCCATTTGGAGTTAGCAAAGATTGGTAGAAATGATGCAAAGAAAACTCCAAATGTAAAATCCAATACATGATTATCAACCCCCTAAGTGAGATAAATTAAGTCCATATTAAGTTCCAATAATTCGATTAAGAGTAGATGATTTGAGAAATTCACTAAATGATCAAGTTATGGATTTTTCTGCGTTTCCAAACTATCCTCAAACAATGCTAAGCAGTCGTAAGGCAATGACATCGAACATGTTGCAATTCCAAAAAGTTAACAAATTCACACAGTGTTTTGACTCGATAATTTTTTTTTTTTTTTTGAAAATATAAACAAACCAAAATAAAACCAAAATAAAACTTAAGAAATAAACATCCATAAAACACACCGTTAGTAGACAAATGAATCCCTCCCCCAGACTTGTTTTTAACCGTCCCGGTTAGAACAAAACCGAAAGAGAAACCCGCAAACTCATAAATAAAATAAAAATGTCCTAAAATTAATAATGGATTTGACAGTGGTGTAGGGACAAGAAAACTTACCTGAAGACGTGCACCCCCTTCTATTTTTTTTTTTTTTTTTTTTTGTGGAGCACCCTGGCGGAGCAGGTGCTCGGAAACAGATTTGGAGTGCTCGCTCTTTTTTTTTTCTTTGAATAGTCTGAAACAAAGAAAAACAAAACCAAAAATCAATAGCAAAAGAAAATAAAAGAAAAACACTTGCCAGTGGGTTGCCTCCCACCAAGCGTTTGGTTTAAGTCGTTAGCTGGACTTCTGAGCACAAGCGCTAATCATGAGAATCAAAAGGCTGAGCCAATGCACCTTTGGTCCTTCTCTTATTGGGACAAGAAACAAAGTGCGCAAAAAGGCATACAATTGTCCAAAGGAAATAGACAATATTCTCATCAAGGAAGTTTACTACAAATGTAGCGTGCATCTTCAAATATTCCTTGACAGTGAGATGTTGTTGAGAATCATATGCATTCGATGGAAAGATATAATCAACTTTAGCTTCAAACGAGTTTGTCACAAAATAGTCAACTTTATCTCCATCAATCTTATAAAATACCACATTCTCATTCTCATCATCATTCTCAACCTTAGGGTTCTCTATCTCATCCAAGATCTTATCTAAATCAAATTCATCCCCTATGTCAGATTTTTCAAGAAGCGATCTAGATTCCTCTAGCATTAAAGAGTTAAGCTCGAGATTATGGTCATTCAAAACACAAAGATAACTAGTATCAAAACATATTTCATGATAATCTCTAGCAAACTTTTCTACTCTTAAGGCATCTAGTCTTTGAGTCTCACATATCAAATCATAGCATTCATCAATGAGTATGGGGGAAGGTGAATCATAAGCTATATCTCCAATAGAAGGCATGTGACTATCCTTAAAATCTTGAAATTCAAAGGCTAAATCGGATGTACCTTGTAATTGGGATGGTGGAACCCAATATATTACCTCCTTAAGTGACTGGGCTACCATTATCTCATCAAACGTAAGCTCTCTTCCTTCTAGTACTGCCCGATGTGACATGAGGTTCAACCGGATCATTGCTGCTAGGTCACTCCTTGTCAGCATTGTATTTTCCACGCAAAGCTTATCCAACTCCACTCTTTGTTCTGGCGTAAGTATGTTCTCATCAAAAGACTCATCTTCAATGTATTCTTCAAACGTGTCCTCCTCTTCTTGTGGCCAATCATTGTAGTCCATGGCCATCAAAGTTAGTAAAAAGTTAGTGTCTTAGACTAATAATTCAGCCGTAAACCAAAGGTGAAAATTTGGTCCCCGGCAACGGCGTCAAAAACTTGATACACGAGTTTTAAACCCTTATTTCCTACTGCAAGTGCACAGCATACGAAGTAATATTTAGGGGTCGATCCCACGAAGACAGTTTTCACACTTTGACTTAATGAGCTAATTTAAAAGCTAAGACAATTCAATTATGTTTTTGGTTTTGTAAATAGCAAGTAATAAAAGCGAAAATCGGTATTTAGAGATAATATTAAACAAGCGTTAGGTCAAGGAATATCGCAGGAGATTCAGAGCAAGGATCAACAACTATTCAGGCAATGATTAAGCGTAAGTCTAGAACTCAAACACTAAGATAATATCAATCCACTCTCGTGGTATCAATATCTTTGTCTATCAACCTAGAAATCCTAACTCTCGCTGGTACTAGAGATCGTAGACAAGCATTAAGGATAGGTTTGATATGTTCACAATTCTCCAATACATCTACTCTCGCAGGTAATGAATAAATTGCTCACCAATGTTCTTTCTAGCAACCTAGCAACTCTCGCTGTCTAAGTTAAACTCAATATCATAAAATCAAGTGATCAATTTGATCTAAGCATTAAGAACAACAAAGGTGAAGACATCGATTTGAATAACCTATTTGTGTTTGACCCTAAAGCTCATGAATTCCCTTGACAAACCTTAACCTAACTAAGAGGTCTATTCAGACATGATTAAAGAAGAAAACAAAGAGATTATAGAGTTCATCATAAAAGCTTGGATAGATAATGAAAGCTGAATATAAACTTATAAGAACTTAATTAAAGCATAAATATAAGAACTGAAAGTAAAGCATAAATATAAGAACTGAAAGTAAAGCATAAATATAAGAACTGAAAGTAAAGCATAAATATAAGAACTGAAAGTAAAGCATAAATATAAGAACTGAAAGTAAAACTTAATTAAAGCGTAAATGTATAAAGCTTAAAAGAAACTAAATAAAACTTAATAAAAGCATAAACATAAAAGCTTAAAAGAGAGAAGGAGCTATGCTTTGAAGCTAGAGAAGAGAGGAGGAAGAAGATGGTGTGTTTTGAAACATCAAGAGTGAGTTCTATATATAGGCCAAGGTGTAGGGGAGTAGGTAAGACGGGGAACGGTCGTTCTAGGTGGAGAACGATCGTTCCCAATGGTCGATCCGTAGTAGGTGAGATGGGGAGTCGGGGAACGATCGTTCTAGGTGGAGAACGGTCGTTTCGTGCATGGTTGTTGGTGGAGTAGGTGAGGTGTGGAACGATCGTTCTCTTCAGGGAACGGTCGTTCCTCTGCATTTGTCGGCAAGGTTGGTGAAGAGGGGAACGATCGTTCTAGGTGGAGAACGATCGTTCTTCATGGTCGTTCTAGTGCAAGAACGGTCGTTCCTTTGCTTGTCTAGAACGATCGTTCTTCTTCTTCACGGTCGTTCTCTTATGTTTGGCCCTTTTCTCGTTTTTCCATCTTAACTTGACTCGAGTATGTCCGTAAATGCCAAACTCCTTCGGAACTCCATAGAATCTGTAAAAAGACTCAAAACAAAAGAAAAGACTCGAAAAACTAACGAAAGATGCAAATCAAAACTCAAACCGAATACTAAAAACGAATCAAAATATTTAAAAACACATAATATCAGTCATAACCTAACGCATCAATTCTAACAGAGCATCTAACTTTGTTGATTTTTCACCAGGTAGCCTTTTCCTTCCTGCAACTCTTTTAGAAGCATATCCACATGTTCTGATATGATATCCATCCGATTTGAAAAGATTTTTACTTGCTCAGCCATGCTGGTTCTCCAGAAAAAGAAACTACCTTTCCAGCCATGAAGTTGTCCAGAAAAGGTTCCATGAAGTCAGCTCCCTTATTTTCACTTTCACGAAGTGTTGCTCTTTGCTTCTTCCTTCGTGACCCAAAGAACTTCTCATCTTCTTATTCCTCTAACTCTTTGTCTTCCGCTTGTCTCTGCGTCTTTGTATTGTCGGACATTTTCTTATTCTTCGTCTTGGACACTCTTTCTGTTTCCCTCTCTTTCCCCTCGCCAAACAAAATACAGATATGGCATGCACACTAGTTAAGCTGAGGCAAAATCTATGAACCGGAAATTAAAATGGTTTAGAGAATCCTAATAAATT
This sequence comes from Isatis tinctoria, assembly GCA_010577795.1. NCBI lineage: Eukaryota > Viridiplantae > Streptophyta > Magnoliopsida > Brassicales > Brassicaceae > Isatis > Isatis tinctoria. The sequence goes on along the minus strand of CM021250.1, from coordinate 12,612,228 downwards.
AATCAAAAGTCACAACATGTACATGTAGGTCAATAGAACCTAAGGATCCTCTTAACTAATACAGCTAGTAAACGACAACATTTCCTAGTTTATCTTCCGTTTTATGCAACACATCTTATTCATAACATACAAAAATGTTGTGAAATGATGAAAAAGGCAACCTGGAAAACATGAATGTGTTGTAAACTGAATGTTTCTGTATCTATTAATGAATGACCAATGGTCCATATATATAGTGGTTTACATGAAGGGAGAAAATGAAATATTACATAAACAAGAAAAGGAAAACCTTGGACAATAAAGAATAAGAAAACCTTGGACAACAAAGAATAGAAAAAATCTAAGTATGGGCCGACCTAGTCTTAGTTATATTGGGCCGATTATGGATTCCATCACTAATCGATTTATAACACTCCCCCTTGGATGACATAACCGTGCCAGATGCTAAGGATCTTTGTAATACGCTTGAGGATGTTGCTTCATTAAAACCTTACCAAGAAAACCCAGTGGGACAAAACCATTGTGAAGGAAAAAGAGTACAACACGTATTACTCCCCCTGATTTGAGCATCACTGAAGATCTTTAAATCTTCGCATTCCAATCTGATGTATGAGTTTCTTGAGTGTCGAAGTCGGCAATGACTTGGTGAATAGATCGGCTGAATTTTCACTCGATCGGACTTGCAGAACTTGAATTTGACCGTCCTTTTGTAATTAATGCGTCCTTGAGCTGTGCAATGCAGGCCGCATTATCCTCGTACATGATGGTTGGTTCTTTGTCTTCAACCATGCCACAATATGATTGGATATGTTGGGTCATTGACCTTAACCAAACACATTCGCGGTTGGCCTCATGAATTGCCAATATCTCTGCGTGATTGGACGATGGTTTGCTTCATAGATCGCCAAGAAATTGCTGTCCTACCGTGCGTGAAAACATAACCTGTTTGTGATCTGGCATTGTGCGGATCCAACAAATAACCTGCATCGGCAAAACCAACTAAACCTTCTTTGTTAAGGTTAGTATAAAATAAGCCCAAATCCTTTGTCCCTTGTAGGTAACGCAGGATATGCTTAATACCGTTCCAGTGCCTTTGAGTTGGACATGAGTAAACCGAGATAGGAGATTCACGGCAAAACAAATGTCTGGTCTAGTGTGGCTAGCCAAGTACATTAAAGCTCCTATAGCACTGAGGTATGACACTTCAGGACCGAGAATTTCTTCATCGTCCTTCTTTGGACCGAATGGATCACTGTCTAATCTGAGGCTTCTCACCACCATTGGGCTGGTCAATGGGTGGGTCTGGTCCATATTGAATCTCTTGAGTACTTTCTTAGTATATGTCAATTGATGCACAAGGATTCCATCATTCACGTCTTGCAAAATTTTGTATCCCCAAGCAAAATTTGGTCTTGCCTAGGTCTTTCATTTCAAATTTGGCCTTGAAATATTCCACTGTCTGGGTGATTTCACCAGAGGTCCCGAGGATGTTCAAATCATCCACGTATACTGCTATGATCACAAATCCTTTGTTTGCAAATTTTTTGATGAAGATTCACGGACTGATGGGGTCATTATTATATCCGGATTTGATCAGGTATTCACTCAACCGATTGTACCACATTCGCCTCCTTTGCTTCAGTCCGTATAAGGATTTGTTCAGCCTAATGCAGTGTTCTTCTCGAGAACTTTTCTTATCTTTGAGCTCAGTGCCCTCTGGTAATCTCATATAAATTTCGTTGTCCAGTGGGCCATAGAGATAAGCGGTTACAACATCCATTAACTGTAAATCTACATTCTCTCTTATAGCCAGACTTATGAGGAATCGAAATGTTGTTGCATCCACCACAGGAGAATAAGTCTCTTCATAATCGATTTCGGGTCTCTGTGAGAATCCTTGTGCTACAAGCCGTGCCTTGTATCTCACGATTTCACCTTGTTCGTTTCTCTTACGTACAAAGACCCATTTATATCCCACTGGCTTTACATCGAATGGTGTCCTTATGATCGGACCAAACACATTCCGTTTCTTTAAAGAATTTAACTCCACCTTTATGGCTTCTTTCCATTTTGGCCAATCAGATCTATGAGTGCACTCTGTTATAGACGTGGGTTCTTGATCCTCATGTAAATCGTTTACCTCAAGTGATACTTTATAGGCAAATATATCATCAATGTCGACATTCTTTCGGTTCCATTGTGTTCTAGACATGATATAGTTTATTGAAACTTCATGATTATCAGGACCTTCAGGACCATGAGATTTGGCGTTCCAAACCTCATTTACCGGTTCCTTAAGACCATCAGCCGCGGCCATATCTGAGATTTCTCGAACCTCGGTTTCAACTATTGCACCTTTCTTTGATTTCCGAGGGTTCTTATTTTTGGAACCTACTGGTCTACCACGTTTCTTACGTGCTATAGACTCTGTAGCAACTTGAGTGTGTCCCTTTTGGACATCAATTCGTACTGGTGCATTACAAGCTGGTATGTACGATTTGGTTACTTTCTTCGGGTCAGCAAAGAAATCTGGCAATTGATTAGCTAGCTTTTGCAAATGAATAATCTTTTGGATCTCTGATTCACATTCTAGAGTCCGAGGATCTTGCCAATTCAAGGATGTTTGATTCCATGATATTTCTTTAACCAGCTTGTTGTTCTCTCCACCTAAGGTAGAAAAAACGGATTCTTCAAATTGACAAGCCGCGTATATGGCCTTAAATAGATCACCCGTGGTTGGCTCGAGATACTTAATAATGGTGGGAGAATAAAATCCAAAATATATTCCCATCCTCCTTTGAGGTCCCATCTTTGTTCTCTGTGGTGGTGCTATGGGTACATAAACTGAACACCCAAATGTCTTTAAATGGGAGATATCTGGCTCTTGACCCGTTAGTAATTGGGATGGGGAATATCTATGCTCACTAGATGGCCTGATGTGTATGAGTTCGGCTGCATGTAATACTGCATGTCCCCAAACTGAGACTGGAAGCTGCGACCTCATAAGTAATGGTCGAGCTATTAACTGAATTATTTTAATGAAGGATTCTGCCAATCATTTCTGTGTATGGACATGTGCCATGGGATTTTCCACACTTACCCCCATGGACATACAGTAGTCATTAAACGCTTGGGACGTGAATTCATCAGCATTGTCAAGACGTATAGTCTTAAGTGGAAAATCTGGAAAATGGGCTCGCAGTTTGATGATCTGGGCCAACAACCTATCAAACGTTTGGTTTCTAGTGGACAATAAGCAAACATGCGACCAGCGGGTCGATGCATCGATAAGTACCATAAAGTACCGAAACGCCCCACAAGGTGGGTGTATAGGTCCACAAATATCGCCTTGTATCCTTTCCAGAAAGTTCAAAGTCTCTTTAGTTACTTTGACTGGTGATGGCCTAATGATGAGTTTCCCTTGTGAATATACTACACACGTGAGATTCTTAGGAAAAACTCTGTTTTCTTTGAAGGTGTGCCCTTTAGAACTCTGTATGAGTTTACACATCATGTTAGAACCGGGATGGCCAAGCCGGTCATGCCACATAGTGTAGTCAGTAAACCGTTTGGTTACTGCAACATTAGCTTCTATCATATTGACCTTCGCATAGTAAAGGCCAGTGGATAGTGCGGTATAGTCTCTAAGACTTGTTTATGGCCGTGGGTGATCTTAGTTATAACAAGGGATTCTTTGTTCCCTTCACCCTGAGTTTCAATGTGGAAACCATTTAGACGAATATCTTTGAAACTCAATAAGCTCCTTTTTGAGCTGGGTGAATATAAAGCTTCTGATATTTCAAGATGCGTGCCCTTAGGAATATGGGCCTAGCCGTAGCCTTCAATAGGAATAGCTATTCCCGCAATTGTGCTAATGGACCATGTCTTAGACATTGGTTGTATTGACAAACGAATGATAATGCATAAAAACTTAATGTAATAAATCATAAATCATAGAACAATAGGAATCATAAAGGAACAAGACAAAGAAAAACCAAATCAAAAACAAACTACTAGATGTCGAAATCAATTAGACTCCTTTAGACAATCCGAAGTCTCATAATCCAGTTGGTCATCATTCTCATGGTCGAAGTCGTCTTCACCATCGTGATGGACCAAATGAGCTTCGGGACCCTTTTTCAAACTCTCTTGATAGAGATCAACAAGGTATTTAGGAGCCGTGTACGTCTTTGCCCAATGGTTCCCCATACCACATCGGTGGCAAGAAGAAGATTTGGCCAAGTGTTGCGGTTTGGATATACCGTGGCCTTTACCACGACCTCGACTGTAGTCCGATCGGTTACCATGGCCATGACCACCATTGTAGTGTCCTCGGCCATTGCCACGACCTCCTCCAAGACCGTTCCATCGGTTGCGACCGCGGCCGGAGTACTTGTCCTGTTGGACATAGTTGGTCTCTTTTGTTTCCTTAGGCTCTTTCTTGGCCTCTTCAGCTTTGTTAGCTTCAGGTATTGGGGTAGAGCCAGGGTTCTCATTGCACTGTTCATCATCAAAAACTCATTGTTTTCTCAGCAAGGAGCAAACAAGAGATTAGACTTGCATATGTGGTGAAACTCTTTTCACGGTATTGTTGCTGAAGCACAATATTATTGGTGTGAAAAGTAGAGAATGTTTTCTCTAGCAAGTCATTTTCGGTCATCTCCTCACCACATATTTTTAGGATCGAAACGATATTGAACAGTGCTGAATTGTATTCATCCACGGTTTTGTAATCATGGATCCTCAGATTCTTCCGGTCAAATGGGGTCTGGGTAATAGTACCATTTTCTGGTGATCATATCTGGATTTCAACGCTGTCCAAAGGTCCAGCGGATTCTCAATAGTGAGATATTGATTCTTGAGACTATCAGTTAGGTGATGGCGTATGATCAAAATCGCCTTATACTTTTCCTCTTCAGAGGTTTCATTACCATCAACAATACATTCACCTAGCCCCCTTGACTTTAGGATATTCTTAGTATCCAGGGTCCACTGTAAGTAATTGTCGTCCGAGACATTGAGTGCAGCATATTCTAGGTTGTTGATTTTCGACATCTGATGCAAAATATAATTTCAAGTTTAAAGAGCTAGGATGCGATTTCAATTCATGTTCGGATTTAACAATTTCAAACAAGTGATTTTCGGATTTTAACAAATACTTATGCGGTTTTGATCATGCAACAAACAACCTGTTTTAATTAGGTATCATGCAATTTAATTATTCATGCAATAGGTTTTAATAATCAATCATGCGATTTCTATGTGTAAGATCAATCCTAGACAAGTAAAATCTAGGACAAAAAAATAAAAGGAAAATATCATGCAAGGATTATGATATTTTCAAAGTTTCCTTTTCTAAAAAGGAAAGACTAGATTTTCCTATTCATGATAGGATTAGGGTTTGTGATTTCCGATTTCTATCTCTTCTTTCAGGTTTGATTTTAGTGATTGATGCATGCAACAAAGAACAAACAATCTAACAATCCTAATTCACAAGGCAAGCAACCGAATTCATGGTCTTATATTTTAATGGTCACGATTTCCAGAGTTATAGTTTTGGATGATCAATCAAATAATTTAATAAAGCAAAACAATTACAGAATTAAAGTTTTAAATCGAATTTATGGCTTATGATTTAAGGACATAAATCGCACCTTAGGGTTTATTCATGGAGGCGAGTTTGTGGAATAGGGTTTTAGGGTTCTAAGTTCGATTTTAGAGTTTTAGATTACCTTTAACCTCCAAAGGGATGACTGGTATTGATCCGGGAGCTAATAGACCTCGGAATACTATCTTGGCCGTGAGCTGGTCGGCGATCTCTCTTTCTCCTCTTTCAGGTCGGCGGCGCTTAGGTTTTAGGTTGGCGGCGGCTCTTAGGGTTTAGAGCAAGCTCGTGCTGATAACGTGTTGTAAACTAAATGTTCTGTATCTATTAATGAATGACCAATGGTCCATATATATAGTGGTTTACATGAAGGGAGAAAATGAAATATTACATAAACAAGAAAAGGAAAACCTTGTACAACAAGGAATAGAAAAACTCTAAGTATGGGCCAACTAAGTCTTAGTTATATTGGGCTGGTCATGGAGTCCATCACTAATCGATTTATAACAGAATGGTCATATGCAGCAGCGTTGCCGGGCCATTTCTTCTTTCCATGGGCATCGCCGGAAGATAACAAGATCCGTTGAGATGTGTTGCTTAACTAATCCATTCCCATCCATGTTTACACTGACATCAAAGAAACTCGCTCCCTGTATACAATCTGGTGACTTGAAATCCTAATCCCATATTTGTGTTTACATACTCATATTTTAGTATGATCATTATGGACTTATTTGTGGTCCACATATATGCATCAGTGTAGGGGGTTTATTTGGGCCTCAAATTATTTGGTTTCACGAGCCAGAGAGAGTTACTTGGGTGTTTCATTTGATGTTAAACCATAATTCCATAGACTCTAAAAAGGTTTTAAAACGTAATTTTACAAAATACACCAATATATTTTGAAGTAACATAGAAAATTAGAATTGGATTTCATTATGAAGGAAAAAAAACAATACTATTTATAGTTTATTATGTTTATATAGATTTTATATACAATATTTATTAATTTATTATATTTATGAGACCATATATTTACATAAGACTTTTTTAAAAAATTATTATCTTATTAGCTTATTGAATGGTGTTATATTTTGAACCAGCATAACTCATGATTAAAGAAACTTATTAAAGCAAACTTTTTGAAATGGGCAATTCTTAAAAATAGCACACTTTCATATTTTTGTCACAAAATAACACACCATAATGAAAATAAGAAAAATAGCATTCATTAAAGAGGAAAAATAGCATTATACCCTTACTTTTCATTCGTTTCTTCTCAATCCCGTAACCCTAAACCCTAAAACCCAAAATCTAAACCTTAATTAATGACTTATGAACTCAAATTCATTAGATTAATTGTCTTTAAACCATTTAATGAATGTTATTTTTATCATTTTACCCTGGTGTGCTTTTTTGTGACAAAAACATCAAAGTGTGCTATTTGAAGGTATTTCTCTTATATTTGAACCGGCGTAACTCGTGATTGAAGAAACTTATTAATGTATCCTGATTATTAATTTATCATGAATATTAATTGATAGAGTATTAATTTATAAAATATTTCCTTGTATATAGCAAATATTATCACATATCCACAATGTTTAAATATTCAGACTTATAATATTCTGAATTTATTCGAAGAGCCTCTCTTTTAAAGACAGTCGGGGTCATGCCCATGTCTATTGAATAGAAAAGGAAATAATGTCCTGCAGAACTTATAAAAGTGGATAGTTGATTGTTTTTTAGTATTTTATTGACAACCTAATTACAAATAATTTTGATTGAATTTTACATTTATATATTTTGCAATGTTTAAGCATTCAGTTAATATTATTATTTAGGTATCTACATTTATTAAATAAGATTCGATCACCTCAACCATTAATTATACCACTGCATAACCGGTCAACTTTCAGAAGATGGAATTGGCCGCACGTCCCATGCGTGTACACTTCTAATAGCTATATATTAGTTTAAATGATTTTGTCAGTACTATCGAGGAAATTGCCTTATTATTATTTGATTATTAAGATAGCTTTATATGTGTTACAAAAAAAAATAATAATAAGATAGCTTTATATATATAGACGACATGGTATCTTTGTCGTGATGCTCCAATCGATCAAACATGGATAAAAACGAAGAAACCACGCAACCCGCCAACATGATTTACAACAAAAATGACTCATCAGTCTCTTCCTTCATCAGCTACCTTATAGCGGCTTTTGACTGCAAAGGAATCAAGCTGTTTTACGGGTTCAAACTTTTTTTGGTGATTTTCTCTAGGGACTACGCATCTTCAGTGTCATTCCTCGAGAGCCTCGTGAAGCATCTTGAATTATCTCGCTGTGACAAGAACCGCTACGAAGTGGTTCCTGTGTTCTATGGCGTAAGTCGATCAGCTATGAAGAAACAATTGGAGACGTTTAGTGATACGTTCACAAATCTCGAAATGTTATATACTGCGGATCAGGTAACTAAGTGGCGATGCGCGATAGCAGAAACTGCAGAATTACAAGGCCATGAGTATAATGATGCTTCAAGGTATGTACGACAACTTCGCTGAAATTTCTTAAGCCTCTAGTTCGATTTTCGCCTGGAAAGGAAATTCTTGTTTCTTCGACGGGAAGAAGTATTGGTTTCGGCCAAGAACTCTCAATTAACTTTTAATAAGGAACTTTAGTCAAATTTTATATTTGTACGTGTAATTGTTACGAAGGGTTCAAACCAAACATAATTGTAATTAGACCTGACACGCCACTAGACTTTCACCTGTATAATTTTATAAAGGTATTATCCGAAAATAAAAATAATGACATTTTGCATACCTTGTTAGAACTGTATAATAGTTGTAATTCATTATACAACATGATTATTATAAAGTGTTTTATAATTCTGTAATGCAAAAAAAAAAAAAAAAACTCTATTAGGATTGAGCTAAAACACATCCAACCACAATTAAAATAAAAATAAAAAGATTATTAAGGCAAATAATTATTAAAAATATAATACAATAAGGTAAATTCGAAAATGAGTAGAAAAGTTTGGACGAATATAACTGTCTAATATTTTTAATGTAAAAACTATCAAAAAAAAATTCAAAACTAATATAAGAAAATTATTGCAAGAGGTAAAAAATTCACTCTAGTATTTTTCAAGTTTTTCATTTTTGAATTAAAAAAATTTGTACTTATTCCGTTTTAAAATAACAAAAGAAATTGCTTTTTGAAAACTAACAATTATTTTCAATGTATAACTTTTATATTTTAAAAACTAATACTAATTAAGATGAATAGTACTTCGATTGGTAAAACTGAGTTATTCTTTCATGGTTTTTTTAACTATAGAAAATAAGTAAACGAATAATAAAATTCTTAGTAAGGACACATTTAAAATTTGATATTTAAAGATTTAGATTTCAAAAGTATTATGTCAATTTAACGTATGTTTCCTAGCAATGGTGGATCCAGGATCATATCTTACTCGGGTCACTATTCGAATAATTCATATAAAAAATAAAAAATATTTCTATAAATTCATGATATCTCATAATACTAACATATAATTTTTTATCAAGAAAACTAAACATAATTTTTAATTTTAATAACATATAGAAAAAAGAAAACCAATAAATAAATTATTCACATTTGTGAAGGATAGAAGAATAATATGTGCATATAATCAAAAAAAAAAAATTTAATGAAAGATTATATAGTTGATACTTTGAAGATGAAAATAGAAATTAGATTTTTTTACATTAATTGCCTTCTCCTTTTCCTTAAAGGATATGAAAAATAACTTTTTTTTGGAAAAATAAGTAGTCAAGAAATGAAACGGGGTCAAAAATAAAACTAGTAGGGAGTCACTTAAAAAAAAAATTTGTAACTAAAGAAGAAATTTTTTTAGTGGGGTCAACTGACCCCCTTGTGATGGCAGTAGATCCGCCCTTGTTACCTAGTTAGATAATTAATAAGATATTAAGAAGATTACTAGGAACATTAGCAAAAATTTAATATTTTAAAATTATTATTTGAATAATATTTTAGCATAGTTGTGAATTCTTCTTATTAAATTTTAAAAGTAATAGCATGTGAATAATTATAGAATAGATACTTGTGATATAATTTTATGTAAACTTTAGTTTAAAAGATTTACACGTAAGAAAAATTAGACTAGTGAAAACTAATCAATGAATTATTTGAAAAATGTTATAACTGATAAAAGATTTTTAAAAAGTGACGAATTCCCTACTGAATTCCTCCAATTAGTCAACTGGTGTAACAATTTTTTTCAGCTGAATTTTAGCTGGATTCATCAATTAAGCTGTTACCATTTACAGCCGGTGTGACTATAAAATTTCAATTTTACAAAAAGTGTTCTAGTCGTAATTTAACTTATGAAGCAATATTAAGTTTATTATTATCAAAACAACCAATAAAATATGCATCACGCAATTTAAAACACAATATTGTATAAAAATTGTTGCTATTTAAAATATATTATATACAAATATTCTTGAGGTCTTTTTTTTTCTGCACGATCAAATCCTAATTATCTTTAAACTTGTTCTTCTTCACTGCATATATAACTCCATCTAAATTGATGAATATTCAGATTTATTCTTAACTAGTTTTTGTTTGGTCCCATAATTATTTTTCTTATCAGTGAATGGAGTTTCAATACTAATTATCTTTAATTCTAATTTATTCATACGCTAAATATTACAACAATGATCAACCTGGTCATTATTTTCTGGGAAACATATGCTTCCAATTGTTGTAACTGTAAAGTGCAAATGGCTGCTTATGCGAAATTGAGATTCTGCCGCAATATCAATAACCAATTAGCCTTTAGTTAAAAATACAAAGAAAAAAGATAAGATTTTTTTAAAAGGAAAAATGAGAGTTATTTTAATAATATTTAGTAACAAAAGTATATATTTATTAAAATTTGAAAACATGCGCGCAAGAAATTTAAAAAATGTCAGTAAATTTTAAATACATGGAATATATACTTAAAATAATTTTTTATTTGTACAGTGAAGAATCTGAATTTCTGGAGGAGATCGCGCAAGCTGTGTTTGAGAAACTCTATCCTACGGAAGAGATTGGGATCCACAGCCGAATACTGGATATAGAAAACTTACTATGCAAGCAACCATGGAGCATTCGCACTCTAGGCATTGTCGGTAAGCCTGGCATTGGCAAGACAATACTGGCTACAGCGGTCTTTCGCAGAATGGTTGGAGACTATGATGCTTCTCGCTTTGTCAAAGATTTCAACACAGATTATATTGCGATGAAACTTGAGCCTTTGCATGGTGATTTCTTTTGTATGACTCTAATGGAAGAGTTTGACCTAAACAATTCTGGTTCCGAGCCATGCCATCGCCAAAAACGGGTCCTGATAGTTTTAGATGATGTACGAAATGCTCAAGACGCGATGTCTTTTCTTGGAGCGGTTAACCAGTTTGGTCCAGGGAGCTTGATCATCATAACCTCAAGAGATAGACAAGTTCTTGAAGAATGCAATGTCAATGAGATTTACGAGCTTGAAGGTCTAAATGATGACGATGCTTTAAAGCTGTTCACGAGGTGTGCCTTTGGGAAAGATGTGATAGGGAACAATCTTCTAGATCTTTCAAAGAATGTGATTAAATGTTGTGATGGGAACCCATCTACTCTTCGCTCCTATGCCGAGAAAGTAAAGGGCAATACCACGGTAGAAATGGAGCAGGCTTTGTTTAGGATCTGCTACGATACATTTATTAACACCAAGGAGAACACATCAGTGTGCTTTTACTCCAATATTGGAGAAGATGATGGACATGAAGAATATGGAGTACTGGTATGTTACACTCTGACATACATACTCTTTGAAACTCTTTTAAGCCTTTGAAGTTTTGACAATGCCCTAATCATTGGTTTGCCTTTCTCTTTTGTGTTTTCAGACCACTGGACATTCAAATTGCATGTTTTTGAAGAACTCTGTCTTGCACGCCACACAAAACTTTATGTTTGATCTTATGAAGCACACTGATTTCGATCTTCTTTGCCGCGTCCAAGACACCACACAAAACCTTATGTTTGATCTTGAGAAGCACACAGATTTCGATGATCTTTGCCGCGTCCCCGAGTCTCTAGACCTAAGTTTTCCTAGTCTGGAGCATCCCACTGAGCAAGTCCAATCCTTGTCCCAGAACTTCCACAGAAAACAACTTGTTCTACTCCAACGACTTGCTTGCCAATTTCACAAACTTTGGGAAGGATATAATAAGGTAAGGGAAGTTTTTTTTTACACATGATTTTACGTGAATACTCTTGGATTCACCTAATTTTAGCGTGGTTTTAGTTCTGTAATATAATAGTTATGGATTCAACGGGACAAAAAATAATTAAAAATTAGTAACTTTTTATAATAATATTCTTACCACAGTCTCAAATTTTGTTTTATTTATGTCTTTGCTTGGTGACAAGAGATAGATATCTGATATGGATTCCTCTTTCCACTTTTGTTTTATTTCAGAGCTTCTCAAGGTTGAGGAGCATCGATCTTAGGAATTGTAAGAAACTAGTTCAAGTTCCGGAACTCTCAAACGCACGTAACCTTGAGAAAATCGATCTTCAGAACTGCAAAAGATTGGAGAGCATCCTAGACACTGATCAGCTAGAGAATCTCCAATTTTTTAATCTCTCTGGTTGCACAGGGATCAAATATTTTCCAGAGAATGTACGGACCATAAAAGAGTTGAATCTTGAAGGCACTGGGATAAGAGAAATAAGATCCGAAACAACGAAGTTCTCTAAATTAGTAAAACAACAAAGTGCGTACAACTTTGGAATTTACACAGAGAACTTCGGAATTTCAAAGATTTTGAACTAAACTTGATTAAGTTACCAAGTTTAGAAGATTCGGTCGTTGTTATCATCCAAACGAGGTTGCACTCCCGAAGTCGGAGTTCAAGCCTTGCTTGGGAGGGATTTCAAGCGCGACGGGGAGATATCTCAACTCATAACTCTTCGGTTAACCATAACCAAAAAAAAAAAAAAATGCTAAAGTCTACGTTTTTTTAAAAAACCTTTTTTCAGTCAGAAAAATATTTATGGGATGGAATCACAACCTATAAAAATTAAAATCTGATTTCTGTAACTCATTAATATCTGGGTAACACTGTGTGAACAAAAAAATTGTATATATGGGAGATTGTGGGTCAAAGGCCCAGAACTTCTATAGTTTACAAAAACAAAACAAAAAATTATATATGTGTGTAATAAATTTGTTTATATGTAAACTGCTTGTATTTTGATCGGACAGCCTCTTGCTTTAGCTCTAAGAATGTGTTTTTTTTGTACGACTTTTATTTCGGATGATTTTACCTCTCAGTCTCACTTCAATGTTAGGAATTACATGATGATTTGTTTTCATATCATGTTATCTTTTTGGGTATTTGCATATGATAGCAAGGATAAAGTACCACCTAATAAATAAAATGACAAAGGCAGTAATTAAGGCACTATTTGAAACAACGTTCAATATGAGCTTCTTCATTGTCTCCAACTTAAGTCTTTCTACCATCTTACGACACTACCGTGCCATATACGGTGTTGATGAAGACGAGAAAGCCAAATCGTCTGAATAGCAGTCGCTTGATGTCATCAGTGACTAAGTTAGATTCCATCTTTGAGAATTCCCTAAGTTTTTGTCTTTTTTTTTTTTCTTTTTTAAATGAATGTAAAATTTATTCCTCCAAAAAAAAATTCGTATATCAAGTGGAACAGATTTTCTGCCTATATAAGTGGTTCCTAAATTTTGCGGCAAACCAAAACATAAGGAAATCCTTATATTTTGTGTTATCTGCAGTGCATAACAAAGTGAGGCGTTTTCTGGGACTTTGTCAATGAATTCTGTTAACTTCTGTGGTGGGGAAGCAGTCTCTCCATGTCTATGATTATTCCTTTCTCTCCATAGGTACTGGGAATTAGCTTTTCCAAGAAGGTCCTTCAAAGGAGATTACAAGAACAGTTTCCTTTAGACCCTAGTAACAACATAAACCCCTTTGAACCTTTAGTTAAAACGCCGAATAATCACTCTCTTACACAAGCAAAATTCAGATTCACTCTCAAAATAATTTCACAAAAATGAAGATTAGAGGGCTGAAAGGTTACAGTCAAACTAAAACTCAATTGACAAGAGCAGAGCTCGACATAGTGAGAGGGGTTAGAATTATCCTCGTGCATGAAAAATGGCCATTACAGATTATCAATATAGAGAGTGTGGAGTCTATTCGCTTGATGTTCAAGCAAGATTCAAATAAGCCAGCTAGGACAACTCATGATCTAACCGTGGTAGAGATAACTCAAGACCAAGGTTAGCTCTGCTTTATTGGGACCACTTGCTGGTAACGGCTCTGCGGCAATAAGACGGGAAAAGGAGCAATGCCAGCTAACAACGAGCAAGGAGGTTTGTTCGTTTGTGCCAGATAAAGCAATCGTCCTAGGAAGCAAAAGGTGCGTACAAGGAGACACGTCTGCAACCTTAAGGAGGCACTCGAGTATGAGTAAAACCTAGTGCGCTCTTCTATAAATAGAGAGCCTTAGGTATTGAGAGAGGTAACACAAATAGAGAGTAGTGATTGAGAGAAACATTGTATTCGTATAAGCTCTTTACAATAGTTTCTCTAGCTTAGAGGTTTTACACGAAGGGAGTCTAGTTACTAGTGAAGGGTGATAGGCTGTGCTCTTGTGTAATCTCTTTGTAATCACTGTGAGTTTAGTGGATTCCGAGCTCAGATCTCGGCCCAGACGTAGCCACCTTGTTAACGGTGGTGAACTGGGTAAACAACCTCGTGTGTGCTCCATTTACTTTCTCTGCACTTCTTCTTCCTCGTTCGTTCTGTCTTTCACATCTTGAGTTCATCTATCTGCTCCTTTAAGCTTTTGTCTTGCATCTGAAGTCTTTGTCTCTTGGTGAGTCGATGCATTTGGAGGCTATAAGTCTTAACAGATTGGTATCAGAGCCGTGGTTCGTGTTGGTGAAGTTCTAAGTCAGAACCGTCACCATGACTTCGGCAAGAATAGAACTGGAGAAGTTCGATGGCAGAGGTGACTATACTATGTGGAAAGAAAAACTTATGGCGCATCTTGACATTCTAGGCCTAAGCACTGCTCTTAAAGAAGAAGAGGAAAAAACCTCAAAGAAAGTCTCAGACGAGACTGAAGAAGATGAGAAGGAAGGCGAGAAGCTTGAAGCGCTAGAAGAAAAGAAGAGAAAGGCCAGGAGTACTATTGTGTTAAGTCTAACCGATAGAGTCCTGAGGAAGGTGAAGAAGGAGAGGACTGCTGCCTCAATGCTCAAAGCTCTAGACAAGCTCTACATGTCTAAAGCCCTTCCGAACAGGATCTATCTGAAACAGAAACTTTACAGTTTCAGTGTAATACCCCGATACTAGGGCAGAAATTACAACGAAGTAAAACAATTTTGGATGACCGATGAGAACAATTTTAAATATTATGGGACTTGGAGCGTAGCTGCACAAGACATCAGAGAAGCTATTTCAAAAAGATTCATGCCAAGAACAATTCAGAGGCGACCCAGAAAAATCACGAGAGTCAGATTTTGGCGAAGAAGGGACAGTTCGAGAAAATAAATCCGAAAGGATTAGGAGAATCATTTTTAAAATCCCGGGCTTTTTCACAAAGGTACACAAGACCCATATGGAGCTATTGCAAAAAGATTTGGTCAAATACAAATTCTCCTGTGGAAGTTAATAATCGGACAAGATGGGATGACGAAGACTGGCAGTTTGGAGTAGAAAATTCATAAGCCGAGATTTACGGATCGAAAATTCTGAAACTTTTTTGCGGCACAAGGACATCTTAAGGAGCATTCAGAACCAAACAGAGAAATTTTTGAGTAAGGAAAACGAAAGTTATGATTTTTGAGGTGTAGAAGGTTGTTGGGTGAATCAGTTGATTAATCTTCAGAGAGATCAGTCTAAGGTTTGATCAGACTCATCTTTGGGCATCCATGTGGCAGGAAGCAAGATAATTTTCGTGGTCAGAGGCAGATGTGACAGCAGATGATGATGAAAGTGGTAATAGAATAATTTAATTAGCTAAATTTGTGTATTGGAGTACAAGTGCCATCTAATTAAATCAGGACAGTGTGTGAGAGCTATGGTCAACCTTAAGGGAGTATTGTCCTATTAGTTGTCTTCCTCCTGTGAATTCCTCTCCCCTATATAAGCCTCTCTCCTCCTTTTCCTTAGACCATTTTTAGCAAAATCAGAGAAATTGGTTTCCTTTGTCTAAGTGTGTTTGCATGAGAGAGTGAAGGGAAGTTCTAGTAGTAGTAGTGTGAGTGGTGTAGCGAGCTTAAAGAGTGCCCTAGCCTTTGGAGCAGTTCTAGGTGATTTCAGTTTAGGAAAATCCCACCTAAACCCCATGCTTTACTCTTAGGTTATGGTGAAATTGGTTGATTGTCTAGCTTGTTCATAATCTTGATATGCATGTTAATTTAAATTAATTCTTGCTTGGCATGCATGGTTATTGAAATCAATTGTTGAGTGCTGTATGCATGATTGATTCAATTGATAATTAGATTTCCTCCAGCATGTTGCTTGGTGAATTGTGAAATGTTATTGGCATGTTGTGTGTTACTTGAAATGCTTTGGTGATACAATCTTGGTTTTAAGCTTGAAACTCTTGGGTTAGAGTAAGGATAGTTGCATGAGTTCATTGCATGTAAGTGTTTGAGAAGGAGAAAGATGGTAGTAGTGTTTATGTTCATGCATGTAGTTGTTAAGTGAGTTTTAAGTCTAATGAGTTGCATGCATGCATGAGGAAGTAGATAATTGAATTGATAAATATTTCTTTTACATGGTAGAAAGGTGATTAGCTAGAGATATGTGTGGATTTTGCATGTGAATTAGAGTTAGTATTTTAGAAATTATTTGAGTAAGTTCCTCTTTAATATCAGTTAGTATGAGTATTAAGAGAATTTTATTTGAATTTTTAAAGGCTAGAAAATTGAGTAGAGTTTAAGTTATTGTATGAATGATTAAGTAAATTCTAGCTAGTAATTAGCAGTGAGTTAATTAATATTTTCGATTAGAAAGCATATTAGGCAAGATTAAATTGATATATTTGAATTGGATATAGTTTGAATTAGTAAAGGTATTCTAAATACTATTAGGTTTTTATTGTAGTAATTTGTAGAATTGTTAGTATTCTTAACTATTGGAAAGTAAATGAAATGTGATAGGTTATAAGAAGTCACCATAGGTTGCATGCTTAGTAATTTAGACTTTGCTAGAATTGTTATACTTGGTGTAAGAGTTGCATTTAGTTATGGAGTAAGAGTTGCATAATAGAGTTTAAGAGGATGAAATTTGCAGGAATAGCATTGAGTTGTGTAAGAGGATCGATAAGTTTAAGTTGGCATGTTTAGCTTTGCATTGGGGTAATAGTCTAAGAGGAGTTTCAAATAAAATTGATTTACTAAGAAGGTTTTAAATCGGTTTTGATGAAAAGAAGCATTTTCAAATGGATTTTGTTTGCTTGTGTATGGATTGGTTGCATACTTGTGTTGTAATGCAGGTAGCCTCTGTGGTGCAGACTAACGTTTTATGCAGGTAGCACCACATAGGGATGTATTGAACTCGGCTAGTGAGAGCCATGAGACTGTGGAGTTTGACTTGTGGGGAGTTTGAGTTGTGGAGGATTGGTTGTGAGTTGTAGTGTGTGGTGGTGATGTGGTTGTAGAGTCAGTCCGTTTGCGGGTAGCTTTCGCTGGAGCGGAACCCGGGCATACTTTCAGTGGCGGTATGTGTGTGATCCCATTTGGTATACCTCCACGGCATCGATGGACTGAGAGGTGGGGAGACTCGGATGTCGGGGTGGCTGCCCAGCCTGAGTGTACCTGACGAGGTACGGTTTTGACAGCGTCCGGAAGAGGAAGGACGGGGCTGGGGTCTGGAAACACTTGTGCGAAAGCCGGTGTATGGCCTTGTTTTTGATGCTCCGGCTTGACGGTCTTTGTGATAATCAAGTGCAGGGTGTTCACGGGGATTCACACCATGCTTTGAGATCTCAGTGCCCACGCGTGTTGTGCGTTGTGAGAACGCGGTTTCAGAAGAATGCAGATGCATCAGAGGAGTGCTGATGCACTCATTTACTAACGTGTTTTCTTGCTTCGGCTATTTACTTTACTGTTGCTTCGGCTATTCTATGCTTGTGTGTTGTGTGTTGCATGATGGGGAATGGGATGGGTTTGAATATCTGGACTCACTAAGTAATCTCCCGATTACTTACCCCTTTTCATTTACCCCTCCTATTGCAGGTAACCTGTAGTAAGCTGGTAGAGCGGGAGGCGGAATGTTAGGACCATTGGAAGTAGATTTCCTTGATTTTTGTAAAGGACTCGTTTGTAAGAATGTTTTCCCATTGGATTTTTAGTGCGATCGCCAAACGATTTGTGTTTGTAAAACAATGATTTGGATCATTTGATCATTAATAAAATGGAATGTTTTAAGTAAACTTGATCTGGCTCAATGATATTAGTCCTTGTCTGGACTAACACAACTCGAGACCAAAGTACGGGTTGAAAAGCCTTAGGCCGCGGTCGAGAGGTAAACGGTGTTAGGTAATGGGACGGCTCTATTTTCGGACTTCGTCCTAGAATGAGCTGACTCGTTACTTAACCCCGTACTGTGGCATCTCCGGGTCGGCTGGTCTGTGCGGTCGTTCGTGTTCTTGTTTGATTGTCGTTCGATCGCATAAATGGATTTGGCTGTTCCATGTTCTTGTTTGATTGTTGGTCAGCCGGTCATGTCTAGTCCGGTTCGGGGGTGTTACAGATGGTGGTATCAGAGCATGGTTGTATGATCATGCTCACGGGACCAGTGTTTTTCCGCGTTTTCAATGTTTTATCGAGTCAAAGGTGTCGCAAAAGTCAAGTAGGAATTCCAATACGTTCCGCTCAGTAGGGTATTAGATAGGTTGTTTCCTTGTAACAGGTGTCTGACAGGCCGAGTGGATGCGCTGGAAGGAGTAGCTTCAGATTCCGCAGGACCATTCAACGGTCCCAAACCAGGTACGCTTGGGCGCTAACTCCCTTTTGTGTGATAATTGAATTCTTTGTTCGATAGAATTGCCAAATTTCCAAGTAACCCATAGAGTGAACCCTTATAGCTGAAACCCTTAGGGTCAGTTAGAATAATAGTAGGGTTGGTAATAGAAGTCTAAGTAGTGGCTTAGCTTAAGAAACCGAGCAGAGTCGGAGCCGTTCAGCTTGAGGATTCTGGTGAATGCGTAAGTTGAGCTCAGAAGTTGAGGACCTCGGAAGACTGGACGAGGATGGTGTTGGTGAAGCTGATTGTAGAATTGAAGAGTGTGGATCTGAGGTAAAGATCAAGACCAGCATTGAAGCCAGGCTACGGGCTAAGTGAAGGAGAGCAAGACAAGACAGTAATCCCGAGTAAGATAGGAAGAATGGCAGTGTCAGGAAGATGGCGATACCGAGCGAGGATGATGACAGCAAAGGGAGATGTCAAAAGTCTGATGGTCAATCCGAAGGAGGTTTTCTCTGGACGCTAAGAATTCGAGGATCCAGTACTACCTCGGGCAAAACCAAAGCAGTGGCTGATGTGTTGAGTGGACAAAGAACGGATATACATGCAGAAGAGGAAGTGGAAGTGGAAGTCTTGAGTCAAGAGATGAAGCAAGTGAGTATGACATCATTAAAAGGAGAGCCCAGCGAATCAGTAAATCTATAAGCCGTAAGACAAATGGAATCGATCCGACAGACCCGTGAAGCGCAAGAAGAGGACGAGAAGATTCAGAAGTTTGTGGGAAGGATCAAGGAAGCAGAGGAAGCAGATCCAAGTGGATACCATCTAGCCAAGGATGGAAAGTGGAATGAAGAAAGGTCAGAAACTAGATGAAGATAGAGATGGCAGTGAAGACGAGGATGAAGTTGGGACAAGAAGAAATCGGAAACTGAATCAGGGGATAAGAAGCGGAGCTGTGGTTATCGTACCTACAGGGAATGTCTACTCATAGCTAAGAAGAGCTAGCTTAAGGACAAAGCTAGGAGGAGTCACTGGAAGCAGCGAATTCGAGGACGAATTCATTTTAAGGGGGGGAGAATGTAATACCCCGATACTAGGGCAGAAATTACAACGAAGTAAAACAATTTTGGATGACCGATGAGAACAATTTTAAAAATTATGGGACTTGGAGCGTAGCTGCACAAGACATCAGAGAAGCTATTTCAAAAAGATTCATGCCAAGAACAATTCAGACGCGACCCAGAAAAATCACGAGAGTCAGATTTTGGCGAAGAAGGGACAGTTCGAGAAAATAAATCCGAAAGGATTAGGAGAATCATTTTTAAAATCCCGGGCTTTTTCACAAAGGTACACAAGACCCATATGGAGCTATTGGAAAAAGATTTGGTCAAATAAAAATTCTCCTGTGGAAGTTAATAATCGGACAAGATGGGATAACGAAGACTGGCAGTTTGGAGTAGAAAATTCATAAGTCGAGATTTACGCATCGAAAAATTCTGAAACTTTTTGCGGGCACAAAGGACATCTTAAGGAGCATTCAGAACCAAACAGAGAAATTTTTGAGTAAGGAAAACGAAAGTTATGATTTTTGAGGTGTAGAAGGTTGTTGGGTGAATCAGTTGAGTAATCTTCAGAGAGATCAGTCTAAGGTTTGATCAGACTCATCTTTGGGCATCCATGTGGCAGGAAGCAAGATAATTTCGTGGTCAGAGGCAGATGTGACAGCAGATGATGATGAAAGTGGTAATAGAATAATTTAATTAGCTAAATTTTGTGTAGTGGAGTACAAGTGCCATCTAATTAAATCAGGACAGTGTGTGAGAGCTATGTGTCAACCTTAAGGGAGTATTGTCCTATTAGTTGTCTTCCTCCTGTGAATTCCTCTCCCCTATATAAGCCTCTCTCTCCTTTTCCTTAGACCATTTTTAGCAAAATCAGAGAAATTGGTTTCCTTTGTCTAAGTGTGTTTGCATGAGAGAGTGAAGGGAAGTTCTGTAGTAGTGTAGAAGGTGTAGCTGAGCTTGAGAAGAGTGCCCTAGCCTTTGGAGCAGTTCTAGGTGAGTTCAGTTTAGGAAAATCCCACCTAAACCCCATGCTTTACTCTTTAGGTTATGGTGAAATTGGTTGATTGTCTAGCTTGTTCATAATCTTGATATGCATGTTAATTTAAATTAATTCTTGATCTTGGCATGCATGGTTATTGAAATCAATTGTTGAGTGCTGTATGCATGATTGATTCAATTGATAATTAGATTTCCTCCTGCATGTTGCTTGGTGAATTGTGAAATGTTATTGCATGTTGTGTGTTACTTGAAAATGCTTTGGTGATACAATCTTGGTTTTAAGCTTGAAACTCTTGGGTTTAGAGTAAGGATAGTTGCATGAGTTCATTGCATGTAAGTGTTTGAGAAGGAGAAAGATGGTAGTAGTGTTTATGTTCATGCATGTAGTTGTTAAGTGAGTTTTAAGTCTAATGAGTTGCATGCATGCATGAGGAAGTAGATAATTGAATTGATAAATATTTCTTTTACATGGTAGAAAGGTGATTAAGCTAGAGATTGTGTGGATTTGTGCATGTGAATTAAGAGTTAGTATTTTAGAAATTATTTGAGTAAGTTCCTCTTTAATAATCAGTTAGTATGAGTATTAAGAGAATTTTATTTGAATTTTTAAAGGCTAGAAAATTGAGTAGAGTTTAAGTTATTGTATGAATGATTAAGTAAATTCTAGCTAGTAATTAGCAGTGAGTTAATTAATATTTTCGATTAGAAAGCATGTTAGGCAAGATTAAATTGATATATTTGAATTTGGATATAGTTTGAATTAGTAAAGGTATTCTAAATACTATTAGGTTGTATGTGTAGTAATTTGTAGAATTGTTAGTATTCTTAATTATTGGAAAGTAAATGAAAGTGTGATAGGTTATAAGAAGTCACCATAGGTTGCATGCTTAGTAATTTTAGACTTTGCTAGAATTGTTATACTTGGTGTAAGAGTTGCATTTAGTTATGGAGTAAGAGTTGCATAATAGAGTTTAAGAGGATGAACTTTGCAGGAATAGCATTGAGTTGTGTAAGAGGATCGATAAGTTTAAGTTGGCATGTTTAGCTTTGCATTGGGGTAATAGTCTAAGAGGAGTTTCAAATAAAATTGATTTACTAGGAAGGTTTTAAATCGGTTTTGATGAAAAGAAGCATTTTCAAATGGATTTTGTTTGCTTGTGTATGGATTGGTTGCATACTTGTGTTGTAATGCAGGTAGCCTCTGTGGTGCCGACTAACGTTTTATGCAGGTAGCACCACATAGGGATGTATTGAACTCGGCTAGTGAGAGCCATGAGACTGTGGAGTTTGACTTGTGGGGAGTTTGAGTTGTGGAGGATTGGTTGTGAGTTGTAGTGTGTGGTGGTGATGTGGTTGTAGAGTCAGTCCGTTTGCGGGTAGCTTTCGGACTGGAGCGGAACCGGGGCATACGGTTCAGTGGCGGTATGTATGTGATCCCATTTGGTATACCTCCACGGCATCGATGGACTGAGAGGTGGGGAAGACTCGGATGTCGGGGTGGCTGCCCAGCCTGAGTGTACCTGACGAGGTACGGTTTTGACAGCGTCCGGAAGAGGAAGGACGGGGCTGGGGTCTGGAAACACTTGTGCGAAAGCCGGTGTATGGCCTTGTTTTTGATGCTCCGGCTTGACGGTCTTTGTGATAGTCAAGTGCAGGGTGTTCACGGGGATTCACACCATGCTTTGAGATCTCAGTGCCCACGCGTGTTGTGCGTTGTGAGAACGCGGTTTCAGAAGAATGCAGATGCATCAGAGGAGTGCTGATGCACTCATTTACTAACGTGTTTTCTTGCTTCGGCTATTTACTTTACTGTTGCTTCGGCTATTCTATGCTTGTGTGTTGTGTGTTGCATGATGGGGAATGGGATGGGTTTGAATATCTGGACTCACTAAGTAATCTCCCGATTACTTACCCCTCCTATTGCAGGTAACCTGTAGTAAGCTGGTAGAGCGGGAGGCGGAATGTTAGGACCATTGGAAGTAGATTTCCTTGATTTTTGTAAAGGACTCGTTTGTAAGAATGTTTTCCCATTGGATTTTTAGTGCGATCGCCAAACGATTTGTGTTTGTAAAACAATGATTTGGATCATTTGATCATTAATAAAATGGAATGTTTAAGTAAACTTGATCTGGCTCAATGATATTAGTCCTTGTCTGGACTAACACAACTCGAGACCAAAGTACGGGTTGAAAAGCCTTAGGCCGCGGTCGAGAGGTAAACGGTGTTAGGTAATGGGACGGCTCTGTTTTCGGACTTCGTCCTGGAATGAGCTGACTCGTTACTTAACCCCGTACTGTGGCATCTCCGGGTCGGCTGGTCTGTGCGGTCGTTCGTGTTCTTGTTTGATTGTCGTTCGATCGCATAAATGGATTTGGCTGTTCCATGTTCTTGTTTGATTGTTGGTCAGCCGGTCCTGTCTAGTCCGGTTCGGGGGTGTTACATTCAGGATGTCCGAAAGTCTCTCAATAGAAAGCAATATTGACGAGTTCCTACACATTGTAGAAGATCTGGAGAACACCAACGTGGTGGTATCAGATGAAGACCAAGCCATATTGCTTCTAATGTCCCTACCAAAACTGTTTGATCAGTTGAGAGACACTCTCAAGTATGGCTCTGGAAGAGCAACTCTGACGCTTGATGAAGTCCTAAGCGCAATATACTCGAAGAAGCTCGAGTTTGGTTCAAACAAGAAGAGTATCAAGGGTCAAGCTGAGGGTCTATATGTCAAGGAGAAAGACGAGACCAGGGGTAGGAGTGAACAAAGAGAAAAAGGCAACAAGAAGAACCGCTCTAGGTCCAAATCCAAAAATAAAAATGGATGTTGGATCTGTGGTGAGGATGGGCACTTCAAGAATACTTGTCCAAACAAGAGCAAGTCTCATTCAAAGTCGAAAGACAAAGGAACTAAGGGAGAATCTTCAGGAGGAAAGGCAAGTTCCTCTGAAGCGACTGTTTTATATGTCTCTGAAGCTCTCTCGTCTACAGACATACATCTTGAAGACGAGTGGATCATGGATACAGGCTGTAGCTATCACATGACCTATAGAAAAGACTGGTTTGATCATCTAGAAGAAGATGTTGGAGGAACAGTCCGTATGGGAAACAAGACCATGTCAAAGGTGAAAGGAGTCGGCTCGATAAAAATCAAGAACGAGTTTGGCTTAAATGTCGAGCTCTCTAACGTAAGGTATATCCCTGAGATGGATAGAAATCTGTTATCTCTGGGAACATTGGAGAAGGCTGGTTATGCTTTTGAGTCAGAAAATGGAATCTTACGAGTTAAAGCTGGAAGTCAAGTTCTGCTATCAAGAAGAAGGTTTGATACTCTGTATCTGTTGAACTGGAAACCGCAAGCTGGCGAATCTAATCTGGTTACGAGAAGACCAGATGACAGTGATCTATGGCATAGAAGATTATGCCACATGAGCCAGAAGAACATGACGATCCTGCTAAGGAAAGGATGTCTACTAGACAAGAAGAAGATCTCAACGTTTGAGAGTTGTGAAGACTGTATCTATGGGAAGGCTAAAAGAGTCGGATTCAATCTGGCTCAACATGGCACCACTGAGAAGCTTGCGTACATCCATTCATACCTATGGGAAGCTCCTTCAGTGCCGGTGTCACTTGGAAACTGTCAGTACTTCATATTGTTCATAGAAGACTACACGAGAAAGGTATGGGTTTACTTTCTCAAGACTAAAGATGAAGCTTTCCATAAATTTGTTGATTGGCTGAGTTTAGTTGAGAACCTTAGTGATAGAAAGGTTGAGACTTTGAGAACTGACAATGGCTTAGAGTTTTGCAACCATCGATGAGTTTTGTTCAAACAAAGGCATACAGAGACACAGAACATGCGCCTATACTCCACAACAAAATGGAGTTGCAGAACGCATGAACCGGACCATAATGGAGAAGGTTAGGAGTATGTTAAGTGACTCAGGGCTTCCTAAGAAGTTTTGGGCTGAAGCTACACATACAGCAGTCGTTCTCATTAACAAAACTCCATCCTCAGCCTTGAACTTTGACATTCCCGATAAGAAATGGTATGGTAAAGCTCCTATCTACAGTTATTTGAGGCGGTTTGGTTGTGTTGTGATATGCTCAAATTTACCCTTTGAACTACTCTCTCAAATTAAGAGATCAATTGCAGTATTTAGGGATCGATTTCCACAGGGACTCACGATTCACACTATAGACTATCGGTTTTCGAATTAAGCTAAACAAGAATGATTGTAATTAAAAGACAGAAAAGCAACTAAAATTGGTTTTAAAGATCATATGGGAGAAACGTCAGGCTCAGGGAATTCTCAGGAAATCAGGAATGCAAGCTAATCAGTAAATCAGGATTCTGCTATGTTCTAGAACTCGAAACACAATATTCAAATCAATCAACTCTCGTTGCAGAGATTCTATGTCTAGATCCTAGAATTCCAAATCTCTTTGCAAATTCAAAGGCTCAGACATGCATTAAATTCAAGTTCGATATGTTCACAAATACCTAAACCAAATCTCTTTGCGAATAGTTATTTTGCTCATCTAAGGTTCTTTCTAGCTAATTAACCAACTTTCGTTGCGAGAATCAACCTATGATCAATAATATAACTCGTCAGTTCAGATCAAGCATTAATTACACCCTAGATGAAGAAACTAGTGTTCCAGAATCCTTAAATAACCAATCACTTAGCAATCCATGAAATTCCTAATGAGAAACCCTAAACCTAACTAGCAAACTACTCAGACATGGAGATTGAAACAATAAACATGTTTGAATAAGATTGCATAAAGAAATAAGAATAGATATTAAAGGAGTTCTGAATCTTCTCTGAAGGAGTCTAAATTCTTCTCTCCAAAACTCTAGCTTATATAATAGCATGGTCTAAACAATGACCTTAAAACAGTATATAAATCTAAAAACTCGTCCAGGGACTTAATTGCAAATATATGAAACTTCTAGGCAATTTCCTTTCTTCAAAAGTCGGCAGAATGTGAAATCCCGATCGGTGTCGATCGACACCCATAAGTGGTGTCGATCGACACCAGACTTGAAAATAGGCTCCGAGTTGCATTCTTCAGCACAGCTTCCCACTTAACTCCAGAATGATCTATACTCTCCAAATAAGCTCCAAACGTACTTAAACCTGTAAAAGACTCTAAAAGACTCCAAAAGCACTAAAAAGACTCTATATATACAACTTATATCATGGCTAAAAACCATAAAAACCATGATATATCAACTCCCCCAGACTTAGCTTTTGCTTGCCCTCAAGCAAAACAGAAGACTAGACCTGTGAAAGAGGTTTGAAAACATAGGAACTCACTTATCCTTTAGAAATACTAAATCAACCAACACTAGAGTAAAGCCACGTCAAACAGTACCAACTTAAGTTAGAACCTCTAGTAATTTTCCGCAGACTTACTAACCATCCAGATTCCAAACCACAACCCATAAGAGTAATCTAAAATCCCCATTGCTGACCTTATTAAATTTTAAGTGCGGTCTCATCGAGGGAATATCGATCTAAGGACACATGGACTTTTACTTACCCAAGTACTGATTTATTGAACAGTCTGCTTTTAGTTTCCTTTCTCCCTCTTTTCTCGCTTCCAATCAGTCGATTTTTCCCTACTAGGGTATCATTTTATTTTTTTTATCAACTGATTGTTCTCTTTTTTTTTTTTAAACCATGATTCAACTTCTCAATTCACTTCTTTTTCAAAGCTATATCTCTTTTTCATTCATTTTTCTATTTTTTTTAGAGACACTGAAGGGAAGAGAGAGGGAAACCATAATAACAGACTAGTCCTATCAGACCTAAGCAAGGAATCCGATTCAAAGTATACCAAGCCCCAAGTTGAGAAAAATTAAGTTCATTATATCTAGGTCAGCTCCGGATCATCTAGACACTCAAATAGTATGGGGATAATGGAAGATCAATTTACCTTTGGAATTTCCTGTTGGTAAAAACTGCTGTCAATGGCTGCAAGAATGGTCACTAAAGAGGTAGCTAAAACAGTTTATTAGAAAAACTCAAGCTCCCAATTAAATTTTGACTCAATAAAAACAAATTTTGACACAAAAAGACTCTCAAAAGAAAAAGAAAACCAAAGTTAGTAACCACCTCCCCCAGACTTGAATAACACTGTCCCCAGTGTTAATTAACTGGCCTGAGATTGGTAAAAGAAAGCAAATGGAATAGAAATGGTTAGGATCGGAGATGCTTACCTGCAGTTGCGATTGGTGTCGACCGACACCAATAAGTAGTGTCGATCGACACTAGTCTGGTCACGATCAGTTTTTTTTTTTTTTTGCATAAGAAAAACAAAACTAAAAGTTAGCAAAAATTAAACGAAATCCAAAGAAAACTCCTACCTAATAGTGGGTTGCCTCCCACTCAGCGCTTATTTTCAGTCATTAGCTTCACTATGTTGGAGCTTAGGCATCTGGTGGATCAGAGAGTGGCATCGAATGCCTCGGGAAAGAGCATCTCATCATCCAAGGTGGTGTATAGGCAGTTTGTGAATGAGATCGACCAAGGAATGAAGGAACAGCAGCAGGGCGGGATATATGTTTGGGAGGTAGACTTCTTTTTCCTGCAGAATTATCAAAAGAAGAAACAAGCGCTCTACGATAATCTCGCAGCTTGATTAACTGTGAGACAGCTTTTGGACTTTTAAAATTATTAATGATGATATCAGGGGGTTTAGAATTAGGAACATGAAGTGCATACCTTTGCTTTCTCCTAGGTGTCCGGAGTGCGAGATGTGGAGTTTTCTGTTTAACAACAGTTGATGGACTTGCAGCACTAGAAACCCCCTGAAAACTGTGTTCTTTTGTCGTTTCTGGGTTGGTCTGTGGAGGGTGTCGACCGACACCAACAGTGGTGTCGATCGACACTGAACCTGAAACTCGGGATTCTGCACTTTTTCTGCAATTCAGCTCTGCAATCTGTGTCTCCATCACAAAAACATCATCCTCCATCAACTTGTCCCTAAGTGGACCCTTATCTTCGACCTCAATCCCAAAAAGATGATCTCCACTCCAATCTTCAAGCCCAGCAGCTTGTTTAGAAGTCTCAACCAATTCCTCTTGAACAACCAGTGATACACGAGTTTTAACCCTTTTAATTCCTACTGCAAGTGCACAGCATACGAAGTAGTATTTAGGGGTCGATCCCACGAAGACCAGTTTTCACACTATGATATATTGAGCTAAATCAAAAGCTAAGATAATTCAAATATGTTTTTGGTTTTTTAATAACTAGTAATGAAAGCGAAATCGGTTGTAAAGATAATTTTAACAAGCGTTAGGTCAAGGAATATCTCAGGAGATTCAGAGCAACGGATCAAAACAACTATTCAGGCGATGATTAAGCATAAATCTAGAACTTAAACACTAGGATAATATCAATCCACTCTCGTGGTATCAATATCTTTGTCTATCAACTAGAATTCCTAACTCTCGTTGGTACTAGAAATCGTAGACAAGCCTTAAGATCAGGTTTAATATGTTCACAATTCTCAATACATCTACTCTCGCAGGTAATGGTTAAATTGCTCACCAATGTTCTTTCTAGCAACCTAGCAACTCTCGCTGTCTAAGTTAAACCTCATATCATAAGATCAAGTGATCAATTCGATCTAAGCATTAAGAACAACAAGGGTGAAGATATCGATTCTATTAGCCTATTTGTGTTTAATCCTTTAGCTCATGAATTCCTTTGACAAACCTCAACCTAACTAAGAGATCTACTCAGACATGATTAAAGAAGATAACAACATGATTATAGAGTTCATAATAAAAGCTTGAATAGATAATGAAAGCTGAATATAACTTATAAGTACTTAATTAAGCATAAATATAAGAACTGAATTTAAAGCATAATATAAGAACTGAAAGTAAAGACTGAAGTAAAGACTGAAAGTAAAGACTGAAAGTAAAGAACTGAAAGTAAGAACTGAAAGTAAACTTAATAGAACTTGATTAAAGCATAAATGTTTAAAGCTTAAACAAACTAATAAGAACTTAATAAAAACTTAAACTTAAAAGCTCAAAGGAAACTAGAGGCAATGTTTATAAGCTAGAGAGAAGAGGAGGAAGAAGATGGTGTGATTTTTGTGATCAAGAGTGAGTTGTATTTATAGGCCAAGGTGAGGGTGGTAGGTGAGACGGGGAACGGTCGTTCTAGGTGGAGAACGATCGTTCCCGATGGTCGATCCGTAGTAGGTGAATGCGGTGTCAGGGAACGATCGTTCTTGGTTGAGAACGGTCGTTCCTTCGTACTTTTGCCGGCGAACGATCGTTCTAGTGGGTAGAACGGTCGTTCTCTTGCGTTTTGTCGGCAGGGTAGGTGAAGTGTGGAACGAGCTGCATGGGAATGGAACGATCGATCTACGGTGTGTCGGCAAGGTTGGTGAAGGGGAGGAACGATCGTTCCACAGGGGGAACGGTCGTTCTGTTGGTCGTTCTGCCTCAAGAAACGGTCGTTCTTCAGGTTGGTCTTTCTCGTGTTTTCCACGTCAACTTGACTCGAACATGTCCGTAAACGCCAAACTTCTTCGGAACTCCATAAAATCTGTAAAAGACTCAAAACAATAGAAAAGACTCGAAAAACCAACGAAAGATGCAAATCAAAACTCAAACCGAACACTAAAAACGAATCAAAATATGTTAAAAACCGATAATATCAACCAGCTTGTTCACTTGCTCAGTAACCTCCAGCTCCTTGACATACACAGCAGTAATGTCATCTGGCTCCTCATCCATGGCAACCTCTACAGAAAAAGTTTGACCATCAATGGTAGGTTTTCTCCTCAGCTTATCCATGTCAAAGTTCATGACCTTATCACCCAAATCAAGCTCTATCTGCCCTTCTCTGACATCAATAATAGCACCCGCTGTAGCTAAGAATGATCTTCCCAGAAGAAGAGGATCCTGAGGTTCTTCATCATATTCTAAAACCACAAAGTCTGTGGGGATAGTGTACCCTGCAATCTGAAGTGGAACATCCTCTAAAACACCTTCTGGAATCCTCTTGGACCGATCAGCAAGGACAAGATGAATCCTTGTAGGCTTGATGTCAGTCAACCCAAGTCTCACAGCAGCAGAATATGGCATTAGGTTAATGCTTGAGCCAAGGTCACAGAGAGAGTGTGGAAATATTTCTGTTGAGATAGTGCAGTCGAGCACAAAACTCCCTGGGTCAGGTAACTTCTTTGGAATCCTACTCTGAATCATAGCACTGACCTGTTCAGACACTCTCACCTTCCTCTCCTTCCTTGATATTGTCTTTTGCAAGAGGATTGCACTAATGTCCTTTGTGAGCAACGCTGCTTCCTCAGGACTTATACCATTCACAACCATCCTCTTGATATACCTCTTAATAGGAGGTGAAAGCTTGACTGCATCAACCAATGGTATCTCAATCAACACTTTATCCATGATTGCCTTGCATCTGATCTCTTCCAACTCTTGTTTAGACAGTTTGGGGTTCGGGTAAGGTATCTTAGGTTTATAGACCCTCTCTTCAATGGGTGATGGGGTTTTGGGACGATCAGCATGCTCTTCTGACGGCAATTGAAAAATACACGAGTGGTGTCGATCGACACCCTCATCCGGTGTCGATCGACACTCAAAACTTGTGTCGACTGCGATCGACAAAGGTCCGTCATGACTCGAAAAATCACGATTTTTCCCCTCAATAGTGTCGACCGACACCACTTTGGTGTCGATCGGGTCGGTCGACAAACGTCCGTCGGGAGTCGAAATTTCGAGATTTTTGGTTCGACACCAACCCCCATCTGGTGTCGATTGACACCAAGTCTGTGGCTCCAAAATCTGCATCAAACTCTGCAGTACCCACGAATTTTTCTTCTTCTCTCACCATGATGGCATTGACATGATGTCTTGGGTTTGAATCAGTCTTTCCAGGAAGAAATCCTTCTTGCCTTTTTATGGAATCAGCAGTTTGAGCAACCTGAATATCCAACTTCTTGACATGGGTGCTTAAAGCTTCAAATTTCCCATTCAGGTCTGTGTACATGGAATCCAGCTTTCCATTGAAATCAACTGCCAACTTTGTCTGACCTTCAAGAACTTGCTCTAGCATGCCCTCCAATTTGCTTGCTGAATTTGGTGTAGGGATTGGTTGGTAAGAGGAAGAGCCATATGTCCTTGTGAAGTTGTTGCTGCTCTGAGAAAAAGGCTTCTGGAACTGAGGTTGTTGAGTGAATCCAGAGGAATTCTGATTGCCTGTGAAGGCACTCCTCTGACCATAACCATTGAAAGCTTTCTGAAAACCTTTTCCACCAACATAGTTAACATCCTCTTCTTTAGAAGGTTCAAAGTTCTCAACCTTGGCAGCAAATTTCACTTGCTTTTGGCCCACAAGAATGCTATGAACAGAGTCTAGCTTTGCCTTTACTTCAGCCATTTGACTTCCATCCATTCCTCCAGCTGCTTTCTTCCTCTCAAAGTCTGCATTCTTGGTACTGCTGCTAGATACCAAGTTCTCAATCAGCTTTTTGGCTTCTGCTGGACTCCTAGTATTGAAGTTACCTTCACTTGCAGCATCTAGAGCCATCTGATACCTCCAGTCAATTCCCCTGAAGAAAATTCCCAGCAGCTGAACATCACTGAACCCATGATGGGGACAGTCTCTCTGATATGATCTGAACCTCAACCAAGCAGCCTTAAAAGCTTCAGTAGTTCCTTGAGAAAATGTAGAGATCTTTGTTCTCAGCTCTTCAGACCTTGCATCATCAAAGAAGTTGTTGAGGAAGGCATTCTTGGTATCAAACCAAGTGGTTAGAGAACCTGGACTCTCATTCTTGAGCCAATAAGCTGCATCCCCAGCAAGAGAGTATGGGAAGAGCTTGCACAGAAGATAATCCTCTGAGACTCCATTAAGCTTAATGCTTGTCACCAAGTCTTCAAATTTTTCGATATGGTCCATGGGATGCTCATGAGGAAGACCATGGAAAGGGTGCTGACCCACAAGAGTGAAATACATTGGCTTCAGCTCAAAGTCGTTCCTTTGGAAAGGAGGAGGACGAATCGCAGACCTGTTCTCATAGAATAGATCAGGCCTGTTAAAATCAGCAAGAGTCCTCCCTCCAGCAGGGTTTGCAGCAACGTCTTTTTGGAAGACATTTCCATGTTCATCAATTCGGTCGCCGTTTTCGTTGTAGGCATGACCCTCTTGGTCTCGTAAGACTCCAGCAGCATCGGGTCGAACGATAATTCTCCGATTCATGTCTGCTGATCTCTTTGCCTTAAGGTTCGTGCGTTCTAAATCTCTCAACTGCTGATTCGTAAGATTCAAAAGTTGAGCCTCTTTGTTGCTTCGGGTATTGCGAGAATGCATACACCTGAAACACAAGAAAAGAGATAGAACAGATGTGAGTGAACATGAAATAAAATGCTTAGACTAAATTCTATTCCTAATCTAATGGCGAATTCAATGAGTCCCCGGCAACGGCGCCAAAATTTGATATGCTCAAATTTACCCTTTGAACTACTCTCTCAAATTAAGAGATCAATTGCAGTATTTAGGGATCGATTTCCACAGGGACTCACGATTCACACAATAGACTATCGGTTTTCGAATTAAGCTAAACAAGAATGATTGTAATTAAAAGACAGAAAAGCAACTAAAATTGGTTTTAAAGATCAGATGGGAGAAACGTCAAGCTCAGGGAATTCTCAGGAAATCAGGAATGCAAGCTAATCAGTAAATCAGGATTCTGCTATGTTCTAGAACTCGAAACACAATATTCAAATCAATCAACTCTCGTTGCAGAGATTTCTATGTCTAGATCCTAGAATTCCAAATCTCTTTGCAAATTCAAAGGCTCAGACATGCATTAAATTCAAGTTCGATATGTTCACAAAATACCTAAACCAAATCTCTTTGCGAATAGTTATTTTGCTCATCTAAGGTTCTTTCTAGCTAATTAACCAACTTTCGTTGCGAGAATCAACCTATGATCAATAATCTAACTCGTCAGTTCAGATCAAGCATTAATTACACCCTAGATGAAGAACTAGTGTTCCAGAATCCTTAAATAACCAATCAACTTAGCAATCCATGAAATTCCTAATGAGAAACCCTAAACCTAACTAGCAAACTACTCAGACATGGAGATTGAAACAATAAACATGTTTGAATAAGATTGCATAAAGAAATAAGAATAGATATTAAAGGAGTTCTGAATCTTCTCTGAAGGAGTCTAAATTCTTCTCTCCAAAACTCTAGCTTATAATAATAGCATGGTCTAAACAATGACCTTAAAACAGTATATAAATCCTAAAAACTCGTCCAGGGACTTAATTGCAAATATATGAAACTTCTGGGTAATTTCCTTTCTTCAAAAGTCGGCAGAATGTGAAATCCCGATCGGTGTCGATCGACACCCATAAGTGGTGTCGATCGACACCAGACTTGAAAATAGGCTCCGAGTTGCATTCTTCAGCACAACTTCCCACTTAACTCCAGAATGATCTATAATCTCCAAATAAGCTCCAAATGTACTTAAACCTGTAAAAGACTCTAAAAGACTCCAAAAGCACTAAAAAGACTCTATATATACAACTTATATCATGGCTAAAAACTATAAAAACCATGATATATCATGTTGCTTTTGTGCATACAGATGAGGGAAAGCTCAGTCCGAGAGCTAAGAAAGGGGTGATGATTGGCTACCCAACAGGGGTCAAAGGTTACAAGGTGTGGCTAACAGAGGAAAGGAAATGTGTGGTTAGCAGAAATGTCATTTTTCAAGAAAATGCTGTCTACAAGGACCTATTGCAGAGAAAGGAACCAAATCTAGATTCTGAAGATGATCAAGCTGATGCACACTTGATATTATGTGTTTTTAACGTATTTTGATTCGTTTTTAGTATTCGGTTTGAGTTTTGATTTGCATCTTTCGTTAGTTTTTCGAGTCTTTTCTTTTGTTTTGAGTCTTTTACAGATTTCATGGAGTTCCGAAGGAGTTTGGCGTTTACGGAGATGTTCGAGTCGGGAAAACACGAGAAAAGGACAAAGTGAAGAACGACCGTTCTTTGAGAAGAACGACCAGACAAGAACGACCGTTCCCCCAAGGGAACGATCGTTCTCCATTTCACCAACCTTGCCGACAAAGCAGAGGAACGACCGATCCATGCAAGGAACGACCGTTCCCGGTCTCACCTACTTCACCAACAACCATGCACGGAACGACCGTTCTCCACCTAGAACGATCGTTCCCGAGCTCACCTACTTCACCTACTTCGATCGACCAGGGAGAACGATCGTTCTACACCAAGAACGACCGTTCCCCGCTTCACCTACTCCCCTTCACCTTGGCCTATATAATGGACTCACAACATCACTCTCAAATCACACCTTCTTCCTCCTCCTCTCTTCTCTAGCTTCAAAGCATAGCTTCTTCTTTAGTTTTAAGTTTTATGTTTATGCTTTTATCTAGTTCTTGTTAAGTTTCTTTTAAGCTTTAATCTTATGCTTTTAATCTTATGCTTTACTTTCAGTTCTTATCTTTATGCTTAATCAAGTTTTACTTTCAGTCTTTATATTTATGCTTTACTTTTAAGTCTTTATATTTATGCTTTACTTTCAGTTATTTATATTTATGCATTACTTAAGTTCTTATTAAGTTATTTTCAACTTTCATTATCTATTCAAGCTTTTATGATGAACTCTATAATCATGTTGTTTTCTTCTTTAATCATGTCTGAGTAGATCTCTTAGTTAGGTTAAGGTTTGTCAAAGGAATTCATGAGCTTTAGGGTTAAACACAAATAGGCTATTCAAATCAGTATCTTCACCCTTGTTGTTCTTAATGCTTAAATTGAATTGATCATTTGATTTTATGATATGAGGTTAATTTAGACAACGACAGTTGCTAGGTTGCTAGAATAAACATTGGTGAGCAATTTAACCATTACCTACGACAGTAGATGTAGTGAGAATTGTGAACAAATCGAACCTATCCTTAATGCTTGTTTACGATTTCTAGTACCAACGACAGTTAGGATTTCTAGATCGTTAGACAAAGTTATTGATACCACGACAGTGGATTGATATTATCTTTATGTTTGAGTTCTAGACTTGTGCTTAAACACTGCCTGAATAGTTGTTTGATCCGTCGCTCTGAATCTCCTGCGATATTCCTTGACCTAACGCCTGTTAAAATTATCTTACAACCGATTTCACTTTCATTATTAGTTAATAAAAAAACCAAAAACATATTTGAATTGTCTTAGCTTTTAATTTAGCTCAATATATCAAAGTGTGAAAACTGGTCTTCGTGGGATCGACCCCTAAATACTACTTCGTATGCTGTGCACTTGCAGTAGGAAATAAGGGTTTAAAACTCGTGTATCAACACTTGGACCTGGATTTTGAATCAGAAGAAGCTGTTAGCTCGGGTGGAGAAATCAGAGCAAATGAGATCATATCTGCTTCTCCGGGACCATCATACTCGTCACCTGCAACATTCGACAATGCAGAACACGAGCATGAGCAGTCTCCCTTGAGCTATCACTTAGCTAGAGACAGGAGCAGAAGAGAAGTTAGAGCACCTAGAAGGTTCGACGACGAAGACTACTTCTCTGAGGCTCTCTATACTACAGAAGATGGAGAAGCCATGGAACCTGAATGCTATCAAGAGGCCAAGCGAGAAAAGAATTGGTCAAAATGGAAACTCGCGATGGACGAAGAGATGGAATCTCAAATGAAGAACAACACATGGACTGTAGTCTCAATGCCAATGTATCAGAGGATTATTGGAAGTAAATGGGTCTACAAGTAAAAGCTTGGTACACCTGGAGTAGAGGAGCCACGCTACAAAGCAAGGCTTGTAGCCAAGGACTACGCTCAAAGAGAAGGGGTTGATTATCATGAGATCTTCTCCCCCGTTGTCAAACACGTATCAATCAGAATTATTCTGACCATTGTTGCTCAAGAGGATCTCGAACTTGAACAGTTGGATGTCAAAACGGCGTTCTTACATGGAGAGTTAAAGGAGAAGATCTACATGATGCCTCCAGAAGGTTATGAAACCATGTTCGAAGAAAATCAAATATGTTTGCTCAACAAGTCCCTTTATGGACTCAAACAAGCTCCACGACAGTGGAATGAGAAGTTTGATAGTTACATCACTGATATTGGGTTCAGAAGGAGTGAGTACGACAGCTGTGCAAACATCAAAGTTCAAGCAGATGTTCTCTGATATATCTGCCGTTATACGTAGACGACATGCTGATTGCAGCAAAGAAGCTGAGCGATATCAATCAGATCAAGAAGGAACTAAGTCAAAGATTTGAAATGAAGGATCTGGGAGCTGCTAAGAAAATTTTGGGAATGGAAATAGTCAGAAAAAGGTCAGAAGGAG
This sequence comes from Isatis tinctoria, assembly GCA_010577795.1. NCBI lineage: Eukaryota > Viridiplantae > Streptophyta > Magnoliopsida > Brassicales > Brassicaceae > Isatis > Isatis tinctoria. The sequence continues at coordinate 12,576,095 of CM021250.1, read as the reverse complement.
TTCTGTGGTTATCTCAAGAGGGGTATCTCGGTCGAGTACTTGAAACATACAACATGACAAAGGCTAAGCACACCGTTACACCTCTGGGAGTTCATCTAAAGATGAAGGCAGCAACTGACAGTGAAAGAATCAGAGATGAAGAGTACATGAGTTCAGTACCATATTCTAATGCTGTTGGAAGCATTATGTATGCTATGACTGGCACAAGACCTGATCTAGCATATCCTGTAGGGATTGTCAGTCGGTACATGAGTCAACCTGTGAAAGAACACTGGACTGGAGTGAAGTGGATACTTCGTTACATCAAAGGATCACTCCAGAAAAGACTATGTTACAAGAAAAGATCTGAACTCACACTTATTGGTTACTGTGATGCAGACTTTGCAGCAGATCCTGATAGAAGAAGATCCATAACAGGGGTTGTGTTTACACTCGGTGGAGGTACTATCAGTTGGTCAGGTCTACAAAGAGTTGTTGCTCTGTCCACTACCGAATCTGAATACATGGCCCTAACAGAAGCTGTTAAGGAAGCCGTATGGCTTAAAGTTCTGCTAAAGGAATTTGGTTATGAGCAAGGAAGCGTAGAGATTCATTGTGACTCTCAAAGCGCTATCGCTCTGTCCAAGAACAATGTGCATCACGAGCGAACGAAGCACATTGATGTTAAATGTCACTACATCCGTGAAATCATTGCTGAAGGAGTAGTGCAAGTTGTGAAGATCTCTACAGAGAAGAATCCTGCAGACATCTTCACTAAGGTCTTGGCTGTTAGCAAGTTTAAATCCGCATTGGACTTGCTACAAGTCGAGGATGAGTAATAAAACTCATGGAACCGAGATCAGGAATCCTAAACTCAGGTTATAGCTCTCTCTCTCTTTAAGTAACTCGTGCAGGAATCTTAGGCTCTACCATCGAAGCTAATAGGTGGAGATTTGTGGAGTCTATTCGCTTGATGTTCAAGCAAGATTCAAATAAGCCAGCTAGGACAACTCATGATCTAACCGTGGTAGAGATAACTCAAGACCAAGGTTAGCTCTGCTTTATTGGGACCACTTGCTGGTAACGGCTCTGCGGCAATAAGACGGGAAAAGGAGCAATGCCAGCTAACAACGAGCAAGGAGGCTTGTTCGTTTGTGCCAGATAAAGCAATCGTCCTAGGAAGCAAAAGGCGTTAAAGGTGCGTACAAGGAGACACGTCTGCAACCTTAAGGAGGCACTCGAGTATGAGTAAAACCTAGTGTGCTCTTCTATAAATAGAGAGCCTTAGGTATTGAGAGAGGTAACACAAATAGAGAGTAGTGATTGAGAGAAACATTGTATTCGTATAAGCTCTTTACAATAGTTTCTCTAGCTTAGAGGTTTTACACGAAGGGAGTCTAGTTACTAGTGAAGGGTGATAGGCTGTGCTCTTGTGTAATCTCTTTGTAATCACTGTGAGTTTAGTGGATTCCGAGCTCAGATCTCGGCCCAGACGTAGCCACCTTGTTAACGGTGGTGAACTGGGTAAACAACCTCGTGTGTGCTCCATTTACTTTCTCTGCACTCTGTTTCTTCTTCCTCGTTCGTTCTGTCTTTCACATCTTGAGTTCATCTATCTGCTCCTTTAAGCTTTTGTCTTGCATCTGAAGTCTTTGTCTCTTGGTTAGTCGACGCACTTGGAGGCTATAAGTCTTAACAAAGAGAATCGTGAAAAAATATTTTCTCATTCAACTGTCAAAAGAGTCTTACAGAGGGCTTAAATACTAGGGTCACACCCAAAAGATAGCGAAACAATAACCAGATATTAACTGGAACAAGAAACAGCAACTTAAGGATTTTATTAAAAGACTACCTTTCTACTCTGTAACTTGACCAGGCTCTCGTGAACACAACTCCAAAGCAGGATCAAATGATGGCTGATAGGTCACTAAAGACTCTGGAATCTGGGTAAGCTCTGATCAAATCTTCAGTGTCCCTTTTCGCATTTGAATTGCTGCTTACTATGAAGATGCAAAGGGTTCATAGGACGATTTGATTCACCAATGTCATCTGCATCCTTCTCTGGTGATACATAGCTAGCAAGCTTGAAAAGCTATGGGGTGGAATTTAGAGTAGAACAACTGAAACAAGGCTTTTACACTAAGCGTATTACTTGGTTTTTCAGAGAGTAGAACAAGTGGATGGAATAGTAAGACTATAAAAGTATAGATAATAGGCGTATGTAGACAACTATTATAACTGGATAAAACACAATGACAACCACAAACACAAACATAGTAACCTTCAGAACAATTAATTAATGAAATGATTATTGAAATTTTTATATAATTCATCAATCCCATTATATTGTAAAGTATGTGTAAATGTATATACGTTGATAAATTTTTTTGAAAATTTATGTGAATTTTAAAAATATTAATAAAAAGAATGACGAAAAAGATAAAATAATTGTTTTGTTGATAATAAGCAGATATCCATCTCATTTGGCACGGAAAACCATATAATTTTTAATAAAATGAAAAAAATCCGCTATTTGGATTTTCAATAATATTTCGTTTAATAACATGATACTATGTGAGAACTATTCAAAATTTCGTTTAATAAAATGATACTATGTGAGTACTATTCAAAATTTTCCAAACGAAATATTATTGAAAATCCAAATAGCGGATTTTTTTTAATAAAATGATACTATGTTAAATATTTTATTAAAATGATACTATGTGATAATAAAATTTTGAATAGTACTCACATAGTATAATTTTAAAATTTTTCAATAATATTTCGTTTGAGCAAAATGCTCAAGACGCAGAATCTTTTCTATGTGGGTTTAATCGGTTTGGTCCAGGGAGCTTACTTATCATAACCTCAAGTGATAGAAAAGTTCTTGAGGATTGCCATCTCAATGAGATTTATGAACTTAAAGGTCTCAATGATGAAGATGCCTTGAAGCTATTCACAAGGTGTGCCTTTGGGAAAGATGTTGTAGAGGAAAAAACCTTTTGAAGCTTTCGGTGACTGAGATTGAACGTTGTGATGGAAACCCCTCTACTATTCGCTCACATGCAGAGGAGATGAAGAGCAGGAGAACAAAAGATATGGAGTTGGCTTCGGACAGGATTTGCCACGATTCGTTTTCATGTGTTTTCAGGAAACTACTTTCTCTATAACTCTGAAGCAGTCTTTCTTTTTCACCAACGCATACAAGTATCAATCTGATCTCGAGAAGCTCTCGGGATACCTAGCCAACCGCTTCGATAGGTTGAGTGACCTAAGGGCTCAATACTTGTATTCTACGCAACAGTTTTTCTTTTGTACGATCTCATCCAACAATCTATCTGATCTTAAGGATCTCTCGCTACTCAACGTTCCTAGCCGTGCCCTTGCGTCGGTGCCTATTGACCTTATAAGAATTCTCCATTTGGGTCGAGAATATGTACTTGTTTGTCAACTTAACAAACCTTGGGAAGACTATAAGGTAAGGAAGCTCTAAAAAACTCTTATCATTTTCTTCACTTTTTTTTTTCTCACAAAATTTCTATATTGTTATGGAGCACAAACATATTAGGAGCCTCACATAAAATATAATGATCTAATCATAGTTCAAGACTTAACAAATCTGATATATCTGGCTATCCTTTCCAATTTTTGCTTTCTCAGAGCTTCTCGATCTTTAGGATAATCAAGCTTCGACACTCCAAGAAACTAGTTGAAGTTGAAGACATTACGGAAGCACGTGATACTGACCTTCAAGATTGCACAAGCATGAAGCGAATAACAGTAGTCACTGATCAGCTAGAACCTCTCCAAGTTTTAAACCTCTCGGGTTGCATTGAAAGCCAGATTCTCCAATGGGGACTCCAAACAGATCCCTTATGCCTTCTCTGCAACTCAGCAAACGAAACCAGATCTCACTTCTACTTTGATTGCACCTTCTGTTGGTCGATTTGGACTGCAATAAGTAATCGGATACATCTCTCCCCTCTACAGATATGGGAGGATGTACTCTCTGCCATGGTAAACCTCAAAGAATCCAAAGCTGAGAAAATCCTATCCCGAATGGCATGGTGCTCAACTATCTACGGTCTCTTGGTTGAGAGACATCGTCGTCTTTACAGTCAAAGTTACAGATCAGCGGATGCAATACTGGTCCAAATCGATAGAAACTTCAAAGTCAGAGCTTCACGTTTGAGAAAGAAACACCCGAAAATAGCTTCTAAAATCCTTCGACTCTGGCTCGGAACTTCTTCATCTCACTGATGCTTTCGACTCTGGCATCCATCCTTGGCATCCACGTCTTTCTCGTTCCACGTTCCACGTTCCCTAAACCGTTTGGTTTAGGTTAATTCAAATCCATCCCATATGTCTTCGGTTTAAGACCGATCGAGACATTCTGATCGAATACCCAAGTTGAACTAAACTTTATTAAAATTCAAGTTTATTTTATGCAACTCCTACAAAAACCAGATTTACTCCAAAACCAAAACCTCATAAGAAAAAAAAAAAAACATGATTTCTAGAACTCTTTTGTGAAAGTTTCTTGTTAAGAGAATGTCAACATCAAATTACGTTTGACCAAAAAACACTCAAAGACATGGATCTGTGAATGTGATGATGTAACTCGGTGTTTACGTATGAACTTGTTTTTACTTTGTTTTTGTCTAAGAATTTTCACACTTTTGGCTCTATTGAGTGTCGGTGCAACATTTTGAACTGTCCTAAGCGAATTCAAAAATTGTGCATTTTTATTAAAGATCATAAAATGATAAAAATATAGATAAAATATGTTAAAGTTTTATAAATAACTCAACTCCATAAACTGTTTATAAAAAAAAAGACAATTTATTATCGAAATATAACTTTTATTTCATTTTTTCCTTGTAAAATCAGTTATTATGCCTTTAATGATTCTATGTATCCGATTTCATGCTCCCATCCACACTGCCTCAGGAATTCAATATCACCGGATCTAGACGTTCCACATAATTGACAGAAGACAGAGTAAAATATAAACGATTTTCACCGTCCAACAATTTTAACTTGACATAGGAGAAAATATTGTACTTGTAAAAATACATCTCATGATCGATGGGAACAATGGTGATGCCGTTTTTTTATTTTTCCAATTCGGACCAGGTGGTTTTTTTTTTGTCTCGATCCATGTTTCCAAACGGATATCAAGCACAGAAATCCTTTGTAATTCTTCAAGACAGATTGTTTCAAGGTTATAACGATCAAAGTAATTCTGAATGGTACCCACATTCTTTACAAATTCAACCAAGACTCCCATTAGCTCCTTGTTTCCATATGTGAATCTCACAAAAACAGTGGGCGGTACTCTTGTGAATCCATAGATCCTTGGAGATTTTGATCTGCGGTCATCTGTTGTTGGATGATCCAAAAGATACACCGAAGCCTATATCTTTGGTGGTCCTTCTTTGGATTTCTTGAACAAACATCTTAATTTCCATTCTTTTATCGCAAATCTTAAATGCGTGCTCGAATTTTTTGTATTGAAGCAGATCACCCTTAAGATTCTCTTCCAAAAACCAGTCAATCATCTTTGGAGATGATCGCTAAGCTCCTTCGGAATCTCATCAAGCTTAGGAAATACTTCAAGCTGTGAAAATCATAAAACCATATACCCATCTCAGTTCTTGTAACATTACACACCAAACGAGACATTTTTTTTTTTTGAATATATTTTAAATTAATTCAACCAAAAACATCGTTTGTTACATTTGCTGTGGCGTTTGCTTAAATCAACCTGAGAGCAGAGAGTGATAACATAAGAGAAATTTAAGAAAAAAAACTGACTAGAAACCAAAAGTTATCTTGTAGCAAGCCAATTTCCCATTGCATCGTCGAGTCCCCTCCTTCGTAGAAGGCGGAGAGAGAGTAATCTGTTGCGGACGAGTCTGTCAATGTTGCTGACTAGTTTGCTTATTTGGAGAGGAGATTCGCCATGTCTTCTACCATTGCGCTCTCTCCAAAGAGTAAAGACCGTTGCCTGCAAGACATAACGGAAGAGAAAAAGATTTGTTGTGTTCAGCATTGTACTCTGTGCCAGATCAATAAGAAGATCCCAGCTTCCCGTGAAAAGACCACCCAGTAGAGGCAATGACAGATTTGCCCACACTTCCCCGGAGTAAGAGCAGGAGAAAAAAAGGTGGTTCCTGGTTTCTAGATGAGCGTTGCATAGCTTACAGGTCCCATCTGCTCCCATCCTCCAAGCTTGAATACGGTCCCCCGTAGCTAGTCTGTTACGAACTGCCAACCACATAGAGAAAGAGAATTTTGGTGTTGCATTCGAAAACCAAATCCCAGCATGCCAATTGACTTGTGGGCGAAAACCACGCATCAACTTTAGTGTCTTCTTTGAACTGAAACGAGGCTTGTAATTTTCTTCTCCTCGTTTCCAGAGTCTTTCATCATCTACGTTTGTAAGTCCCAACTGCTTCACACGAGATATCTCTGTCTCAATGAGATTCGAAGCCTCTGAGCGATGACGTTTTTCCCTACGTTGACATGCCTCCTGGACCGTTGCGTTGAGTTGAATTCTCAGGTCCGTTGATCCGCGAATGCCAGTAATGTCAACTAGCCTCCCCAGTGGAGACCAAGTGTCAAACCAGAAAGATGTTGTTGCCCCATCCCCAACGTTAACTTTTGTGAATGAGAAAGCCAGGTCTCTGTATTTCAGTAACTTCTTCCATATCCATGAGCCTAGAGAGCTTGATTCAGAAACAGTCCAGATAGAGCTCTTCCCGATTAGGTGTTTTTGAATCCATTTAACCCACAGCGACGTTTTCGAACTCATAATGCGCCATATGAGCTTGAGACAACAAACGTTATTGACCTCCGTTAGCGATCTTAGGCCCAAGCCTCCCTCAGATTTCGGTGTGCAGACATCTTTCCAAGCTACCTTCGTTTTATGCGTGTTTAAAAATGGCCCCGACCACAGAAAGGCGGCACATAAACTATCAATTTCCTTGATGCACGACTTTGGAACCCGGAATGCAGATAACCAAAAATTTATTAGAGACTGTATCACCGAGGCTATAAGCTGAAGACGGCCTGCGAAAGAAAGATGTCTTACAGTCCTTGAACTTATACGTCTTTTGATTTTTTCAATGAGGGGGTTATAGTCTGATAATCTCATTCTCTTTGTCATCAGAGGGAGACCAAGATACCGAACTGGCAGGGAACTTGATTCAAAAGGGAACTCCGTGAGGATTGACTCTGTGTTAGACTGAGAGACTCCAGCCATATGTAGGGTAGACTTTTCGAGGCTGATGTTGAGTCCAGAGAATTTTGCAAACTCACTAAAAACTCTGAGAATCCCTTCAATAGACTGTTTGCTTCCGTCAGAAAATACCAGCATATCATCTGCGAAACATAAATGAGTAAGGCTGAGAGCATTACAGTACGGGTGGTATCCGAAAACTCTGTTAGAAGCTGCGCCATCTAGCATTTTAGACAGGACTTGAATGCAGATAACAAAGAGATAGGGCGACAAAGAACAGCCTCTTCTAATGCCTCTTTTGCTGTTGAAATAACCTGCAAGTTCCCCATTGACCTGCACCGAGAAAGACGCCATAGTAATACATCTCTGAACCCATAAGATGAACTTAGCTGGGAGACCAATGGCGGAAAGAGTGGAGAGGAGGAATGGCCATTGTACGGAGTCAAAAGCCTTTGCAATATCAATCTTTATTGCACATCTAGGAGAGACCGTAGATTTATGATAACTTTTCACCAACTCAGAGGCAAGCAAAACATTCTCCATCAGAAGTCTGTCTTTGACGAAGGCTGATTGTGTTGGAGAGATGAAGCTCGGTAGAATTCGCTTAAGCCTATTCGCCAGCAGCTTTGAGATCACTTTATACAACACATTGCAGCAGGATATTGGCCTATAGTCCTTCATTTGTGTAGCTTCTTCCTTCTTGGGAATTAGTGCGAGAATTGTCGAGTTGACCCCTTTTGGTAGGAATCCTTTTTCAAAGAAAGATTTGATTGATCTTACAAAGTCTGTCTTAATGATCGGCCAGGCTGCTTTGAAAAATTCAGAGGTGTAGCCATCAGGACCTGGCGATTTGTTCTTGGCCATTGAGAATAGAACTTTCTGAATTTCCTCCTCAGAAACGTCATGAATGAGCATTGCTTGTTCTGTGTACTGCACTCAAAACCCAGAATTGTTTTTAAGTCTTCCTCAGATATGCCTGTATACCCTTCTGGCTGGTGTGACAGAAAACCTGAAAGTGATTCACTGCTTCCTGCTTTATTTCCTCCTGAGATTCTGCAATTGTACCATCTGCCCTCTGTATTTCTCGTAAAGAATTACGAACTGCTCTAACTGTTGCTGCATTATGGAACTGCTTGTTGTTACTGTCACCAACATTTAGCCAATGGAGCTTTGCCTTTTGACTGATTACCTTTTCTTCAATTTGTGATAGCAATGCCCAGCGATCATAGGCAATCTTCTCATCATGAATCGCATTTGCGTCAGGATTATGCATGGTATTGCTCTGCATCTCGCAGAGCATCTCGTAAGCCTCTTTTGATTTCTTCGTGATATCTCCAACTTTCTCCTTACTAAGATTCCTGAGATTCCATTTTAAACCTTTAAGCTTCTGGGATAGTCTGAATAAAGCTGAGGTTGATATGTAGATCTCCTCCGTACTTTCCCAGTATGATTGAACTGTGGCTATAAACTCTTTGTGTTCTGCCACTGCATTTATGAATTTAAAGGGACGACGAGGTTTGTGAGGCTCTGCACAAATCTTTATGCGGCATCTTAGGTGGTCTGAGCAGCCTCCCGAGTCGAATACACTATATGCATCAGGATCAAGCTTTTTGCATATTAGCCCTTCTTCCTGTTTATTACTCCAAGTAAAGCGGGGACCATGATAATGCATATCCATTAGCGAACAATGCTGTACCATATCTTGGAAATCTTTCATTCCATATAGAGAAGTGTTTACCGTAGCCTCCGAGTGCTCCTCAAGATCAAGAATTTCATTGAAATCACCAAAAATTATCCAAGGCTTACCACCATACACCGGGGAAGAGTGATGGCTTTTGAGATCCTCCCACAATTCTCTTCTCTCTTCCATTAAGTTTGACGCATATATGAACGAGCATATGAATTCTTCCTCCATACCTTCAAGTAGGATTGAACAAGTAATCATTTGATTACTCTTGAAACAAGGTGTGACTCGTGTTTTTGGGCTCCAGGTGACCCAGATTCTACCCAGACGATGATGTTCATAATTAGACATGAAAGACCAGTTTGGAAACGTAGAGGAGACAATTCTCAGAGCTCTGCTTTCTCTAACCTTGTTTCAAACAAACAACCAAACTGCAGCCTGTTATTATAAATCCAATCCGCAATGACTTTGTGCTTAACGGGTTTATTGAATCCTCTCATGTTCCAGAAGAACCCTGACATCAGAATTTGCGTTTGTAGGCTTTTTTATACAGAGCAGCTGGACCTGTATCCTTCCGCTTCTGAACATCTGCGTTTAGAACTTTGTGGTTTCCCTTTGATTCTCTGGGGAGAGATTGTCTAATAATCAAGTTCCTTTTAGGATGAGTCTCTGTTGAAACACCCGGTGTGCCATCCTCTTTTGTTTCATTCGAGTCGTCTTTTTCTTCTGCAACAGAAGCAGTGTCAACGATTTCTCCTTCTTCCTCTTCAGATACACTTAAAACTGCAAATTTCGATTTCGAAAGAATGGACACTTGTCCAAATTCCAAACTCTTTGAAACCTTGTCAGGGGATCGTCCAGCTTTCGTTGGAGACACTGTCGACCATTCACCATCTTCGTTTGAGTGCGCATATGTGTTCATTGTCTCCTTTTCGTTGACGTTTTCAACAGACAAAGGCATTGTACTCAGTACCCTCTCATCTATTGCTTCAGTTGTTTGATTTGGTTGAATTATTTCCTCAGCCTCTGGAACTAACGGCGTTTGTTCCTTCGTCTTAGGAGTCGTGTTTACAGTATTGTTTACTTCACGAGCAGGTATCTCCACTTGTATAGGTCTTGCCAAGCAGACTATTGCTAAATGTCCCCACTTTAAACAGTGAGTGCATTTGTTAGGTAGCCAGGGATAATCATAACTAACCAAAGTTTGTTTTCCCTTGAAGGTGAAATTCATTGACTTAGGAAGCTCCTTGGTTAGGTCGGCCTTTACGAACATCTTCGCCACCTTAAAATCAATGCATTGTGCTGTTTCCGGATGCAGTCTCGCCGGTGTTCCCACTGGGCTTGCGATGAAACTTAGACCCTTCCATGAGAACATGTTCATGGGAACATTTCTCATATGAACCCACATTGGTACCGATTTAACTTCAGGCTGATTTTCTTCCTCCAGAGGCGACCACTTCGACATAATAACAGGTATGTCAGCCAAGTTCCACATACCTCGCATTGTTATTCTGTTGCGGATTGTAGGATTCGTGACCCGAAACTTCATTGTAGTATTGTTGATTTGGAAGACATCAATCATCATAGATTTGTCCCCTGACGCCCAGATTTTGTTGACAATTGCGTGTATTTTTGCTATGTGCGGTGCTTTTGCTAGAAACCGACCTATGAGGAAATCCTCCCACAGCGGAGACGGGTCGTTGAAAACCTCCTCTCGAATCTCCACAGATCCCACACCATCTTTTAACGAGATCTCCATCACATAATGCCGTAAACACTTTTGATTCTGAACCATAGCCGCCCAAGATGGAGCTGTCTGTGTGGCTTTAGGAGACGCAGTTCCTTCCTCCGTCGTTCCCGCACTACCTTTTGCCTCCGGCGACGTCATTGAGGCTCCGGCAGAGATGCCTTGACCGAGGCGAGAAACCAGACTTTATTTTTCTTCGAATCCCTCAGATCAGAAAAAACCCACCGTTTGGAGGAGAGAGAAGTGTCATAGAGTCTTCCTCTTTGCCTCTGCAGTTGCCGGAGAGCCTCTGATTTGTTGCCGTTCCGTCGGTGTTAGTAGATCTGACAAACGCACAAGATGTCGCACTTTTTGGGTCTTCCGTGATTTGCGGTCATTTCTTCTGATCCACCAAACGAGACATTTGCAGCACATTAATATATTTTCAAACAAATTCATCCTACTATAAACCATAAAATTTATTTTAAAAAGTAGTAGATAACAACATTGTAGCATAACATAAGTTTCTCTTGACAAAAAAAAGAAAACATAAATCCTATGAGACATTCTCCTAATCTAGCACAATTACTGATTCTCTAAATAAATTTTCAAAAAGACCTAAACATATAACCCTTCATATATTCGAAACAGTTCGTGGAAAAAATGTGCAACACAACTGAAAGGGAAACATAGAATCGTTCATATCTCAGATTCAAAACACTACTTTTATATTTTAAACAGTAAGTGGAAAGAAAAATGAAACACAATCGAAACTGAAACTCAAAATCGTTCATATCTTAAAAGTAGTAGATAACAACATTGTAGCATAACATAAGTTCCTCTTGACAAAAAAAGAAACAAAACAAATGAACAGAACAAATAAATCCTATGAGACATTCTCCTAATCTAGCACAATTAATGATTCTCTAAACAAATTTTCAAAAAGACCTATAAACATTTAACCCTTCATATATTCCAAACAGTTCGTGGAAAAAAAGTGCAACACAACTAAAAGGGAAACATAGAATCGTTCATATCTCAGATTCAAAACACTACTTTTATATTCTAAACAGTAAGTGGAAAGAAAAATGAAACACAATCGAAACTGAAACACAAAATCGTCATATCTTAAAAGTAGTAGATAACAACATTGTAGCATAACATAAGTTTCTCTTGACAAAAAAAAAAAGAAAGAAAACAAATGAACAGAACAAATAAATCCAATGAGACATTCTCCTAATCTAGGATAATTAATGATTCTCTAAATAAATTTTTACAAAGACCTAAACATATAACCCTTCATATATTCCAAACAATTTGTGAAAAAAAAGTGCAACACAACTGAAAGGGAAACATAAAATCGTTCATATCTCCGATTCAAAACACTACTTTTATATTATAAACAGTAAGTGGAAAGAAAGATGAAACACAATCGAAACTGAAACACAAAATCGTTCATATCTTAGATTCTAAACACTACTTTTAGATTCCAAACAGTTTGTGGAAAAAAATGTGAAACACAATCTAAAAATGTAACTTACCTGTGGGAGATCGGGACTAAGTTGCCGGGAAAACATTTTTGACCAGAGGTCCATGACTCTTGTTTTTGTTGAAAACATTCTCTCTCTCTACCTATTATCTCTCTTTAGTCTTCACCTTCTTATATCCCAAAAAGAGCAACATTTCTTTATATACAGACTAGGAGAACACCAAGAAAAAACCAATGGAATTGTACACAAGCTGACACAGTTTATGTGTAATGTGTGTGTGCATGTGTATAGTTTAAAGAGAGCAGCGTCGCTTTATATACATAGAGTGGGAGAATACCAAAAAAAAAATCAATGGCATTGTACACAAGCTGACACAATTTATATGTGTAATGTGTGTGTATGTGTGGACAGTTTAAAGAGAGCAACGTCTTATTATATACATAGAGTGAGAGAACCCAAAAAAGAAATTCCACATAGTTCATTTCCCTCTAAATTTTGATGTAATAGAGCCAAAAGTGTGAAAATTCTTTAATTGTGAATTGTGTCGATTCAAAGTGTCTGATAGCTTCAGCTCTTAATCCCAGCATATATATCATATGATTTCGTTCTGTGCATTATACTTAAGTTTTTTAACTCTTTCACAGTGAATGAAAATGCATGAGGAAGGGATTTATCTAGCTAGGCGACTCCCTACTGCTATTTGTGAGATGAAACCATGTGCATATAGATCATAGCTTTTTAGACTCGTCATCCTAGCTTAACAGAGATTCAAAACAAAAGATTTTTGCCATTTAGATCTTAAAGAGTTAAAACGACTTTATCTTTTTTTCCTCAAAGGTCAAGTTAATCTTGTAGGAACCATTTCAATGCCACGTCTTCTTTCAATCTCTCAAATTTGGGTTTATCACACTGTACTCACACTCTTGATACGTTGGATTTAGTCGTCAAATGCTCCTCTGAGTTGTTTCATGATGACTAGTTTCACATCGCAAAAGACGTGAACCTTCAGTTTAGCTCGATCTCTTCACTTTCGGATGCACCCTGAGCAATCCCTGGTACATTGCTTGATCTTCACAAGCTTGACTAAGCACCAAATCGATTCCAGTGTACCTCCTGGAGAATATGTACCATCATGACACTTGTTCTCACAACGACATTGGTGAGGTCTCTACACCAATTGGCTCTAGTTTGTCCATGGCGAAGTTGATCTGTTGTTTCTGTAGGGCCTCTGCCTGACGAAGCCACACCATATTTATGGTAAGAACCCACAAAACAGGCATCTTTCTTGCAAAATTTTGTTGCTCCATTACGTTTCAAGAATGTCTTTTGGCTACAATAATCATTAGCTTTTCCAAGAAGGTCTTTCAAAGGAGATTTCACTCTAAACCCAAAGCCGGTAAACAGAAAAGGTTCCGCTAGTAACAACATAAACCCAATTGAACCTTTAGTTAAAACGCTGAATCATTCTCTTAACACAAAAGGAAAATCCAGATTCACTCCAAAATAATTTCAGAAAAGAGGGTTCATCCTTACCTGGTACCACTACTTGACAGCTAAAAAGGTTACAGTCAAGCTAAACCAAGATTGACAACAGCAGGGTTCGACATAGTGAGAGGGGATAGAATTATCCTCGTGCACGAGAGATTATGGAAAAGAGTTTCTTCATTTAATCGTAAAAAGAGTCTTACAGAGAGCTTAGATAAACAGAAATTACTTAAACAAGAAACAGCAACCTAAGATTACCTTTCTACGCTGTAACTTGATAGCGTCTCGTGAACACCAACTCCAGAGCAGGATTAAATGATGGCTGATAGGTCACTAACGTGTTCACCGAACGATTTTCATCACCAACATCATCTGTATCCTTCTCTGGTGATACACAGTACCGTTAATTTGTTTCTCCTCTGAAACTGCCAGGCCTTTGAATTGAATCACGTCTTCTCTCATGTTGATTTCTTCATCAAGAGTTGGAGTTTTGTATACGAATGTTCTTGACTTGGAACAGATTCATCTCCCCTTGGAGATTCTCCACCATGCATGTGCCTGACTACTGAATTTATCTTTCCTTCGGTGGAGTCACACTTGCATAGTTGCCTAACAGTTTGATTGAGACGGAACATTATCATCCCCTCTTGATCTTTGCCTCTTCTCTGGCCGTTCATCATCACCTCTCGTTTCCTTCTTTCTCTTTGCTCCTCCATCAACCACATTTGAAGTTTCTTGAGAATTCACTTCAACAGGCATATCATAAATTGCTTCATGAGAACTGTTTTTGCTTTTATCCTTTGCATACACCAAACCTAAACCGCACTTCAACACCTTGACTTTTCCTTTCTCTTTCTCACTTATACCGCCAGTCACAGTAAACTCGAGGCAGGCTTCAGTAGAATTGCATTTATCAGAGTTCTCGTCTTCTGGACACTTTATTGTATATGGGCAACTGGTGTAGCCAATAAAGACATGGTCTGATTCAATCTTGTATTTTCCGTCTCCCTGTCTGGTCCAACTTCCTACTGGGCAAGTAAATGGGACCCAAGACTTGTCTTCAACTTTTACTTTAAAGGTGCATGTCACGGACAAGCGGCTGATTTGATCTTGGCAGTCACGAAATGACACTACAGCACATAGAGCTATTCCGGCAAGCCTCTTGTCATGCCAATGTGGGAGGAGTTTTACTTCTAGCCTGGATCCAACTGTTTCATTACAAAACCACGAAGGCACTTCGCATCCAGGAAAGCAAGTGCTGAACAAAGCCTCCGAAACAAGACCCTAGAGTTGAAATAAGGAAAATCATAAAACTGCAAAGTTTCATATAAATACAAGAAATTTGAGTGAGGGATACAAAGAGCGACAAAGAGATAGAGACAGGTTTAGAGAGATACCCCATTGTAGCGTTTACGAGCATATGACAGCAGCTGGCATTTCCTTAGAGCATACGTTGTGATTTCCTCCTTGGCAGCTTGTTCCAGATTCTCACAGTTTGTGAAAATGAATGTGGAATGGTTCTGCTCGGTTGGCATGATACGGGCCAGGGGATTCGAAACTTTCTTCAGCGAACTACAACCGTGTGCATCTAAGCATTGAAGGTTTGGTGGAAACTCTGGAACAGATGCAAGACTCGTACAATACTTCAAATCCAGCCATTTTAGTTGCAAAAGTTGATTCATGCCAGCAGGAAGGCAGCTGATCTTATCATTTCTGCTTAAGCACAAATACTGCAGTGAGGGTAATTGTGGCATCACTTCTATGGCTGTCCCATCCAAAAGCAAAATGTTTAAAGAGCTCATGTTGATTTCTGGAAAATACTTGAGATTTGAACAATCAGAGAGTATCAGTTCTTGAAGAGCTTTCAGCTCACCAACCCGGTCTGGGATTTTCTCCAGCATTTTGCAGTTTTTCATATTCAATACGACAAGCCTCTGGAGCTTCTCCATGTTCGTAGGAAGCTGACTTATTGCTGTGCCATCTAAGTACAGAGTCTTCATATTTTCTGAAACCAACGGAAATTCCTTAAAATTTGAGCAGCCGCTGAGAGTAAGAGTTGTCAGAGAAATTAAACTCATCTCCGGAAGATATTCAAGACTTGTGCACCCTTTCAGATTCAGGAACGTGAGTCTTTTCATGTTTTTCATATCACTTGGCCACATTTTCAGTGCTGTGCAGCCTTCAAGGTTCAATCTTTGAAGATTGTGAGCCTTTGATAACTCTGACAAGCTGCACAACTTACTTGAGTGATTGAGATCGACCCACTTTAAGAATGATGTATCCTGTGACCAAACAAAAAGAAAAGAAAAAAAACGTTAGCCACCCGTTAAGAAGGAAACGAAGCTATCGAGGTCAATTTAACCATTCACAAAAGCTAACAACAGATTATTCAGGACACACCTTATAACCCTCCCAAAGTCGTTCAATCGCGCTATGAGGCAACTTAAGATCAACAAGGTTAGTCGGGTTGAAATCATTTGGAAGTTTCTCCAATGGGAATTTTAGCCAGTGGAGGCATCGAACCTCTTTTAGTGGTAGCTTAAGTTCATCAGAGATGAATATCTTATTGTCGGTTTTACATTCATGAGGACAATGAGAATTGTAGAACTTGAGATACCGGAGATTAGCCATCCTTGCGAAGTGGTAGTAGTCTAAGTTCGTTTCGTCTTCCACTTCAGACAAGTCTAGGAAAATACCTCTGACATTGGCAGGTTTCTAATAACCATAACAAAAATAACAAACACGACATTAGCAATGATAAAAACAAATGTTTCCAATAAAAGTTTTTGAGGAACTTGTAGCCTCACCATTTTATTTTGCAGTACATTAATTACGCCTCCCTTGATTATATCTCGATGGAGCCACAGCCTCCGTTGTCTGCTACCATCTTGAGTGTATGCTTTAGAATCAAGTTCCCTTGAAAAAGTATACAGTAGATCATGCATCTCCACTCGACTGCCACAAGTATTAATCAAGAACTTATTCGTAAGAGCTTTTACTACACTCATTGCTTCAGCAGATCCGGGGTCAGATGAAGCCAGTAAACTTTCAACATAATCCACATCCTCCGATCTGAAACAGGCTATGTCGAGAAATGCATCTTTCTGCTCTGAACTCAGTTCATCATAACTCACTTGGAAGACACTTCCAATACTAGGGATCGGACTCTGTGCGAGTTTCTGAAGTTTTGATCTCCAATGATCCATACTTTTGTTGTTAAGCTCTACACCCAACATTTTGAGAGCTAGTGGATGGCCTCTGGCGTAGTGTACAACCTCTTCAGAAATCTTCGTGAAATCTCCCTTGGGAGGATTGGCTTGATCATCATTAAAGGCGTGATGCTGAAAGAGTTGTAAGCTGTCTCTGTGATCCAGATGTTGGACCATGTAAGTTTCGTCTAGCTCTTTTGTGAGTGACATGTCACTTGTTGAAATGATGATCCTGCTTCCCTCTTTAATCCAGTCACGTTTGCCGAGAAGAGCATCTATCTGTTCCCTTTTACTAACATCGTCAAGAATGATAAAAACTTTGCGTTTGAGCAGCTGTGCCTTGTACATTTCGTAGGGGTCCTCAACATTATCTGTTTGAGGATCTTGCAATGCCAGTAGCTCTTCTAATAGCAATGTGGGCAAGTAATCACACCCAAAGTCCTTCGACTTTAGACGGATCTTATCGACTAGCGCGTGCTTAGCAAACTTACGCTCCCACCTCTGAAAGAGCTCATTCATGAGTGTGGTTTTACCAATTCCAGGCATCCCAACAACTCCAATGATGCGAGTTCCTTTGTATTTAACACAATCCAACTTCTCTTCCAATTTCTCCAGGCGTTGTTTGATTCCAAAAGTCTTATGCTTTTCTCCTCCTCCTGAGACAGTTCCAGCATCGCTAGTCTCTGAAGGATCCGCAGAGACAGTTTGGCTCCCCATAAGTGAAATATTGTACAGGACTGTGTTAACCGCCTTCACAATATCATTGATTTTTTGGCACTCGTCGCTGAAACATGAGTGAGGTCCAAGAATCACAATCACAATCCTCAGAGCTTTTAACAAAATCTTAACCAACAAAGTCAGTAGTACCTTGTATCGTCGACAGTGATGCCGAATAGATTAGGAATCGACTTCAAGGCTTCCTGCCACTTCTTCTTCTTCTCATCACCCTTGGCCAGAATCCATAACTTATCACCAAAATCTCCTATCAGATTTCTCACGGTACAAGGCTCCACCCTGTAGAAGATGGGAATCACCACCAGACTGCCTTCCTCCATGCAATCATGCATCTTGGCTACCTCTTGCAAGCACCACTTTGAGTCGGTGTAGTTCTCAGAGAAGATAGCCAGAGCGATTCCAGACCCTTTTATTCTTTCAAAAAGGGCATTTAAAGGTTTGCCTCTGACTTCAAACTCGTCCATAAAGACATTGATGTTGCTCCTTATCAAGGCATCCACGAGATGGCTGACGAATCCACGGCGTAAATCCTTCCCCCGGAAATTGATGAAGACTTGATGTTGCGGAGGTACTGTGGAAGAGGAGGAAGCCGCCATGAAAGAAAACAAAAGTTTTGATTTTGATTTGTGTTCTTTGACCGACTGCTTCATCGGCAATAATGAGTGTGGGTGGAAGAAAACCAGAATTGTTTTATCTAATCGATAATATGGCCGACAAAGATGCTTTCAACGTTTGTCGACAATAGCAAAAAAGCAGATTTTGTCAATATAAATTAATAAAAAGAAAGAAAAATATTAAAAAAGGACAACTTTTGGAAGCAAGCGCGGACCTTTGAATGATTGACAATGGAGACTCCGCCGAAACCCAGAAATATGACCACCGTGAAAGCTATCGGAGAAGATAATCATCATAAGGGTTTCCAAGCTACGAAATCATGACCGGGCAATTCGTCTACATCAGCTGTGTAGACGAGGTACGTTACTCTTTCGTCAGCCACCTCTCCGACGCTCTCCGGCGTAATGGCATAACTGTAATCGTCGATTCCGAAGATCTGCTCTCCGAAGAGGCGCAGGCAAGTGTGGAGAGAGCTAGGGTTTCTGTGGTGGTTTTGCCCGGAAACCGTACAGTATGCCTTGAAAAGCTCGAGAAGGTTCTCAAGTGGCAGAGGAACAACGAACAGGTGGTGGTTCCAGTCTTGTACGGCGACAGTAACTTACGCGGCGAATGGCTAAGGGCGCTGGATTTGAGGGGTTATCACCAGTCTACAGGTATTGACCTTTCACTTAGAGATATTAAGTTGTCAAAAACGTTTTGGTACATTTTCTTAACTGTTTGAGAAATTATGGAGCAGGAATGAGTCCAGTGATTCCAAGCTTGTGGAAGAGATTGTAAGAGATGTGAATGAGAAGCTCTTATATATGGGACGAATTGGAATCTACTCGAAGCTGCTGGAGATAGAAAACATGGTTAACAAGCAACCGTTGGGCATCCGCTCTGTTGGAATTTGGGGTATGCCTGGGATAGGCAAGACAGAACTTGCTAAGGCGTTCTTTGATCAAGTGTCTGGTGGTTTTGATGCTTGTTGTTTTGTCGAAGACTACGATAAAGCTTATCATGAGAACAGAGTTTATCATATTTTGGTGCAACAGTTAATGAAAGACCAGCCTGGATTTAGCGGTACTATCACGAAACTGAGACTGCGTAGAGACAAATTAAAGAATAAGCGAGTTCTTGTTGTTCTGGATGACGTGCGCAATCCTCTCGTTGCAGAGTCCTTTCTTGAAGAGTTTGAGTGGTTCGGTCCCGAAAGCCTGATCGTCATAACCTCCAGAGATAAACAGGTGTTTCGCCTTTGCGGAATCAATCAAATATATGAGGTTCAGGGTTTAAATGAGAAAGAGGCTTTACAACTCTTCATGATGTGTGCATCTCTAAACGATATGGGTGAGCAGAATCTC
The DNA here is from genome assembly GCA_010577795.1 of Isatis tinctoria. NCBI lineage: Eukaryota > Viridiplantae > Streptophyta > Magnoliopsida > Brassicales > Brassicaceae > Isatis > Isatis tinctoria. The sequence continues at coordinate 12,556,586 of CM021250.1, read as the reverse complement.
CACGAGGTGGTAATGGAAGTTATTAAATATGCTAATGGAAACCCGTTAGCTCTCAGCATTTATGGCGGAGCACTGAAGGGTAAGGAAACACCAACAGAGATGGAGAGTGCGTTCCTCCAATTCAAGGAACGTCCTCCAGATAAGCTTGTTGATGCAATCAAGAGAAGCTATGACACACTCAATGACAGCGAAAAGAACATTTTTCTGGACATAGCTTGTTTCTTCAGGGGAGAAAATGTCGACTATGTGATGCAGCTGCTTGAGGGTTCTGGTTTCTTTCCACATGTTGGAATCGATGTTCTTATAGAGAAGTGTTTGGTGACTGTTTCAGAAAACCGAGTCCAGATGCATAATTTGACTCAGGATGTTGGTCGAGATATAATAATAAATGGAGCAACTATGCAGATCGAGAAACGCAGCAGACTGTGGGAACCTCAGAGCATCAAAGATTTATTAGAAGATAATGAAGACACAGAAAATGGAGAATCCAAAACAACTGTCAAATGTGCTCAGGTCTGTTATATTTGATAATTTTAACATTTAACCTACTTTACGAGCCAACGTCTTAATATATTGGCTTCCAATATTCTTGTAGGGCACTGAAGAGATCGAAGGCATATTTCTGGACACATCAAACTTTATTTTTGCTGTCAAACCTGCTGCCTTTCAGAATATGTTTAACCTGAGATTGCTGAAGATTTACTCGTCGAATCCTGAATCCCTTTCTATAATCAGTATCCCCAACGGCTTTCTCCATTCTCTTCCTAATGAGCTAAGACTCCTCCATTGGGAGAACTATCCTCTGCAATCTGTTCCTCAAAATTTTGATCCTAGGCACCTTGTTGAGATCAACATGCCGTACAGCCAACTTAGGAAACTTTGGGGTGGAACCAAGGTAAGCAAACCCTGATATGCCTTTTTCACCCTTATCAAAACTTGTCCGAATTTTCTTTTTAATTTCGTTGGCATTTTTTCTCAGAACTTGGAGAAGCTAAAAACGATCAAGCTTTGTCATTCCAGGCTGCTGGTTGAGATTGATGATATTCTAAAAGCTCCAAGTCTTGAGAGAATTGATCTCCAAGGTTGTACAAAACTGCAGACTTTCCCATCCACAGGTCATTTGCTGCATCTCCGAGTTGTAAATCTCTCAGGCTGCACAGAGATCAAAAACTTCCCTGAGGTTCCACCAAATATTGAGACATTGCATCTCCAGGGTACGAGCATAAGACAATTACCACTTTCCACTGTTAAACCGAATGACGGAGAGCTTGTCAACCTTCTAGAAGAACTTTCGGGTCTTTCAGATGCTTTAAAAATTGAGCGTTTAACAAGGCTGGAGAAATCTAGCTCATCTAGCACAGATGTTGGCAACCTTAGTTGCTTGGAGCTAAAAGATTGTTCTCGTTTGCAGAGTCTGCCAAACATGTTTAATTTAAAATTTCTCAAAGTTCTTGATCTCTCTGGTTGCTCAGAGCTCAAGACGATTCAGGGTTTCCCTCGGAACTTGAAAGAGTTATATCTTACTGGCACTGCGGTAAGAGAAGTGCCACAACTTCCTCCAAGTCTAGAACTCTTGAATGCACATGGTTGTGTCTCTCTGAAATCAATTCGTTTGGACTCCAAGCAGCTTCCTATGCATTACACGTTCAGTAATTGTGTTAATCTATCTCCACAAGTGGTCAACCATTTTTTAGTGAACGCGCTGACTAATTTAAAACGCATGCTAAGAGAGCATCCACAGGTAATACTCTATTTTCTTCTCTCCTTCTCTGTATTTTCTTTCTCTCACTCTCTCTATAGTGCTTATTATGCACATCCAGCCATATCCTTCTCACATTATGTCTGACTTAATTTCGTAACTGGAACAGGAACTCGACAAAGATCTACCTTTCAGCTTCTGTGCGCCCTCACATGCAAATCAAGATTTCACACTTGATCTGCAACCAGGATCTTCTGTAATGACATGGCTAACTCCTTCTTGGAGGAGCACGCTTGTAGGGTTTGCTATGCTAGTGGAGGTTGCATTTTCGAAGGATTACTATGCTGCTACTGGTTTTGGCATTAGTTGTATTTGCAGATGGAAAAACAAGGAAGGCCGCTCTCACAGGATAGAAAGAAATTTGCACTGTTGGGCGCCAGGGGAAGCAGTTCCAAAACTTCAAAAAGATCATATGTTTGTCTTCTGCGATGTCAAAATGCGTCCAAGGACAGATGAAGGAAATGACCCCTATATCTTGGCCGATTTAGTTGTATTTGAGTTCTATCCTGTCAACAAGCAGACAAAGCGTATAGATGATAGCTGTACAGTGAGAAGATGTGGAGTCTATGTAATAACTGCTGCAACTGGCAACACAAGTCCTGAAAGTTTTTCACCAGTATTGTCCTTGGATCCAGTGGAGTTTTCTGGTGATGAAATGGAAGAATCATGGAGAGCCAGCTCTGATCTAACTGGCACTACAAGTCTTGAGAATACTTCTGAAGTTTTTCCCTCGTTTCCAAAGGCGTTTTCTGGTAATGAATTTGAAGAAGCATCGAGAGCCAGCTACGATCCAACTGGCACTACAAGTTTTGAGAATATTTCTGAAGTTATTACCTCGCTTCCAAAGGCGTTTTCTGGTGATGAAGTGGAAGAAGCATCGAGAGTAAGCTACGATCCAACTGGTAGTACAGGTCCTAATATTTCACCAGTTTTTCCCTCAGAGTTTTCTGGGATTGAACGTAAATTAAGAGCTTGCTATGATGGTTTACAGGAGACAAATAAAGCTTTATTTTCTTACATAGTGTGTTTGTTCAATGATGATGATCTTGATTTGGTGGAACCACTTATTGCTTGCATTGAATTGGACGTTAGCTCTGGGATCAAGGTTCTAGCCAATAGGTTGCTCATACGTGTATCTTCCGATGGGGAAATCGCACTGCATCCTTCGCTACAACCAATGGGTAAAGAAATCCTCAAAAGACTATGCACTGGTAGCTCGACAGGTTGGACCCGACACTTTGAAAAGATCTATGTGGCTTCTTCTTTGTCACGCAATTGGAAGTATGATGTTTTCTTGAGCTTCAGCAGTCAAGATGTCCGCAAAAGCTTCCTCAGCCACCTTCTTAAAGCATTCATCAGCAAGGAAATCACTATGTTCATAGATAATGAGATATTCAGACGCCAGGCGATCAGCCCTGAGGTTGTACAAGCAATAAGAGAGTCGAATATCTCGATCGTCGTGTTCTCAAGAGACTACGCCTCTTCGAGCTGGCTCCTGAATGAGTTGGTGGAGATTGCAAAGAGCAAGGAAGAGTTGAGTCAAATAGTGATACCGATTTTCTACTATGTGGATCCTTCACACGTTAGGAAACAGACAGGAGAATTTGGAAGGCAATTCGGACAAATTTGCAATAAAAAAACAGTGGATGAGATACAACGATGGCGCCGACCTTTGACCGACGTAGCAAATTTACTCGGATTCAATTTTAAGAACTGGTACGTTAACTTGAGTCGTTATTAGTTGGTTTATCTTGAATTTTGCCAATAGTTTGCATGAGTTGTGAATGCTAATGAAACTAAGGATTGCAAGACAACATAAATCTCAAAAAGAGATATGCATTGGTGGTGTGTGACAATAAGCAATAAAATTTCTGCCTGATATATGAACTTTACAATGCTCTTTTCAAGTACGTGTAACGATCTTTCTCATTGTTAGGGATAACGAAGCGGACATGATTGATACAATTGCCAATCATGTTTCAAGCAAACTGAATATTACAGCTTCGGAGGATTTGGGTGACTTTGTCGGAATTGAAGATCATATCTCAAAAATGAATACATTATTGTCCTTGGAATCTGAGGAAGTGAAGATGGTTGGCATTTGGGGTCCTTCAGGAATTGGTAAAAGTACCATCGCAAGAGCTCTATATAGCCGACTTGCTCATCGATTCCGGCGTAGCATATTTGTAGATGTGTCTTTCGTAATTAGGAGACTGGATGGTTATTGCAGATACTATTCAGATGACTATGTCACAAAGCTGGATTTGCAAATACAATTTCTATGTGAAGTTTTAGGCCAGAAGCACATAAAGATAGGCCATCAAGGTATGCTGAGAGAAATGCTAAAGGACCAGAGAGTTCTTATCATTCTGGATGATGCGGATGATCAAGTTCGACTACTAGATGCCTTGGTAGGAGAAGCTGAATGGTTTGGTTCAGGGAGCAGAATTATTGTTATTACACAAGATTTACGGCTTTTGAAATCTCATGGGGTTGACGGTATCTACAATGTTGATTTACCATCTCAAAAACAAGCTCTTCAGATATTCTGCCAATCTGCTTTCAGGCACAACTATCCACCCGATAGTTTTATGGAACTCGCTGTTGAAGTTGCAGAAACTGTCGGTAGTCTTCCTTTAGGTCTCAACGTTATGGGCTCATCCTTGAGAGGGAGAGACAAAACGGAATGGGTGGATATATTGCCTCGGATCACAAATAGTCTGGGTGGAAAGATAGAGATGATATTAAAAGTCGCTTATGACAGGTTAAGTGATCATGATGATAAAATCATATATCTTCACATCGCGTGTTTGTTTAACTATAATACAGTCGAATATGTGACAGGATTACTTGCAGACAGCCACTTAAGTGTTGTGTCCAGGCTTAACAGCCTAGCTGAGAAATCTTTGATACATATAACAGAAAAGGGACACATTACAATGCACCATTTGCAACAAAACTTGGGCAGAGAAATCGTCCGTAATGAATCCATTTACAATCCTGGAAAACGTCAATTCCTGGTGGATTCTAGGGATATTCTTGATTTATTTCAGGATAACACTGTAAGTTCTTAGATTAGCATTTCGTTTTGGTTACTTAGTGAACTGTAGTCTTTGTTAAGATAATCAACGTTAGCTGTATATTTTTTTCAGGGCACTGAAAGTGTTTTAGGGATATCATTAGACATATCAGAAGTCGATCATGAGCTTTCTATAAGTGAGAGAGGGTTCAATGGCATGACAAATCTCCGGTTCTTGAAATTCTACACAAACTTGGGGAATAGAGGAGTCAAGAAAGAAGTTAATGTGCACTTACCTCATGGTCTTGATTATCTTTGTCCTAAACTCAGATTATTGCACTGGGAGGCATTCCCAATGAGATGTATGCCTTCTAACTTCTCTCCAGAAAATCTCGTTGAACTCGTAATGGAGGGTAGCAAGCTTAATAAGCTGTGGGATGAAGCTCAGGTACGTGTTGAGTTTAAATTACCAGATGTTTGGTTGTTAATATTATCATTGCCAAGTTTCTGATGTCTGTCTTTTCATTCTTATTTGTTCAGCCGCTTAGAAGTCTCAAGTGCATGAATCTACGGGGTTCTTTAGACCTGAGAGAAATCCCAGATCTTTCATACGCCACCAGTCTTGAGAAGTTGGATCTCGGCGGTTGCTTAAGTTTAACGATACTTCCTTCCTCTATTGGGAATCTCCATAAATTGAAGGACTTGGACATGGAACATTGTATACATCTCGAGGTTCTTCCAACCGGGATCAACTTGGAATCTCTCTATTGCCTTAATCTCAATGGATGCTCACGTTTGAGAAGTTTTCCAGGAATTTCAACAAGCATTTCAGATCTCTATCTAGATGGAACTGCGATAGAGGAAGTCCCTTGGTGGATCGATAACATATCTGGGCTATCGTACCTATCGATGAATGGTTGCAACAAGTTGGAAAAGATCTCCGCAAACATATCTAAACTGAAACTTCTTGTGGAGGTAGACTTTTCAAATTGCGAATCACTGACTGAAGATAGCTGGCAAATCCATTCTGAGGAGGTCTCCACTTCTCTCATGACTGTAGATATGTCTGGTAACAGTTTCGAGAGACTTCCAGACACGTGGACGTCCATTCAACCAACGGATCTTATCTTCAATAGTTGCAGAAATCTCGTGTCACTGCCAGAGCTCCCTACATCTCTTTTCATGCTAACGGCAAATAATTGTGAATCACTTGAGAGTTTACATGGCTCCTTTCGCTATCCACAGGTGGCTCTGCAATTTATTAATTGCTTCAACTTGAATCATCATGCGAGAGAACTCATCCTACAGTCAGATTGCGCTTATGCTATCTTACCCGGTGAAGAACTTCCTGCACATTTCACTCATCGAGCTTCGGGTAGTGTCCTATCCATTTCTTTACCTCGGAGCTCTCTTTCCAAACAATTCCCAAGTTTTAAGGCTTGCATCATGATTGAATCTAGATCTGGTTCGTTTCACTTTGGGGTAGCATGGCCCTTCAAAGGTGGAACCGATAAGGTGTATTTTAGCTGTTTGACCAACACTCCCTCTACAAGAGATCATCTTATCGTATTCCACTGTGACTTTTCTCCGGATGAAGTCAGTGATGATTCCCCAGCTGAGCTGAACTATCGCGATGTGCAGTTTGAGTTTGGTTGCCTTGACAATAGGAAGGAAATGATAAAGATAAAAGCATGTGGTATACAACTCTTGGAGGTCTCTCCATCTGCGGAGAAGAGAGGTAAAATCTCTAAAACCGAGTATGGCTATGACTCTGGAGAGAGTAATGTAGAGGACACCGGAAGCAGCAAGAGAATGCGTGGTAAGAATTGATGATTGAACAAACATTTACTGTCTCTTTTTATTCGTTTTTCACGGTCAACGCCAGAGTATTTAATCACTCCAGCTAAGCACTTTTTGTTTACTCTGCAGTTTAATAGCTCGACGATCTTATAATTCACTCTGAAGTGAAACATGGGGGAAAGCTTAGATTTTCAAGCTAAAACGTTGATGGCGACCCCTCTTTGCAAGAGAGATTAAATACTTAGATCAGACTGAACCTTATCGGACATAAACAAATTTTCCTCCGGCTGCATTTGTTTCTGAGGATTGGGGATCTGAGAGTGAAGAACAGGATTCTGAGCACAAACGAACTTGAACTTGAATATGAAAAGGATCTTCATGAATCAGTAAATCAAAATAAGAGTGAAAATGAGTTGAATGTAATTGATTTACGGGAAGTCTATAAATCTGTTGTAAAAAAAGTTTTTTTTTTTTTATTCGATTTCATAACTCAATTTTAATTTATTTGCAACTTTTCTCTTCAGTTTGAAATTGAAACAGTGTGTTTGAAGTGTGAACTAATAATTTGAGAAGTTGTGAGTTGTTGTTTACTCTTGATATGCAACTTGGTTTCTTGGTATAATGTTCTATTAAATTGCAGATGCTTGGATTCTCAAATTCAGTAAAAAAAAAAAAAAGAGGAGATTGAAAGGATCATTTGAGATAATAGTTGGCCGTTTTTCCGTCAGTTGGTTCTACGTCTTCTTGGTGACTTTTGCTTTGTCAATATATATCTACTTCAGATGGGGACCTAAAAAAATTAAAGAAAAAAACCTTTCACTGAAACCCTAGAAAAATTAAAGTCGCGAATCGGAAACTTTCGTTCTCCGAACTGATTTTTAGCGTAAAAATGGAGACTAATCCAGTGGGGTTTAGATTCAGTCCTACGAATGAGGAATTGATAAACTATTATCTGAAGAACAAAATTCTGGGTAACAAACTGGTCGTCGACGAATTTATTAGCGAGATCAACATCTATAGCTACGAACCAAATTTTCTGCCTTGTAAGTTTCTCCGCTTCAATTCAATCTTGACCTCTCACATCATTTCCGATTCTATGTGTTTGATTTGGGGTTTTTATTTTTTTGGCAGCTTTATCGAAGTTCATATCAAACGATCATGTATGGTACTTCTTCTCTCCGATGAAGTACACATCTGCGAAGACGAAGGTGAGCAGGAGTACACGTTCTGGGTTTTGGAAAGTTGTGGGTCTCGAACGGAAAATCAAGGATAAGAAAGGACATGGCGTCCAGATTGGGATTCAGAAGACGCTTGTGTACTATGAAGGTAAACCTCGGAGCGGAGTTCGGTCTTCCTGGGTTATGCATGAGTATCACATCACTTGCTTGCCTCCTGATCAGGTAACAATTCTCTCAGTTTTTTTTCTTTTTTTTATTGTTTTTCCCCAAATTTATTTGGTAGCTTAGTTATTGCCATGTTCCGTACGCTTAATCTTACCTCTGCTAACATTTTAGTCATGTTCTTGTTGAAATGGATTTGGGTGTTATGACTCAATCTGTGTAGCTGTCACAGTTTTAATTGTTATAGATGTTGCGACCTGTTTTTTTTTTTTTTTTTTTTTGCTTAGTTTCTTTTTGTTGGCAACGAACTTATGTGTGTACATTGGAATTTGTTCAGAGGACCTACGTTATCTGCAGAGTAGAGTATAAAGGTGAAGGTGAAGTCGCCCCACCTGGTGGTAATAACTCGAGCAAGCTGTGTCAGCCTTTGGTCCCTGATTCGAGTACTGTCAGACCAACAACTCTTAACGAGATGAACAAACTTCAGCAAAACCTTCCATCGGTACAAAGACCGGTCGTTGATTCTAGTACTGTCAGAGCAGCTTGTTTCGCAAAGATGTACAAACTTCTGCAAAACCTTCCAACCGTATAAAGACGCGGGAACCTCACCTCACACAGCGCACCGTAACAACAAAACAAGTGGTATTATTGTGTTGATTTTGTGGCTACCTGTATCTTGAGAATCTGAAACATATGTTGGATTTTAAATATATAACCCTGTGAATTACGCAAAAGTAGGATACTAAAAATTCGAGGGTCCAAGAGTTTTCTAAAACGTTCTTGGTGGAAAAAAATATGAAGTGAGAATTCTTGATTTCTCTCACTATGATTATGTGGTTTTCATTTAAGGTGAAATAGTGTTTGGTGCAGACAGAAGCAGGGTTTCTCTTTTCTAGAGGAAACAATGGAGAGAAGACGCAAGAATCCACCTTGTGTATCCATCTCATGAACCTGCCAGTGAAGTTTGATCGCGAGATAGAGAAAGCTGATTGATCAAAGCACTCATTATTAATTTGGCTCTTTTTTCTAATTTTGCTTTCTTCTAAATTTCTGTATGTGGAATATATGTGTGTATTATGAAGAAGAGACTAAAGTTAATTTTGATCTCAACCTGTATATCTTACTAAATTTGGAACCATTTTTATTTTGATTATTCACTTTTATGAGAATTTGCAGTGCATATACAAGAAAATTTATGAAATTGGTGATGTGACGATTTAGTGTTGAGGGCACTGTTCAAACTTTTTTAATACAAAAACACCATTTCTCTCTATATCTTTCTTTCTGGCTCTCTATCTCTTTCTTTCCGAATTGCAGATGCTTGGATTTTCGAATTCTGTAAAAAAAAGAGGAGATATAAAGGATCATTTCTAAAGCAGATAAAACTGGAACAATCGTGGAGCTGTTCCAAGAAGCTGGACTTAATGATTCCTCTTGTCCAATGAATATAAAATGAATGAAGAAGAGTATGGTAGGATTAGCCGTTCAAGCAGAGAAAGCAACATGAGCTAGAGTTTTTTCTTTAAGAGAATGCTGATTACTTTAGACCAAAGCGTAAGAGAGAAATGGAGATTGAGTAGTCTTAGTTTGCCTTACTAGAATATGAATTTTGGATGACAAACTAAGGGTAGACTTAGGATTGTGTAAAACCACTCAAAACAGTTGTAAATTTTGTTGATAAGATTTCTAATAAAAGAAAAAATGCAGAAGAAATAGTTTTGTGTTATGAAACTGAATGTTTCTGTGTGTTATTGTTGAGACCAATGGTCTATATTTATACTAGTTTACATATATAGTAATAAGGAAATATTACATAAACTAGAAAAGGTAATCTTTGGTCAACAAGGAATGGGAAACTTCTACAAGGAGCTGACTTGGTCTTGGTATATTGGGCCGGTTTGTGGAGTCCATTATTTAGACGATTTATAACACTCCCCCTTGGACGACATAACCGAGCCCGATGCTAACAAGGATCTTTGTAATACGCTTGGGGATGCTGCCTCATTAAAACTTTACCAAGGAAAACCCAGTGGGACAAAACCTTAGTGAAGGAAAAAGAGTACAGCACGCATTAATCCCCCTGTTTTAGACATCACTGAAGGTCCCTTGATCGGCGCATGCCGATCTGATGCATAAGCTTCTTGAGCGTTGAGGTTGGAAGTGACTTTGTGAGTCGACTGAGTTGTCACTTGAACGGACTTGAAGCACTTGAAATTTCTCCGGTCTTCTGAAGATCGTGAGTGAAAAAGAACTTTGGCAAGATGTGCTTCGTCCGATCTCCTTTGATGTATCCATCCTTCAACTGAGCTATGCATGCGGCATTGTCCTCGTACATGCTGTCGGTTCTTCTTTCCCTTCTGTCATAATCTCATCTAATGGGTTGAGTCATTGACCTCAACCAAACACATTCTCGGCTTGCATCATGAATCGCCAATATCTCTGCGTGATTGGACGATGTGGCCGTTAGTGTTTGCTTCATGGACCGCCATGAAATGGCTGTTCCTCCGTAAGTGAAGATATATCCCGTCTGGGATCGACCGTTGTGCGGATCCGAAAGGTAACCTGCATCAGCAAAACCAACTAAACCTTCTTTGTTAAGGTTAGTATAAAATAGACTCATGTCTTTCGTCCCTTTCAGGTAACGAAGTATGTGTTTGATCCCATTCCAGTGCCTCTGGGTCGGACAATACTTGAATCTTAATCGGAGGTTCACGGCAAATCATATGTCCGGCCTAGTATGACTAGCTAAGTACATTAATGCTCCTATGGCACTGAGATATGACACTTCGGGACCAATGACCTTTTTGTCCTTCTTTACTGGACCGAATGGATCGTTGTCCAGGCCAAGGCTTCTCACCATCATTGGGTAGTCAGTAGGTGAGCATGGTCCATATTAAATCGCTTGAGTACCTTTTCACGATAATTATAAATCCCTTATCGAATTTCTTTATGAATATGCATGGACTTATGGGATCGTCTTTATAGCTCTCTTTCACTAAATACTTGCTTAGTCTATTGTTTTCAATCCATAGAGCGATTTATTCAGCTTAATACAATGCTGGTCTTGAGAACTTCTTTTATCTTTCAGCTCTATCCCCTCAGGGACTTTCATATAAATCTTTATCCAGTGGACCATAGGCTGCTTACTATATCAATTTGATTTCTTGCTTATGTGTCCAGACATCATAAACTTTCGAGTTTGTAGCAGCACCCACCACATCTCCTTATAATTTGTTCCTTAGTCTCTGTGAGTATCCAAGCTATCTCAAAATGCTTGTAAGACATGAACACTTTAGATCATGTGGTCTCACGATTTTCTTTTCTTCACAGGACTTATTTATCCACTGGTTTAATCTGATGACGTTTTCTTATGTGGTCAATATGCCTACCACTTTCATAATCCCACGTTTCCTTTTATCTTATGAATGCATTCTTTTTCGTGGGTTCTGATCCTTGCTTGTTTCTTTATTGTTCAAGTGCTACTATCTTGTACGCGCTTTCTTATACATTTGGTATTAACACTCTTATGTAGTTCTTATTTTGATCCAGACATGATTTGATCGATCTGAGATTTCATTATCCAGGACCTTTATTACCTTGCAGCTTGGCGTCCTAAGCTACATGGTTTGGTACCTTAGATGTTCAGCTGTCCAGCCTTATATCTCTATGTCTGGACTGGTTTCCTTAATAAACTCGGACTTATATTATGCACCCTTTTCCGAGGTTACTTATCTTATGGAACTCATTGGTCTATCTTGTATAGACTCTGTAGCAACTTGATTGTGTCTCTAAGACATCAATTTCGTGGTGCTTAAGCTGATATGACTTAGTCATTCTTTTCTTTTCGGGTCAATGTGTCTGGCATCTGATTTTGCTAGCTTTATATGATCTTTATATTTGGACGTCCTTAAAATTTTTTCTAGTCCGAGGATCTTGCCAAGACACTGATGGTTGATACCATTTCATTTCTCTTATCAACTTATTACTTTTCTCCTTATAATGTTGGATATTCAGATTCATTAAACTTATGTAATCCGTGTTCCTTGGCCACTAAATATATCACCCATATTTGGTTCAACGTTTCTTTAAAATTCGTATGAGAAACATTTCTTATCCAACATATATATATTCCCAATCTCCTTATGAGATTCCATCTTAGACGACACATATGTATGTGGTGGTTTTATTCAAAATCTCTTAAGATGGTATATGTCTGGCTCATCACCCGTATTCAATCTGAGATGGGAATATCTATGCTCACTTATATGGCCTGATACATATTGATCTTTATATACATGTAAAACTTGTGATGTCTCCAAGCTGATAGACTTTAGGGTCTAAACCTTATAGGTAAGACCTTTCTTTATAAAATTCGGCCGAGTCTTATTATGATCATCGAATTTGTAGTATAGTCATGGACCACGGGTTTGTCCTCACTCCCCCTCATGAATATACTATAATTTCGTGATGCTTGTGACAATAAATCTAATGAGTTTCCCTTGTGCACATGTACACAACGTGAGACTCTATGGGATAACTCTTTGTGCCGTTTTCATGATCAATCTTTGCATCAAGTTTTGGACTTGGATGGCTAGTCCAGTCATACCATATAGTGTAAATTTCGTGGGGTATACCAATTGTGGTTACCATGGCTTTTGCCTCTATCATACTGATCTTGGCATAGTCTAGATCAGTAGAGTATAGTCTCGACCATTATCTTATAATGCCTTAGGCGATCTTAAGGAACTTTCATTTCCTTTTGCCCATTGTTTCTATTTGGAAACCATTCATATAACTCAATGGGCTTTGTATGGGTGAGAAATTCATGCCCTTTAGGCAATGTCTTTTGGTCGAGATTTTATACTTGCAATAAAACAAGCAATAAAACATTCATATTATCAAGCAAGAATCAAACAAGATAATAGCAATAAAATAAACTCAAAGTCTAAATTATTTTAATAAATCGGAAGTCTCATATTCCATGAGATCATCTTTTTCATGATCAAAATCACCCTCATCATCATGCTCATGCTGGATCATATTGGCCTCGGGATTCTTCCCTTTAACACTCTCTCGATAGAGTTCTACGAGATGTTTGGGAGTCCTACATGTCTTGGCCCAATGATTATCCATCCCACAACGATGGCAAACAGACCTGGTCGAGTCGGACTGATGTCCGGATTGGTTCCCGTGGCCAATCCCTAGGCCACGGTCTCGACCGTGGTTAGAATCAGATTCGCGGTCATTCCCTCGACCACAGGGGTGATAGTGACCACACCCATGCCTTTTTCCACCACGTCCACAGCCGTAATTCCTTTGATCTCTTGGACATGGTTTGCCTCGTTTTCTTTCTTTGTCTTAGCGGCCACATTGGCTTCAGGAAGTGGAGCTGTTCCAGCTGGTCTCATCTCGTTGTTGGCCATAACAAGTTTGTTGTTATGTTCCGCAAGCAACAGACATGCGATCAGATCTGAGTAAGTCGCGAATCCTCTCTCGCGGTATTGTTCTTGTAACAATACATTACCCGAATGGAAGGTAGATAAGGTCTTTTCCAACATATCCTTCTCTGTTACGGTTTCGCCACATAGTTTCAGCTTTGAAACTATCTTGAACATATTGAGTTATACTCTTCTACGGACTTAAAGTCCATGAACCGTAAGTTTAACCAGTCAAATTTGGCTTTAGGCAATACGACCTCTTTTTCAATTCCTTCCATAGATCCAAAGGATCTTCAATTGTCAGATATCGATCCTTGAGACTTTCATTAAGGTGATGGCGTATGATTTGAATCGCCTTGTATTTGTTTCTCACGGACTCATTGTTTCCGTCGTTGATACATTCACCAATTTCTTTTGAGTTGAGCATGATCTTTGTGTCAAGCGCCCATTTTAAATAGTTATCTCCAGAGAGATTGAGGGCCGCATAGTCCAAGTTGGTGACTTTAGACATCTGAGAATATTCAACGATTTTCTTAGGCTTTTAATAAAATCATGGTCTTAGAAAGATGGCCGATTTTATGATCCAATTTTTAAACTTCATGTGATCAAACAATCATGCAATCCAATCAATTAATCATGCAACCGATTTTAATCAAGCATTTATGCAATCATTCAATTCGATTTTAACTTATTCTTTATGCAAGATTAATCTTAAAACAAATATAATAAAGGATAAACCAACAAAAGGATAATCATGCACAAAGAAAATGATATTCTCAAACTTTCATTTTCTCTAAAATGAAGGGATTATAATTTCCTATTCGGAATAGGATTAGGGTTTAACAAACAATTTCATCTTCTCTTTTTTTTTTCTATGGTTTACGATTTCAAGCTATGGCCAAACAAACAAGAACATTCAATCTAGCAACCTAAGATACAAGGTCCATGTTCGATTTTCATGGTTGAAACAACTTAGCATGCGATTTCTATATGGATTCAAATTCGGTTTTAATCAATATCTATGTCATTCGATTTTATTCAACTAATCAACAAGTATTGGTTTTTGGTTTTATGCATGAAACAAAAGACAATCTAGCAACCCTAAACACATGATGCTAATAACCGATTTTATAATGACATTCAAGCAAGCATGTGATTTCTATAGCCTTAAAATCGATCCTAAACAAGATAAATATGGTTCGGTTTTTATTAAACATGCAATCAGGTTTGATTTTAAGGTTCAAGCAATCATAAAATTAGGGTTCATGCGATTTTAACAATTAGGGTTTAGGATTTCATGCAATCAACCAAGTAAAACAAGCAATCCGATTTTTAGGGTTTTATCTTTAGCTTAGATCCAAGTTCAAGTATGAGTTTTAACAAGATCAAACAAGTTTAACAAGCAAAATCGATTTTAGGGTTCATATGTGCTAGGTTCAAATTCGATTTTCTTGTTATAGAGTTTTAGGGTTTTGATTCTAACTTTGATCACCAAATTTGGGTTGACTGGTTGGAACCGGGAGCTAAAGACCTCGGAAAAACCTCAAGCAAAATCAGAAACACCTTTGTTTGGAAAACGGCGGCGGCGGCAGTGGTTCTCCGGCGGCGGCTGCTGGATTAGGGTTTTGGTCTGGCGGCTGTTCTCAGGGTTTCTCCAGAGCAAACTCGTGCTGATAACGTGTTATGAAACTGAATGTTTATGTGTGTTATTGTTGAGACCAATGGTCTATATTTATACTAGTTTACATATAGAGTAATAAGGAAACATTACATAAACTAGAAAATGTAATCTTTGATCAACAAGGAATGAAAAACTTCTAGAAAAAGCTGACTTGGTCTTGGTATATTGGGCTGGTTTGTGGAGTCCATTATTTAGACGATTTATAACATTTTGGATATACGAACTTGTTGGGTTATCCGTTTTTTCAATAAGTTCTTTCGCATGCATTTTTTTTATCATCGGTAAGCTATACAACAAGGAGAATCTTGAAGATCTCACAACCAGAAGTTATCGAATTTTGGATTTGTTTTAGCATATGTTATAAATTTATCATTACAAAGCAATGATGAGATAATAATTGACCGTTTTACCGTTAGTCGTTTCTAAGTCTTCCTGGTGGCTTTTTGCTTTGTCGATCTATATGTAATGGAAAAAAAAAATAAAGAGAAAAAACCTTTCACTGAAACCCTAGAAAAATTAAGTCGCGAATCGGAAACTTTCGTTCTCCGAACTGATTTTTAGCGTAAAAATGGAGAATAATCCAGTGGGGTATAGATTTAATCCTACAGATGAGGAATTGATAAACTATTATCTGAAGAACAAAATTCTGGGTAACAAACTGGTCGTCGACGATACCATTAGCGAGATCAACATCTATAGCTACGAACCAAATTTTCTGCCTTGTAAGTTTCTCAACTTCAATTCATCTTCAATTCAATCGTGATCTCTCACCATCATCGATCATTTCCGATTCTATGTGTTTGATTTGGGTTTTTTCTTCTTCTTTTTTGGCAGCTTTATCGAATATCATATCAAACGATCATGTATGGTACTTCTTCTCCCCGATAGAGTACACATCTGGGAAGACGATGCTAAGGAGGAGGACTACACGTTCTGGGTTTTGGAAAGTTACTGGTTTAATCGGGAAAATCAGGGATAAAAAAGGAAATGGCGGCGAGATCGGGACTAGGACGGTGCTTGTGTACCACGAACGTAAAGCTTCGGGCAGAGTTCCGACTTCTTGGGTTATGCATGAGTATGACATCACTTGCTTGCCTCCTGAACAGGTAACAAATTTCAGAGGGTTTTTGATTGCTTTTCCCCCAATTTTATTTTGGTAGCTTAGTTATTGCAATCTCCCCTATGTTAAATCTTAGTTATATTCTTGTTGAAATGGATTTGGATGTTGTGATTGGTGTTTTGGCTTTAAAGGCTTTAGACAACTTAAACTTTTTGTAAAGCCATCAAAGTCAAAAGTTTACTAATGTGTTTTAGGTTTAGCCAAAATCTAAAGTCAAAGCCTAAATCAACATCATCACCAATCAGAGCTGTGTAAAGAGTCTTGGTTTGTGTCAGAGTTATAATTGTTATAGATGTTGTGACCTGTTTTTTTTTTTTTTTTTTTTTTTTTTTGCTTGTGATAGACTTGTCAGAGTTTTAGTTTCTTTTTGTTGGCAACGAACTTATGTGTGTACATTGGAAATTTGTTCAGAGGACCTATATTATCTGCAAAGTAATTTATAAAGGTGAAGGTGGAGTCGTCCCACCTGGTGGTCTTAACTCGAGGGAGCTGTCTCTCCCTTTGGTCTCTGATTCGAGTACTGTCATACCAACAAATCTTAAAGAGAAGGACAAACTTCCGCAAAACCTTCCATCGGGACAAGGACCTGCCGTTGATTCTAGTACTGTCAGAGCAGCTAGTTTTGCAAAGATGTACAAACTTCTGCAAAACCTTCCAACCGTATAAAGACGCGGGAAGCTCACCTCACACAGCGCACCGTAACAACAAAACAAGTGGTATTATTAGGTTGATTTTGTGGCTACCTGTATCTTGAGAATCTGAAACATATGTTGGATCTTAAATATATTGATTATGCGGTTTTCTTTTTAGGTGAAATAGTGTTTGGTGGAGACAGGTGAGTTTCTGTATTCTAGATGAAACAATGGAGAGAAGACGCAAGAATCCACCTTATACATCCATCTCATGAACCTGCCAGTGAAGTTTGATAGCGAGAGAGGGAAAGCTGATTGATCAAAGCACTCATTATTAATTTGGCTTTTTTTTCTTTCTAATTTTGCTTTCTTCTGAATGTGGAATATATGTGTGTATGATGAAGAAGAGACTAAAGTTAATCTTGTTCTCAACCTGTATATCTTACTAAATCTGGATCCGTTTTTATTTTGATTATTCAGCTTAAATAAAAATTAAGATTGGTGTACGTTCTAGACTTCTAGAGTTCTAGACTTCTAGTTATGAAAAAACAGAAGTATTGGATTTTGACATAGAATCTCTCGATCTCCTTTTCCGCTCATTCTTCTCTCATCTCTACACAGGAGACAATCAGACGCAAATAAACCCTCTTGAGAGAAGTCTTAGCTTAAGCTGGTTTGGAAAAACTCAGATTTGACCGATGAAAATAAAATTTCCCTTCAATTTTTTTTGCCGTGTTTAGATTGGGATCAATTGTCTCGATTCTCCACTTTTCTTTGGTCGACATACCCATCGTTGCTTTCCTTACTTAGATTTCAATTTCCCGATTCGATTTCGTTTTAGCCCTTCATTTGTAGATCTTATACACCAAGGCACCTTTGACCAAAAAAAGAAAAAAAACACCAAGCCACCAACCATTACTGAAGTCAGAAGTAACACAAACCAAAATATGCTTACTAATTAGTAATTACATATGAATCACACATACGTTGTTTCTGCAAACATACCTTGTTGCTCAGCTACTACTACTTCCTCCTCAAGTCACATGGATAACACTATAAATGTAATACATAACCTGTAGTGCCTTGGGAACGTGCTCAGGGGCAATCGTCAGCTTTTCTTCTTTGTTACAAACATCATTACACTCTGAAGATAGAAGATTTATAAACTCTGCAAAGATCAATACGCTGTAAGAAAAGGAAGAACTCGGAATACGATTACAAAATGAACCACAA
This sequence comes from Isatis tinctoria, assembly GCA_010577795.1. Classification (NCBI taxonomy): domain Eukaryota; kingdom Viridiplantae; phylum Streptophyta; class Magnoliopsida; order Brassicales; family Brassicaceae; genus Isatis; species Isatis tinctoria. Next base: position 12,538,564 of record CM021250.1, on the reverse strand, counting down.
ATACGATTGGCAATTTAACACAATGATATATTATGACTTTTTTGCAAAATCAAATTGATATATTATGACTCTTTTCGTAGGATCAAAGGTCAATGGAAAAGGATGATAGCTAAGAAGAAAAACAGTTATTGTTAGAGTAAAGAGAAAGAAATTTTAGATGTGTTCATTTGTTCAATACATTTTAAAAAAAAACGAAAAAAGAAATCTGTGGAAAATAAAAACCTAATAATATCAATTTGTGTTTACTTGAAGCTGTGTGTGGGACTAGACCCTCCTATGCTTGGAGTTGGAGGAGTCTTATTTTTGGAAGAAGTCTGTTAGAGAAGGGTCTCAAAAAGCGGGTTGGTAATGGGTTATATACAAAGGTTTGGATTGCTCGTTGGCTAGAAGATGACGGTTTGAGAGCTCCCTAGATTAAGAATTACTCTTTCGATGCCAATCTAATGGTCAATCAACTCATCGACTTTCAAAGTAGGAGATGGAATGTTGCAGCTTTGGAAGAAGTCTTCGTTCCTGGCGACATTCAAATTCTGCTAAAGAATCAACAAAAAAATGGATCATCCATACCTGGTACGACTGCTTGAGGGCTGAAAGGTTACAGCCAAGCAAAAACTCAATTGACAAGAGCAGAGCTCGACATAGTGAGAGGGGTTAGAATTATCCTCGTGCATGAAAGATGGCCATTACAGATTGTCAATACAGAGAGAATCGTGAAAAATATTTTCTTATTCAACCCTTAAAAGAGTTTTATAGAGAGCTTGTCACACCCTAAAGATAGCGAAACAATATCTAGATATTAACTTTAACAAGAAACAGCAACATAGGGATTTAATTAAAAGATTACCTTTCTACTCTGTAACTTGACAAGCTCACGTGAACAGAACTCCAAAGCATGATCTAATCTTCAGTGTCCCTTTTTGCATTTGAATTGCTGTGCAAAGGGTTCATAGAACGATTTGATTCAACAATTTCATCTGTATCCTTCTCTGGTGATACATAGTATCGTTAATTTATCTATCCTCTGAAATTGCCAGGCCTTTGCGTTGACTACTTGACTGACATCTTTACTCATGCTGGATTTTCTTCATCAAGACTTGGAGTTCTGTGTAAGAATGTGCTTAACTTAGAACAGGTTCATCTCCCGGTTGGAGATTCTCAACCATGTGCCTGACCACTGACTTATCATTCCTCCTTGGAGTTACACTTGCGTCACTGTTCGACTGACACGGGATATTGTCACCCCTTCTTGATTTTTGCTTCTTCTTTGGCCGTCCCTATCACCTCTGCTTTTCTTCTTTTTCTTTGCTCCTCCATCAACCACTTTTGAAGTTTCTTGAGAATTCACTTCAACAGGCATATCATACTTTGCTTCATGAGAACTGTTTTTGCTTTTGTCCTTTGCATACACCAAACCTAAACCGCACTTTAACACCTTGACTTTTCCCTTCTCATTTACACCGCCGGTCACAGTAAACTCCAGGCAGGCTTCAGTAGATTTGCATTTATCAGAGTTCTCGTCTT